>CM051502.1:8422136-8441587 GCA_028031935.1 Paedocypris micromegethes
CTCTATATCTCTCTCTCCATCTCTTTCTTTCTCTGTCTCTCTCTCCGTCTCTCTCTCTCTGTTTCTCTCTCCATCTCTTTCTTTCTCTCTCTCTCTCTCTCCGTCTCTCTTATTGTCTCACTCTTTCTCTCTCGCTCTCTCTCTCTCTCTCTCCTTTCCCCCACATTCCAAGGACCCTCATTAGCAGACTTTGAGCACGTTTGAGGGAGAGAGAAATCAAGAGGAAGGGTGTTAAGGAGAGAATAGGCTTGTCTATATTTATCACAGGCAGTACATGCCTGGTTTAAATAATATGATATGATGAATGGTCGTTCCCCACAGGTCAGAGGAGTAGAGGAGGAACGGTGGCATCAGAGAGAGAGAAAGTCCTAAAGCGAGAGCTTAAATGACAACGCTCTGCATTTCCTCAAAGTGTTAATATTCAGACTCTGCCTTTGTGTTTCTGAAGAGGACAAAGCGTCGCATTCGGAGAGGCTGGAAGACGGAGGCTCGGAGGGACCGGGGCCCGCGGCTTTGATCACTATTCTGTTCATTGTTGCCTTGCCAGTTTAGATTTATCGCTCTCTCTTCAGAAGCCGTTTTACCCTGTAAATACAATCAACAACGTGAAAACCAAATGGAATAAACCTCATCAGGAAGTAACTGGAATCGATGGCTGCGGTGTGTGGAAAACAAAGTAATCAAATAAAGAAAGAGGTTGTGTTTTCTTTTCAGAAGAAGACGATCCATCAGCGTGTCAGAAACCGCGCACAGAAAATCTATATTAAGGCTCTTTATTGGGGAAGTCTCCAGTCACGGCGGCGCTTTTCCTGTCGGGATCTTTAATTGTGCTAATAGTTCAAGCTAAGTGCAACACAAATAGCATTATTCCCAGGTTTTCTGTTTTTTTCTGATTCTATTAGAAATGTTACTTCATAATAATTCAAAACAATTGTTCAGTAGTGAAATAACCCAGACACTTAGAACTAGTTTGTTGTCACAGTTTAACTTTATTCTGTGTTTATTAATATAACTTATGAAACGTTTTACCAAAAATTTGCAAATTGATTTTTCATTTTAAAAACTATATACTAATACTACTACTACAGAGGTGTAAAGAGTACCAGACAGCCATACTTGAGTAAAAGTACAGATATTGGTTCTAAAAGTTACTCCACTACAGGTAACTTGTCACTACTTTCAAAAAGACTTGAGTCAAAGTAGCAAAGTATACAATTGTAGAATAACTTAAGTATTTTACTCGCACTGAATAATTATAATTAAAACACTGAGATATGTAAAAAACTCTATACAAGGTTTTATTTTGTAATACAGAGACAAAGTTTAACACCTCCATATTTTAAAAATGTTAGTAGAAAAAAAGAACAAAAAATCAGTCTCAGTCAAACTGAAGGGCGTAAAGAAAAAAAGTAGTAAAATAAAATTTTGATTAGTAAATTAAATATGATATAATAACACTAGTAATTTGTCGCACAAAATCATAAAGTAACGAGTAACAGTAAGTGTCCATTCAAATATAGAGAGTACAAATATCCAATTTGAGTTGAGAGTAAATGTTGCTTTTACTTTTGATACACAGTACAAAGTAGCAAAAAACATACTCAAGTAAAGTAACAAAGTCCATTTACTCCAATGGACTCAAAGTCCAAGTACTTTACACCTCTGTACTACTGCTACAACAACAACTACTACTACTACTACTACTACTACTACTACTACTACTAATAATAATAATAATAATAATAATAATAATAATAATAAAATAACAATAATAATAATAATTCACGACTTGGTGATAGTGACTTTACTTCAGAATTTGTTTTATTGTAATAAATAACATAATCTGTAAATTATATTTTTATGATTTTATAAAAAAAATATATTTCATATTATATAATTACTGTTCATATGATTGTGTACTGTTAGTACACCATTGAACAAATAAGTATGCTCTTGCTCTTTATTTGAACACGTTAGTGCAAATTCATAAAATTATATTAATAGTTACTATTAGTATTACTAATACTAAATAAGGCTTTAATAATACAAATTTAGACTTAGACTTGGACTTTATTAATCCCACTAGGGGAAATATTTGTGTTCAGCAGCAGCAAAAAAACAGAGAAAGAAAAGAAGGTTTTATTTTTAGATTTATTAGATCTGGAAAATGATTCTCAAAATGATATAAGTTAAGCTGTATTTTTTTTTCTTTTAAATCACTTTAGTTTGTGGTGTTGGTGTAATGGCTGAACACGGTAGCTTTACTGGGGTCTTTGCGGTCAGAATCATTAAACGTCCCGAATTTAATTTTGGCAACAGACACTTTACAAGCGTTTCGTTTCTTCAAAAAGGAAAGTAATACAGCCTGAGGTCAGTCTGTAAAAACACATAAACACACACCTGAGGATGTTGAGGAGGAGGAAGGCTCCCCGTGTCTCCAGCCCCATTAGAGGCCTGTAATCTAGAGTGTCGTGAAGCTAATTGTCAATTACACCGGGTCTCTCGGTCTCTCCTGGATCACGCCGGAGTTCTTTCTTCTTCTCGCTCACCTCCAGAGCTTCTCCTTCAAAGCAGGGCCAGCGCACAGCAATTTGCCTCTGTGAAATGGAATCGTGCGCGTGTTGGTGAGAGAGAAACTCGGAGAGAGTGATTTGTTAGATGTCGGTGCCTGTCCGGATTTGTATTCCCCACACAAATCTATAAAGTGAGGGCAGAGTTCTTCAGTGTTGTGCCTGATAAGACTTGTCAGCGCGGAAGACCAAACAGCATTTCACGTTTTTCTGGTTCTTCGGATTCTAAATCAGCTCGTTTTCCTGGTTCGACTGGAAGTGCAGCTCTTTCTAGGCTTTGTTGTTTATATTCTCCATGAACGTAATTATTTACGTTCTAGAACATTATCTAATGGCATTCTTCTAAAATTAATTTTACTCTTATTGCAGTCTAACCAATCAACCGACCAATTGAAATTACTTAAATGTCTTTCACTTCATCTACGCTGTCAATTGATGAGAACTTAAATCAATTATATTTGTTTAAAAATGAATTACAATGCAATTCTAATTTAGTAACAGTTTATGAATCCAATTAATTCAATCCTGTCACTTATATATTCTCCACTATTGTAAGTATGACATTCTTCTAAAACTTTAATACATTTGTTTTCTCCTACAGGAAATACAATAAAATTTCATTCTAATCAATAAAACGATACACGTTCTACCACAATCTCCACGTTCTACACTGAAAAAAGTGCAAAAGGCACTTTTTGAAGTTATAACTTTAAAGAAGTTACTTTAAAGAAGTTATAACTCAGAACATTTAATTTTCTGCCTAGCCACCAGTATAAATTAAAATGCTTGCTTTGATTTAGTATTAAAAGTAAATCTTGTAGTGTAAAGTAAATACATCGTATTATCGTATTTACAAGTAAAGTAAAACTGTGTAACAAGTTTTCACAAGTTCACAAGTAAAACTTCACAAGTAAAAATGTGGTTTGAAGCCGGAGATGTGATGAGTAAGAGAAGACCTTGTTTCTTGGTTTGGCCAATGAGCCAATGAGAAACTTGCATGTGCTGTACGCAATTATTTAACTCTTTTAAACTTTAAAATAAATCGTGAACACGTTTACATGATCTTGTTTCGTTGTAAGAAGGAGCACTTGATTTGTCTTAAAAAAAGACAATAGATTTTTAAATATGGTAATTATGTAAATAACCATCAGTGTGTCTCGTTATGTGAGCAGATTTTTGGCTGCATTTCTGTTTGCCACTCCCACTATGGGTGGTTGGTGTCTGTAAAATGGACCAGTAGAGCAGATTTCTTGCTGATTGGAGTCTACACATTTTATTATTATTATTATTATTATTATTATTATTATTATTATTATTATTATTAAAATTCAAGCTGTTAGTACACAAACCCCAACCAACTAAGGACGTGAATATACGCATATTATACGCATATATTAGGGTGGTGGTCTGTTTTTCAACCATTCCAAAGAAAAAACATTAAGAAAACGTATCATTTGAGATTTAATCAAGCTTAAAAACTTAAAACTTAATTTGATTCAAGGATGTGTTTTACATCTACACTACTGGCAAAGTAGTGGATAGTTACAGTAATTCCTTTCAAAGTTAAAATGTTAAGTTGATTCAAAGTAAAGTGATTAGGTGTAACCATAGGTGTTACGTTTATGCAAAACATTTACTTTGATCCAACAAGACACTGTTTTCCGTGTAGTTTTAACTATGATAACCCGATATCATAACACAGATTCTCTCCGCAGATGTGCTTAAGCTAATCAATCCTTTTTCAATTCATTTGTAGATGTTTGTTGTAGCCGTAACGAGGGAGAAGTGCATATAAAGTGAGGTTAGCATGAGGTTAGCATTAGCTGTGAGATGCACAATGAACCTGTGACACAAAAAGGAATGAAATGAGAGGAAAATGTTTCCGTGTGCATTTGAGAGGCTAATTGCGTTTAAACTGTTTATGGCTGTTTTCAGCTTTTAGCGGGACGAGAGATTTAAGCTCAGATTTAAGCGATGGGATATTTTCAGTAAGTCGCAGGTTAAAAACTGAAAAGAGCGACGCTTGAAATATTGATGAGCAGAGTCTCTGTCATTGTGATTTTTAGCTTTTCTGATTTGATCCGGCTTGTGCGGAAAAAGAGGCAGACCTTTCACTCAGACCACCACATGCCCCCCGACACCACGGCTTAAGGCTGCCTACTGCTCCGGGTTTGTGTGTGTGTGTGTGTGTGTGAGTGTGTGTGTAACTTCACTGGATGATTTAAATGCAGAGCACATACTGCAAAAAATACATTCTTGACAAGCTAAAGTAAACTTGAAATTAGACAATTAATCTTGTTAGTTTTTCTTACAAGATAAATTAACTACGTTAGGATTAAGAGTGAGAGATGACTTTGCATATTTCGAGAAAACAACTAGACTTTATGTTTCAACACTTCTTGAATCCGTTGTTTTCAAGAACTTCCTGAAACAGGAAACGTCATGTGGAATCTTCTTATTTTAAGAACACAATGCTTCTGAATTTAAGAAAGTAGCTACTTTTTCATAGTAATGCCAATGAGAACAAGAACTGAAATGCAGAAACAAATCTACCGTGTATCGAGATCTTTTGTCTTGTTTCAAGCCGTCTTACCAAGTCAAATTTTCTCACCGCATTGGCAGATAATTTTACTTGATTTAAATATGTTTTACTCATTTTGCTTTTTATTTTCTTATTTCTTCTTCGTATTTTTTATATTAAATTCCTGCAATAACAAACTCGCTAGCAGCAAATTTTCCCACGGACATTGTTGTTTTATATTCACATGAGCGTGTCAGTCGTTCTAAATCATTGTTTGTAATTCTAAACAGTTGTAACCATTGTTCACTAGTGTGAGTGTGTGTGTGTGTAGGGGAGTGATGCAGAGATGTCATCAACTGTTGTGTATTAGTTGTAATGGACCGTTTATGTTTACTCAAACCCCTTTTTTACCGAATTTTCGCCACTCAAAAACTTGGGGTGTGCTTATAATTGCCGATTTCAAAAATGCGCGTAAATATAAGCCCCCTTTTTTATATTTCAAGTCAGGAACAATCACAAATAAGTGGAAACACGTCATCTTATGTAGCAGCGCGTGTGCGTCTATATAATGTTAAACAATGGTCGTTAGGCAGACGTGCTACAGTTTAAGCTTTTAATAACTCAATAATAGAAAAAAAGAAACATCGGACCCGCCGCTTAGCAGAGACTAAAACACTGGAACATTGGAAGAAGTAAAAAATCCAAGAAACAAAAACAATCAAAACGCTGGGTCGCTGCACAGGGGATAATAATCATTCCTCTTCACACGCCGTCAGATAAACAGAGAGCTTGAAACAATTGCTCTGCGCATGTGTGGAGTCTGAGTAGAGAGGAAAGGATCTTGGGACCACAGTCCGGACCACTGGAATTTACTTCTTGTTACCTATTATTCAAATAAAATGCATTTCAAAATGATACGAGTCACAAGTTAGGTTTGTTAAATACAGAAAAAAATTGTATTTTCATGAGAATATTAACGTAAATGAACCAGAAACGTTAGTACAATTTTTTTTAATTTGGTGCCTGAACAATCAGTGGGGTGCTTATATTTGTGTAAATACTGTAAATATAATTCTATTTGTAAGTTATAGTTAGGTAAATTATTGGTGAAACATTAGATGTGTCAGTAGGGCAGTAATGATAGTCAAAGTGGAAAAGTCCACGCTGCTCAGAATTTAAGATTCTATAGGATCTGCTTGTGTGTTCTGTGATGACAAGTAATGAAAGAATAAATAATAATATTGAAAATACCTCCATGTCACTAATGTGTTTACAAATACCGGAAATTATTATTATTGTTGTTGTTGTTGTTGTTGTTGTTGTTGTTGTTGTTGTTGTTGTTTAAGATATTGAGAAAAGCCATTTTGAACTGTTTTATTGGCATAGTTTTGTAAATACTCATATTTACGTATTTTTGAGGGCAATTTCTTTGGCAATTTTTTTTATATTAAAGTAGGTATTAATTTTTGCACCTGTTTTCAGACTAAATGTCCCTTTTTTATCTTTTATCTCCAGTAAATCTGAGCTTTGATTGGAGCATATGTTGGGTTTGTAACTCTTTGTTCGGTTAGATTCTTATTCGGGTACAGCTGACTTGTGCCTCCATTGTCCTCCAGTGCTGATTAACACAAGGGACGTCAGCGTGAAGACAAGAAATGTGGGACCAATATCTCGGGACTGTGGAAGCCAAACACTGGCTGTGAAAAAAATCTTCTAATTGGATGTTGACATGCTGTGATGCAGGAAGAGAAATGCGATGAATCTGCTAATGGAGGTTGAGTAAGAACGAAGCTGTCGGACACTAAGGACCATGTGCTGCTCTCTGCTTGATTCTTTTGTCTGATGATGGTCTAATTAGATTGGATTTGGAGGAAACAGATCAATCTGGTACTTGAGTAAAAGTTCAGTTTTTGCTCAACTACATTTTCCTGAACTACAGAAGAACTTGGTGTAAAGACGGTGTTTGTTGGTTGTTACAATGACGTTCAAGATCAAGTTTAGAGCATTTGTAAGGCGCCATATCAGACAGTGGCCAGGTTTGGGCGCATGTGAACAAAATTGGTCCCCATTTCTAAATGATCCTTTACATCAAGTAAAGTCTTTGAGGTCTCTCATTTATTCTTTACATCTACTCTTTCGATGCAGCTTTTCTGCAACTAGAGATTGTGGTTTTGTAAAATACAAGTTACAGCCTGATTTTCTAATGTGCCATTAAAGAAAAAATACCTTTGAAATATTCCGTTTAAGTGAGTTCAGAACACGGCAGAAATAAAAAGCAGCTTTGTGTAAAACGTAGATGATGTAGTTAGCTGAAACTGGTAGCGTAGTTAGCCGACAAAAAAGTTAGGGGAATTGTGGTCCAGTGGTAGGGGACTTGAACTGGTGTCCAAGAGGTTGCCGGTTCGAATTCCCCCTATGACTGGTTCTACAGCTAAGTGTTCTTGTGAAAGACACTGAACCCCACTGCTCTGTTCAAAATGCCAAAGCTTTAGATTCATAGAGAGATTCAAGATTAGAAAAACAGACAACACTGTATTTTACCTACACTTACATCTACTTTCACATTTTAAAAACAGACATTCTAAGCTTTATGTAGACATACAAATGTTTCATGTTGGAGTGATAAGTATTTGTTTAGCTACAGTTTGTTTTTGAAAAAAGTGTGACTCAACAAACTCAACATTAAAAAACAAAGACAATACATTGCAAATTGAACAAAAATCATACAAAACTATTTTACAGTATTTTAATGAATGTTTCATTAATTTACATATTACACCACAATATCCAATATTACAAGCTTCAGTCATTTAATCGCGATTAAATGTATAGCGTAAAAAAAAATGTAACGGTTGACAGCCCTATTAGTAAAGCTGGTTTAAGTTTTGATCTTTTGATCAGAACATTAGCATTAGCCTTCTATCCATTTTATTCTATGGCAAATTGCTATTCAATGGGCATCTATTAAAAAACATTGAATGTCGCATTATGATGTGACTTGACGTGAAATTGGTTTGTGCCACGCTGTATTAAATACCAGGTGGAGACCATGGCGTTTAAAGCAGACGCATGAAGCACGACAGCGCCCTGATGGTTTCGGAGTTTCAGCCTTCAAATCGGATATACAAACAATTGCTCGGTTTCTCTTCCTCGGAATGAGCTCTGGTGGTAATGACGCTGACATTTACTGTGACCTGCTTCACTGCTGCTCACGCCCTGTTGTTCCAGTTCTCAGAAGGTCAATAAGCCCCAGAACACAAATTGGCCTGAATGGACGAGTCTGGCCGGGGAAACGCCGGATGTGACGGCGCAGTATAATTAAGAGGACTGTATCGACGGCCTTGTAAAGCGCTAACATGCTTTAATTAGCTTCTGTTTTAAGTGGCCACGCTCTGGTCTGCAGTGAAGTAAACGCAGTGTAAATGGAACTAGAGCACTTTCTTCTGTTAAATATCGACAACTGCTTTGCTCTTTAGTCTGTTATGTTTGCTACATATATGCTGCAGGCAAGAAGTCTGAGCAAGGGGAGAGGGATGGAGCGAGAGAGAGAGGGAGAGAGAGAAAGAAAGGTGGAGTGGAAGCGAGAAAGAGGAGATAGAAAGACAGAAAGGAAGACAAAAAGAGAATTTAGAGAGAGAGAGGAAGAGTGAAAAAATGACAGAATGGAAGAGAGAGGGATAAGAGAGAAAGAGAAGAGAGGCCAAAGAGGAAGATGGAGAGGAAGCGAGAGAGAGAGAGAGAGAGAGAGAGAGAGAGAGAGAGAGAGAGAGAGAGAGAGAAGAGAAGACAAAATGAGAATAGAGAGAAGGACAAAGAGTGAAAGAAAGAGTGAGGCCAGAGAGAGAGATAGAAAGAAAGAGGACTAGAGAAAAGAAAGAGAGAGGAAGAGTGAAAGAATGACAAAGATAGGAAGAGAGAGGGCAAATAGAGAAAGAGAAGAGAGAGGATTAACGGAGAGAGAGACAGAGAGAGAGAGAGAGAGAAAGAAAGAAGGGAGGACAGAAATAGAATAGAGAGAGACAAAGAGAGAAAGAATATCAAAGAAAGGAAGAGAGAGGGCTAAGAGAGAAAGAGAAGAGGCAGAGAGGCAAAAGGAGAAGATGGAGAGAAATGAAAGGAGAAAGAGAGTGAAGGAGAGAGAGAGTGAGAGGAAGAGTGGAAGAATTTGAAAGATAGGAAGATTGAGTGCTATGAGAGAAAGTGAAAGAAAAGAGAGAGGATTAATAGAGTAAGAGTGAGAGAGAGAGTGAGAAAGAAGGGAACACAGAAAAGAGAATAGAGAAAGAGAGACGAATAGAGAAATAATGACAAAGAAATGAAGAGAGAGGGCTAAGAGAGAGAGAGAGAGAGACACCAATGGATTGCAAATCAAGCCTAATTTTAATATCTGTGTGTGACAAACATCTGTGTTTGATCAAGTAAAGGTCATGACCTTTATCTGAAATTAACTGATTATAACGGTGCCGTAAAAATTGTAGAACAGTCAAATCTGTCTGCAGTCAAAAGCCTGCGCCCATGTTAGCAAGAGGATATACACTCTAGACTAGTGGCACAGACACACACCTTCACTCACATTTTTTTGTTTTGGGATTGTGGGAATTCAAGTTCAGAGCATTTGTAAGGCGCTTTTCACAGTTTTAACTGTCTCAAAGCTCACATGTAAATATGTAAGAGGATTGTTGCTTTTTATTTATTTACAGCACTCAGGAGAGTAGTGAATCTCAGAAAAAACAAAGCATTAGGAAAACATGAAGTACCATAATTAAATATTTTGACTTTTAGGAGGTGCAGGTGTGATTCGGTTCCAAGCACTAAACTAGGCAGCCTTTCTATATGATTATATTAACTTATTCTGTATTTTATTATAACAGGTCAATATAAGCTTCGTTGAAGAGACGCGTCTTCAGTCTAGACTTAAATTGACTCACTGATTCTGAGTCTGGAATTGTGCTAGGCCAAGTTTGGGAAAACTACGGCCCGGGGGCCACATGTTTTTAATCCAGGTTAAATGTTTTAATCCGGCCCGCCGAACTTGTAAAAATGTAATGAAAGTCAGAATTTTTTTCATGTGAATCCGGTTAATCTGTTATGAAGGGTTATTTTATTTTTTTTATGGAACACATTTTAAAAAGCGTAGCCATAAACACAAAATGTACATAAGAATTGTACTAGTATATTTTTAACATTTATTTGTGTACTGTCAGTCTATGGAACCAGATGCCAAAATATACCAAAAAAACTTAAATTTCTATGAAACAAACAAAAATCTTTTTTTTGAAACTTTTTTTCCACTTGAGATTTCTTTTTTTTTCCCGTTTCACGTAGGGGCGGCCCTTACTCTGATTGGCTGGTGAGAATGTGATTGAAACCCGGTCTGGCCCTTTTGTCAAATGTTAGAACCCAATGTGGCCCGCAAACCAAAAAGTTTGCCCACCCCTGTGCTAGGCAGAGCATTCCATAGTTTAGGTGCTAAATATACAAATGATCTTCCTTCCTTGTAGATTTTAGAGATTCTGAGTATTGTAAGCTGAGTAATTTATATTATAAAAACACTGAGAAAACTGGAGACCTGGAGGAAACCCACGCAAGCACGAGTTTATGATACAATACAAACTCACATCTCGAGTCTCGGTGGGGTATTTCTTTCTGTGAGGCGACACAATACCCACTGCACCACCCTGGAACATTTCATCAGACAGTAATGAAAACATAATCACCCGATAATGAATTCCTCAAGTAAGACCTTGTTCTTGTGGGACGAGCTGGACACTTTCAGCTTAGTAATGAAACTATTTTGGAAATGTGTTTTCTATTTGAAAGCTTTAAGGTCGTGGTGTATGGAACAACCACAAAACTTCCAAAACCAAATTCAAACTCCAACTTCAATCTACCATATTAAAGCACCCTTTTTTTTTGACGCTCAAAAACTTGGGGGGTGCTTATAATTGCCAATGTCAAATATGTGTGTAAATATAAGACTATGTTTCCGTATTTAAAGTTAGGAACGATCACAAATAAATGGAAACACGTTGTCTTTATGCAGCGGCGCGCCTGTGCGTCTATATAATGTTAAACAATGGTCCGTAGGCAGAGGTGCTACAGTATAAGCTTGTATTGGCTCAATAACAGAAATAAAGAAACATTAGACATGCCACGACACTTAACAGAGACAAAATAACACTGGAAGATGTCAATCACAGCCAATCACACTGTAAGATTAAACTAAATACAGAAAAATAATTCATATTACAACAAACAGACTACAAACCGCGACCGGGTTAGCTTAGTTTAGCGCAACCGGTTACAAACGAGTCCAATGTGTCATCGCAGAAAGAGTCGAAACAGTCGAAAATGAAGAACACGAGCCAAGGAATAGACACAATCAAACCGCTGGGTTGCTGCACAGGGGATAATAATCCTTTGCATTGGTGTCAGATAAACAGAGAGCTTGAAACAGTCCTGAGCTTAAAACAATTGCTCTGCGCATGTGTGGAGTCTGACTGCAGAGCAAAGGTTCTTGGGAAATGATGTTTGAAACACCAGGACTTGGTTGAATTGTAAGAATTGTTCAAGTTCAAGTTTATATATATATAACTCTTTTCTTAGTCCGAGACCAACGCAAAGTCGCTATGAAAATAAAAATTGTAAAATAATTGTAAGTCCCTTTGAATAAAAGCGTCTGCTTAACGACTGTAAAGTAAATAATTGCCATTGTCAGATGGCCAAACGACAGAATTCCAATATAAACGTCAAACAATTGCCAAAACGTCAGAATTTCATCCGAAATGTTGTTCCTTAATGGCGTTTAACTGGCTTTGTGAGAGTCACCTTACATGTGATCCCATTGTAAATCGTTGACGTGGCTGTTCCTGAGCTTCTGGTGCAGTGGCCCTGCATGGATTAGTGGAATGATCCAGGCTTGTGCTTCATCGATCGGGCTCCAGTGCCGGACCCCAATGTTCCGGGCCTCTGATTCAGTCTGCTTGTCAGAGTAATTGGGCAGGGTGAAGATGCCCGAGCTTCCCACGTTCAACACCCTGTCCATTGCTTCTCTTTTAATCATCACTGCGTTCTAATGACCCAGTTACACTGCAAAAAATGAATTCTTGACAAGCCAAAAGATCTTGAAATTACACAATAACTCTTGTTTTTTTCCCAAGATAAATTAACTATCTTAGCATTAAGAGTAAAAGATTAATTTACTTGTTTTAAGCCGTCTTACCAAGTAGAATTTTCTCACCCCAGTGGCAGATAGTTTTGCTAAATTTAAGACTTTTTTACTCATTTTGTTTTTGATTTTCTTGTTGTTTTTTTGCTGTGTAGGGCTTCTTTGCCAGTTAAATCGCAACATGTCTGGCAAGTTGTCCCATATTACGAATTCCACAGCTATTAGTTCAAGTTCAAGTTTATTTATATAGCACTTATCTTAGTCCGAGACACATGTGAGACACAAAACACAAAATTGCTATGCACACATCCGAGACACAAAGTCGCTATGTTGATTATGGGTGAAAAAAAAAAAGTCTTTAAAAAGAAAAATGTCCATTATTTATGTGTGTTCAAAAATTTAGGAAAGTGTGTCAGTAAAAAAAAAGATAAATGTCCATTGTTTATCGTTGTTCAGACTATGGGCTATGACCAGAAGAGCAAGCTAGATCGCGACAGTGGCTAGGAAAACTAAACCTCTCTGGCGGTGTGAGAGGAAAAAATTATTAGCGTTAATGAAAGTGCGGAACGGATCACGACACCATCCCTGTTCCGTCCGATATCACTGGTCTGATTGATGGTTTGTTATTTACTGTGAGAAACTCGAGCCATCGTACACAGACATTCTCCTTTTATGGCTTTGCGTCCCATCTGATCCAATTCTCCATCCAGCCTCTATTTGGGAAGGAAACACGAGCCATAAATCACCACTGTGCCCACGGACACTTCTCTTTCCTTAACCAGTTGTGATATATATATGGCGCTGAGAGCTATAGGTGGCGTTAAAACGGGAGGAGCTCGGAGAAAATTGGATATCAAAGCAGAGGGGAAACCAGGAAATGGGCTTAAGCATCGGGATGTGAATGGGCCTGAGGGCAGAAAAGCGGAAATTAGCATAAGACACGCATTGAGATTGGCCAGAGACATGACGACTGCACAGTAATTATAGCCGCGCTCTCTTCGTGCCAGTTGCTTGTACACTGGCCCATTTAATGGCACAGTTCCCGCGGAAAACTGGGAGGTGAAAGACTTGTTCTGACACTCGTAAAGTTCATCCTTGCATTTATTTCCCTCAATTATGGTGGGACCGAAATGCCATCCATGCATTTTCTATCCCTCTTTACTTGTTTTTGGGTGATGTGTAACTGGACCAATAGCAGCAACTGGAGGCTGAAGGCAGGACACACCCCCGGAACCAGGGATCAGCCAATCACAGGCTAATAAACACTGTTTTGTTCTTTGTACTCTCACCACAGTGGCTTTTGATTAAACATCTTAAGTTTCAAAACAATTGTACACTAAAACGTTGTTTTTGTCTCAGCATAAAAGAAGCGCACACTGTCCCAAATGCCAGTAACACTTCAGAATCAGAATCAGAAAAAAAAAAATCTCCAGATTATTGATGATATCAGAAATCAATATTACAGTAATACCAGTTTTGTGTCATTTATGTGTGTTTATGTATTTTCCATATATATATAATGAGGTCAAATCTTCAGCTGCTTGGCAATTTCTATAGTTCTATAGAATTTCTATAGAATATAGTTCTCTTTAGTTTTCATCAGGGAAAATGTGTCGTTGACGAAGACGATGACGAAAATATTTCGTCAACGAAATTAACACCAGTTGCTGGAAATGTTCCTCTACACACTTATGCAGATATTGCACCAAAAACCAGACATTTACACGTTTGTGCCCTATGTGTATGACCATTGCCTGCCTTCCTGAGCACAATTTATGGATTAAACCCTTGTTAAAATCGTAACCCCTTGCCTCTCTACCTCTTCCGTGCCGTGCACAGGGATCCATCCCTCCAGTCTTGTGACAGCCGCCCCGTGACGATATTTTTTTAGGTTACACTCTTAATAATAACAGGACGTTGTAAAAATAAAAATAAAACTAAGAAGTTTTATTAGCACTTGTGTTTGAAACACTGGATCATGGGTTTGAAGTTATTTGCAGTTGAAAAGGAACGGTATCTGTGTTAAATAGGACAGTGTCACTTAGCGCCTAAGTGACAACACCTGAAGTCAATGACTGTGCAGCTCTCTTAGTTCTAATTGCAGTTGCCAAACCAAAAGTTAAAAAAAATGCAACTGTGATTAATGCCGTTAAAAAAAATTGACGCGATTAAGCACTTAAAATTAATCACGTGCGTTAACTTGTTAACTTTGACAGCACTAGTATATGTATAATTAAAATAATATTTTTCTTTATGGTACTGTTTAAAATGATAAGAGTAATTGATATATTTACTCTTTTATATTTACATTTATATAGATATATATTTAAATAATACTCACATTAATATCACACAGCTGCACTGAACCACGTTGTCAATCATTGAAACACTATTTCCCACAATCCTCTGTGGCACAGTTGATCATGTGGCTGCTGCCTTCAGTCATGCAGTCTTATATTCATCTTTTCCATTAAAACGGCTTTATTAGTGCATGCATCTTGAGCTACTCATCGCCATTATAAAACACAATATGAATGTAATATGAATGAATCTGTATTTATTGATATGTCTTGTACCTAAAAGCATAATAATACGGCATGTAAGCAAAGCGGTGTGAACGTGACAGGGATGTGAAAGCTGCTGCAGAATTCCCGGCCCACAGGGTTCGGAAAGTGAAAATAAAAATCCCCTGCTTCCGTTTCTAAAGCCCCTTCGTTACAACCCACTCACACACTTCAAGCCAACTGACAAAACACGGATCATCACATATGCCAGGTTACGCAACACTGAGAGAAGACCGGCACGGTACTCCAGCTTCACACGCGCCAAGACGTGTGTGTGTTTCTTCGGGATGTGTGAGCTTTAACACACAGTTTGGTGAAGGAGGAATCTGAAATGCTTCCTCAGTTGTGGAACGGGACGGATGGGTGCAGGACGGAATGGGTTTTGTCCGTACAAGGCGT
Organism: Paedocypris micromegethes; assembly: GCA_028031935.1. Lineage (NCBI taxonomy): Eukaryota > Metazoa > Chordata > Actinopteri > Cypriniformes > Paedocypris > Paedocypris micromegethes. Next base: position 8,437,359 of record CM051502.1, read on the forward strand.
CGATAACGAGTGACATCACAGACCAACTCAGTAGCCCCTCCCACTGAGGCTGATTGACAGGTGCCTTTTTTACGTTCATATTTTCATTGGAATCTTGGTTACAGCAGCGGTCACTAAATGGCGGATCGCGGTCCCATACCGACCCGGAGCTGCGGCCCAAACTGACCGTTCTGATTTAAATCCCAGCGGTCCACCTTAACTGTAACTGCCGCGGCAGTGCCACCTTAAATGCAATTTCTGTGGCGGTGCAACCTTAATTACTTGAACACTTTTTCCTATTGAATCGCGTTAAGCAATCTCAGGACGTTGACAGATTAGAGAATATGTATATATATATCCAGTTCCTGTGAATCCAGAAAAATTATAAAAAATCCAGTTCCTGTGAATCCAGACCTCTTTAAATTTTACTTGAATACCCCTGGTATATATAGTAATGGCATAATTTAAAGATGCCTCCTATCTGACCTTAATGAAGGCTGATGCTCTTCAGGAGCTTTGGAATGTGACGCAACGGATGTGAATGTGTGTTTCCTGCAGCTGGATTCTTTGAATGGAAGCGTGTTGTGTTTTTGTTTGTGCGTCTTTATCTGGAACCAGCTCATTCACAGAGGCGCGCACCAACATCACTACTTCCTGTTTTCATGCTACTTTTTTTGTATCAATATGAAGTAATTTTACTGTAAACAAACACAGTGAACACATCTTTGACATCTTTGATCTATCTATCTATCTATCTATCTATCTATCTATCTATCTATCTATCTATCTATCTATCTATCTATCTATCTATCTATCTATCTATCTATCTAATTCTATCTATCTATCTATCTATCTATCTATATTCTATCTATCTATCTCTATCTATCTATCTATCTATCTATCTATCTATCTATCTATCTATCTATCTATCTATCTATCTATCTATCTATCTATATCTCTATCAATATCATCAGTCATCAGTCTGTCAGTCAGTCATCAGTCATCAATCTGTCTCTCTATCTGCCTGTTTCTGTGTGTGTGTGTGTGTGTGTGTGTGTGTGTGTGTGTGTGTGTGTGTGTGTGTGTGTGTGTGTGTGTGTGTGTGTGTGTGGTGTGTGTGTGTGGTGTGTGTGTGTGTGTGTGCGTGTGCGCGTGTGTGTGTGTGAGCAGGTATATATTATTTTATTCTTATTACATGTTCCAATACGTATGTTTTATTCTACAAAATATGCAGTTCTCTGATATATGCAAACATGCAAAATGCAAATATGCAAAATACAAAAATGTATAAAAATTAATTGTAAAAATGAAATAATTAGGGCTGTCAAAAATTACGTGTTAACTCACGTCAAATTTTATTATAGCCGTTAATCACTTCCGTTTTTTTCCGCACTTCCGATTTTTTTTACCCGCAATAAATGGACATTTAGACGGATGGTTTCACTTTAAAACGTTGCCTAAACATTTATAACTTCGTATATATGTGTACAAGATTTTGCAAAGCTGAAATCACGGCGCACTTCGCTAATAAGGAAGGGAACAACATGGAAACATTCAGCCGTCTCTCAAACGAACGACTGCGCATGCGCTCGCAGACCATGGAGAATTGTAGAGAACGGCGCGACCGACCGCGTTTAAAACACAGGTTTTCTGCACTGATGACCGCGCCGCACATTTTACTCATTCATTAGTATTTAACTTGGTTGATTTTCTTTTTTAAGCTGTAAATGCTCGCGCATGCGCTTGGTACTCGCGCCTGTAAACGCGCGCGGCTCGTCTGCTTGAAGACGCTAGAAGCTCTATATGCTTCACAACAAGTCAAAGTTGTTGTGGCCAAATGACTGATAATGCGATTGCTTTTAAAGAGCTGCAGTTTAAGCTGAAAGTGACGCTGAATACATACTATGGAAAAGGCTGTGATGCTGCGCTGAACTTCACTTGCGGTAAAATGCGGTTACTCCTTGTTGTGCACAGCAGTATGATGATGATGATGAAGAAGAAGAATACTGTAACGGAAACATGACGAGGACAGCGCTGTCCGTCGACTTTTAACTTTGTTTTCTCCTTTGAATGTGTGATCAGCGTTCTGTCTTTTTGATGTGAATATGTGATCATCTTTAGTTAAAATGTGTGATCAGCGTTTTCAGCTAGACTAATTATCTGTGCCATACTTTTGCCACACAAATATACAAATACATATCTGTGTTCTTTTTTCCTCAATAAAATCTTTTTTTTTTATTATGACAGGCTGACACATTGTTTTCTTTAGTCGAAAACAGTGTATTACAGTATTTAAACAGGTGTTTATTTTGTGTTGAACTTACATTCATTTATATTTTACACTTCAATATTACAAATGTCTATACTTATTATTATGAATATTAATTATTAATGAATAATAATAAATTGTAATTTTTTTTTTTCGCTTAATCGTGATTAATTGCGATCAATTTGATTGGGGAAGTGCGATTAACTAGTTAAAAAAAAATCGTTTGACATCCCTGGAAATAAAAAAAAAATGTATTTACTAAATAATGTTTAACCCACAAATCGTCCCCACAATCTTCACAACTGAAGCTTAGATGAGCTCTCGACAAAAACTCAAATCAATCAGTCGAGCTGCAAAGATAACAGAAGTGTGTAATAACATTACTCTACAGTTAACCTGATGGAGGCGCAGTTACGGTTTGTGTGTGTGCGTAAACTTTCACAAAAAGTGACGCTGCATGAAACATGTATAGTCAGTTTTGGCCTTGTTTGGCATGTATAGACACGGCCTTATTAAATATCCACATTTTTGTCCTTTTAATAACATTAATATATAATCTAAAGATCTTGGGCCCATTAGAATCATCCTAACTCCCCCCGCCCTTATGAATGTGTGTGTGTGTGTGTGTGTGTGTGTATAGACACATATATACACACCTTGTTTTGTATTCATCTGCTCTGTTATTTCTTGAGTGTGTCAAAGAAGATATTTTTAGCTTTTTTTATTGGTTTATTTTTGCTTTATAGCTCTCGCTCTCTCTCTTTCATTCATCATGCTTATCTGTCAGGACTGTAGATGAAAAACTGCTCGTGTTGCAGCCAGGTAGAGCTTTCTCTTTCTTCCCTCCATTGTACTGTGCCTCTTCTTTTTCTTTCATTTCACTTTGTTTCTCATTTTCTCTGTTTCTCTCTATCACACATACACACTCAAACACACACACACACTTGAGTGTTTTTTCTGCATGGAATGTGAATGAACAAATGAAGGGTAAAAAGAAAACGTTGAGAACCTTTAAAATTCAAAGAATGAGGTAATAAATAACAGTAACGTTAATAACAAAAAGTTGCAAATTGCCCACAGTGTTTGTAAGAAAGTCTATCCGGAGTAGGAGATTGTGTGTTTTATTCTGTGTGTTTCCCACTGTTCTATCACTTTCTTAAATTCAATAACAGTACAATAATTGGTTGTTGTATAACCATTTAATATGGTTTATTTTGGTATTCATGTAATTGAGGAATATGCCACGTCATTGTTGTGGATATGAGTGCTTGACGCCAGATCATCTCCACATAACTACGTGGCAACCAGACAGCTCTACTGTAATTTATCGGCAGTAATAAATCTCTACTGTAATTGTCTGACAGTATTCAAGCTCTACTGTAATTCATCGGCAGTATTCAAGCTCTACTGTAATTGTCTGGCAGTTTTCAAGCTCTACTGTAATTGTCTGGCAGTATTCAAGCTCTACTGTAATTGTCTGGCAGTATTCAAGATCTACTGTAATTCATCTGCAGTATTCAAGCTCTACTGTAATTGTCTGGCAGTATCCAATCTCTACTGTAATTCATCGGCAGTATTCAAGCTCTACTGTAATTGTCTGGCAGTTTTCAAGCTCTACTGTAATTGTCTGGCAGTATTCAAGCTCTACTGTAATTCATCGGCAGTGTTCAAGCTCTACTGTAATTGTCTGGCAGTATTCAAGCTCTACCGTAATTCATCGGCAGTATTCAAGCTCTACTGTAATTGTCTGGCAGTTTTCAAGCTCTACTGTAATTGTCTGGCAGTATTCAAGCTCTACTGTAATTGTCTGGCAGTATTCAATCTCTACTGTTATTCATCGGCAGTATTCAAGCTCTACTGTAATAGTCTGGCAGTTTTCAACCTCTACTGTAATTGTCTGGCAGTATTCAAACTCTACTGTAATTCATCGGCAGTATTCAAGCTCTACTGTAATTGTCTGGCAGTTTTCAAGCTTTACTGT
>CM051502.1:8441608-8444108 GCA_028031935.1 Paedocypris micromegethes
TTCATCGGCAGTATTCAAGCTCTACTGTAATTGTCTGGCAGTATTCAAGCTCTACTGTAATTCATCGGCAGTATTCAGTCTCTACTGTAATTGTCTGGCAGTATTCAAGCTCTACTGTAATTCATCGGCAGTATTCAAGCTCTACTGTAATTGTCTGGCAGTATTCAAGCTCTACTGTAATTCATCGGCAGATATTCAAGCTCTACTGTAATTGTCTGGCAGTTTTCAAGCTCTACTGTAATTTTTCAGTAGTAATAATGCTCTACTGTAATTGTCTGGCAGTATTCAATCTCTACTGTAATTCATCAGCAGTTTTCAAGCTCTTCTGATTTCATGTTGAGCTGTGAAGCAAAGGATTGTGGGAGAGCGAGTTTCAGTGAAGTGGAGAATGCAACTACAGTTTCCAAAAATGTTTTCATATTTTCATTCATGTTGCTTTTTATAAACTTCTGTTTTAAATTCAAAAAGCTACGGACATTGTTGAAATGAGTGGATATCGTTTTGTCTGCAATATTTCAGAAAAGACAGGACTGGTGAATAGGATATAGACGAGACAAGAGAAGGTGTAGATATGTAATGAATATAAGGAGGCGGTAGTGCGACATACGTGGACGCAAACCGCCGTTAATAACCAAAGAAGAAGAAGAAGATGTTAAGTTAGTTACCTGCTTTCCATCTGAGGAGACGGAAGCCTCCTCTCTGCTCTGTTAATAAAAGGCCTTTTTCTCTGGCTAATCAAGTTTCTGTGTTTCTCTTACCGGAAACCCCTTTCTGTATTGCGACCGCAAGCAAAGATCCCAACTATCCGTTTCAGTGTTATTATCACAAACATGTTGACACGGACGAAAATAAGACGTGTAGTTAAAAAGCACTGTTTTTCCACAGTGATGTGCATGCAAAGATTCATTAGAAGTTGTTTCCTTTTAATTTTCCTTTTTTTCTTTGAAGTGGTTTTATAATAATGGAAAATACATATTTTCAGTGATACGTATTTGTAAGTATGGATTTTGGTCTGTCTATCTCTGTCTACTGTATCTATTAGGGGTATGACGAGACACTTATCCCACGAGACGAGAAGAGATTTAGATTTTTTTTTATATCAATGATAAGATAAATAGTATTTTAACAAAAACGTAATAAAACGTGAATTTTGTAATCACCCTTTTGAAGCTAATCTTTCTATTTTCATTAATTGCATGCAGTAATAACCAATATGTGAACCCAGCAAAATATGATGCCATAATTTGCCAGGCAAGTCATTCCAAAAATTGCCAAAAGTATAATTAAAAAAAAACAACACAAATTTTCCATTAAGCGCAGACAATAAAAGCACTTTTTCTAAGTTCAAGTTCATTTATGTAGCGCTTTTCATAGTCCCAGACCAACGCAGTCACTATGAGGACTGTAAGTGTAAAGTCTTAGTGAAAGTAAAGTGAAAAGTAAAATGAAAGTCTTCCAGTAAACACACTGTAAATAGTGTCTAGTTTGGATTGAAGTCAAAATTTTGCGTCAACTTGTTACACCGAATCACTTAAGATCAACTTAACATTTTTGCTTTGAAAGGAATTAACTATCCACTACTTAGCCAATGCAACATTTTTGAACCAAATTAAGTTTTTAAGTTTAATGAAATCTCAAATCATACCTTTTCTTAATGTTTTCTCTTAAGAAGGGTTGAAAAATAGACCACCACCCCAATAAATGCGTATATTTGCATCTTCGTAGGTTGAGGCTTCTGTACTAACGAGTTGAATTTAAATAATAATAATAATCATAATGTTACAAAAATCCATGTGTCTTTACCACTGAGGTGTAATGAGTTGGAACAATAACTTATTCAAATAAGTTGCCTTATACAGAGACTTCAATCAGCAGAAAATCTGCTCTTTTGATCCATTTAACAGACAGAGAGCAACTACACTTGTTTAGAAGTGTAAACAGGTTGCCTATTAACGAGTTAAGTTATGTGTCTACTCGCATAACAAGACACACTGATGGTTGTTTACATATTTACCTTATTTAAACTTCTATTGTTTTCTTTAATGACAAATCGCATCGATCGCTCATTCTTACAACTGAACAAGATCCTGAAAACATGTTTATGATTTATTTTAAAGTTTAAAAGAGTTAAAAATTGTGTACAGCCCATGCAAGCTTCTCATTGGCTTATTTGCCAATTCTCATTAGCCATTTCAAGAAAGAAGGTCTTCTCTTCTCATCACCATCTCAAGCACATTTTTACTTTACTTTAAAGAAATGTATTTACTTTACACTAACAGACTTTTTTGTAATTTGGATGAAGCACATATTTTACATTACACTGATGGTTAGACAGAAAATTAAACGTTTTGAGTAAGATCAAGAATAAAAATGTATTCAAAGTAACGACACGCCTTTTTCAGTGTAGCAAAGAATCATTTTGGCTTCAAGTTCAACTCAACATCAATGTACTTGTGGATATTCTGGACATTTTTTTATTTTACATATTTAACCCTGAAAA
>CM051502.1:8449108-8492880 GCA_028031935.1 Paedocypris micromegethes
TAATGTGGCTAAGCTCCCATAACATCACTGTCTCTGCCCAATGACCCCGTAACTCACCACTAATGGACCCTGAGAACCTCCCCAGAGACTCTTTAAGAGCCTTTGACCCCCCACACCTCCATCGTCTACACTGCAAAAAATGCACATGAAATAATGGGAAAATAATTAACACAATGAGTAAAAAAGACTTAAATCAAGTAACATTATCTGCCAATGGGGTGAGAAAGTTTTACTTGGTAAGACGGCTTGAAACAAGACATATTTTCTTGAAACAAGCTAATTAATTGTTTGCTCTTAATTCAGTAAGAATTTATCTGAAAAAAACTAGATTTATTGTATAATTTCAAGACATTTTGGCTTGTCAAGAATTTATTTTTTGCAGTGCATATTGCAAACACTGCAAAAATGCACATAAAAAAGCAAGGAAAAAAAACTAAATGAGTAAAAAAGACTTAAATCAAGTATAATTATCTGCCAATGGGGTGCAAAAAAACTAAGATTTATTGGGTAATTTCAAGGTATTTTGTCTTGTCAAGAATAAATTTTTTACAGTGTACAAGCATTTCCAGAAAAGTGATTAAAATCTCAGGCCCAATTCACTCTCACACACACACACACACACACACACACACACACACACACGCATATACACACTCAGAGAACTGTTCAGGTGTGTTCAACAACTCGTTCAACAACTGATTGTCTCAGTCACTTTACAAAATGTGTGTACCTTTTGTAGTAAGTGCATATGTTTGTGTGATTAAGTGAATGTGTGTGTGTGTGTGTGTGTGTGTGTGTGTGTGTGTGTGTGTGTGTGTGTGTGTGTGTGTGTGTGATGTGATGATAGCAGTGTGTAACTAGACTCGCAGATGTTCTTCTCTCGAACCCGCGGCAGTTTGTTGCAGAGATGCTGATTGTGACACGACAGGGACCCTGAAGTGACTCAAAGCACTTTTTTAATAACAAAAGTTCAGTCACACATCTGAATATGTATCAGCAGTATTTTTGGCTTTACACTCTAAAAATTGTTTTTAAGGACACATTTTTTTCGAATATGTGCATCTTTCAAGCTTTGTTTTTAGCTCATGTCCAAGTAAGGACATGTTGATGAGGTTTGGAACACTAATAACAATATCAGACATATTGAGGACACACATGACTTATAAACTTATGCAAATAGTATGTAAATATCCTGCGTGTTAGAGATGGTTTGAAACGACCCGGTTTTCTGAGCAGCTCAGACCCACCGAGGACTTCACAACTCTTCTCATTACTCATTACCTGTTTTACACACACACACACACGCACACACGTATTGTATATATATTTTATATATATGAGTGTTTGTGTGTGTGAGAGTTTTCTACACTTTCAATTTTAAGGCTAGTAACACAAAATAGATTAGTTCAAGCTTATTTATGTAGCGCTTTTGGTTTGAGACCAACGCAAAGTCGCCATGCGAATTAGGGGAAAAAATAGTCTTTTACAGTCTTTTCTGATTGCTTAAACCCAAACTGTGATTCTTGTAGCACAATTTCTAAAACTATTAATGCTTATAGCAAAATCGCTCACAGAGTTTGCAAAACTAGAAGCACAAACACTGCTTGCACGTTTTTGTAACAAGCACTTTTCAAGACTGAAGACACAATTCACGGCACAACACTCTTTTTGCAGAACTTTAAACACAATTCACTGCTTACACTCAGTTACCAAATTTCCAACACACTCCTAGCAAAAGATTACACATGTATCGCTATCATTAACACTATTTGGTCAACTTTCTGGCACACTTTCACATGTGAAAACTGTTTTAGTTTATTAGTTCACTTTGCAATCAGCCTATGCACTATATATAAGCCAGGGAGAGGACGTGGAGGTGAAGAAGTTGGAGCAAGAGGACGTGGAGTTGAAGAAGTGAGAGGGTTAGAGGAAGATAGAGGAAGAGGACAAGAGGAGCAAAAAAAAGCAGAGGAAGGGAAAGAGGAAGTGTAAGAAGAGTAAGAAATAAAATATCTGATGACATCAGCGCTACTATAGTTGACCATGTCATCAACCATGGGATGACCCTCGGTGAAGCTGACCAACACGTTCAGCCCAATTTGAGTCGCTACACTGTGGCAAACATCACTAGGACATTTCACTGTGTCACAGGACCACTGTGGCTGGAACATTACTGGACACTGTGTCATCATCAATGTCCCATGGTGATGTTCACCATCAAGCAACCATAGGCCCAGACAACACTGACACTTTACATGACATACTCACTGTTCAGAGAGCAGAACATACCCGACATGTCATCAGGGACAATGTAAGCTTCTATAGGGCTGCTTTGGTCCACCACTGGTGTGCAGACCACCCCATCCTCCATGACACTCAACCTCCCTCAGTACTCTCCACTCCTCCAATCCCATCCAGCAGTTCTTCTCTCCCTGGTGCTAGAAAGTGTACGACTATCATCCTCATCAACAGGAAGCCCTTTCACAGGCAATGGAGGAGGCATGTGGAGATATTGACCAGGCATCATGTCAGGCCTGGATACGGCATTCAAGGAGATATTTTTCCCGGTGATTTAGATTGAAGGATATCACATGACATGTGGACAAAATTTTGTGGACGGACCCAGAAGAGGACATGATGTAGTCTGATTGTCTTTTTTTCCGTTTTTTTGTGAAATTAAGGGAACTACGTTGTGTTCAGACTTTCTCTTGGTTTTGAGGAGTGTGAATAAACACCAATACTTGAAGTTTGATTCATTGTATGTTTAGAAGACACTATGACAAAATGATGACCTCATTTTGACATAAAGACAGAAAGCAAAAGCCAGATGTGTTTTGTATTTATACCATCAGTGTGCAGTTGTTGCATTGTGTGCTTAGTAGATGATGGCTTGTGTGTACTGATTGACACAAAAACACTATTTTTACGAAAGTGTGAAGAGTTAATCTAGCTGTGATCGCTTTTGCAAGAGAACTACAATGTTTTGACAATTAGGTGAAAGATTTTGTTATTTGTGTGTAGAGTTTTGCAAAAATAGCCAATAGTTACAAAAAATGTGCCTAGGCAATCAGAAAAAACTGTAAAAGAAAAATGTTCATCATTTATCTAAAAATAATGTGTGTTTTGATTATACTGCCTATTAACTGTATAGTATTATATCTGATAATATTGGATTTGTCAAAAATCCCCTCGTTACCATCCCTGACTCCGCCCCTTGACCTGGGTTTCCCGTCACACAGCTGGTCCTGATCATCATTAATGACACTATTTGTACTCTGCCGTTTGTCTTGCTCCTTGTCTGTTCTCGTCTCTGTGTTCCCCTCGTCAAGACCTTCAGACCCCACCCACACCCCCCGCTAGTGTGACTTTGTATGTTAGGACTCTTGTTTCCCCGTGGTTCCCTGGCTCCTGTGTTTTCCCAAGTCATTCGTGTTTCATCGTATCCCCGTCAAAAAAAAAAAACCATCTGTGCACTTCCTGTCAGTGTTTGGATCTCCTTGTCGCTCTCAGAGCGTGACAGGATTTTACATTAAAACTTATTTCACTGACACAATTTACACATTAAACATGGTAATTTGTCAAAACAATTATCAGCTGGTACAAAATGAATATGTTATTTTTCAAATTATATCAATTTTTAGATTTGTCATTGAAGTCAACCTAAATGAAAATTAAAAAACTAAAATTAAGCAATATTTTCACGTCCTGCCGATTTCCGTCTGTGTCTGTATGTCAATTAATCACACTTGATTGATGTTTGCACACACCTCACATTTTCCTCCTCTATTCATAAATGCATCTTTTTATTCTTTTTTTCTCCCAAGTCACAAATGTGAGGCGACGGGCAGCGATAAGTGCTGAGATCTATCACAGGATATGTAATTATGCTAAGCTAAGTAGTCTGAGGGAGAACATGAGGAGAAAGAAAAGATTTCTATCTGGAATGTTTCTCTCCAGACGTTCATCTTGAGTAATGAGCTGAAGGAGAAGATAGACAGATGAAGTTTTAAAGTGATGATGTCGACTCGACACTGCCAGATGAGTCTCTATCCGCAGGCCGTGTCACATTTAGAGCTGGATCTGAATTGATCGCCCTCTGAATCCAGATTCAATTACAGTGTAAACTCTGTTTAAAAAATCCAATGCAACTTTATCTCTGTGTGGATGTGAGTCCAAACTCCATCAGGGACTTGAAGTCTCAGACAATCTCAATATCCATCTTCTGATGCTTTGGGGTGTTTTAAACGCAGACTGAAGATGTGGTTCTGCTTCCTATGTACCGTATTCACGCGAATATAAGCACCCCCTGATTTTTCAGCTGTAAATTAAAAATTGCAAAAAATATATATTTTTTCCCCATTTCTAGTCAAATCACAATAATTCTCTTTAAAAAGCTATTCTTTCTTTATTTAACACAACTTACTTGTGTCACTTTGATGTCATTTTACTTTAAAAATAGTTTTAAAATGAAAAAGTCTTTGAAAAATGAATTCATTATTTGTGGTCACGGTACACGGTATTTTGTGGGAGTCGTGGTCCAGTGGTAGGAATCCCCCTACAACTGGTTCTGCAACTACCGTATTTTTTGCTATATAAGACGCACCCAATTTTAAAGGAGGAAAATCTAGAAAAAAAAGATTCTGAACCAAATACTGTAGTCAAATATTTTATATCAACTGTATAAAAGTTATCAGCAGTTTAAGAACAATTGTATGCCAAACATGTAACATGAACAGTAAAGTCAGTAAACAGTGAAAGTTACAAAAATAAGGCTGTAATGTTTTTATTCGAACCCCAATAATTCCTCTTCTTTGCTGCTATCAGAAGTGAGGAAGGACAGATAGCGAGTAACATAACATCGCCGCTCCTCACCTGCTGCTGACGATAGGACCAGAGGGCACATCTGCCGGGTGTACTAAGATGGCCGACGCCTTTCCAATGGCGGTGATCGCGCTTCACTCCGCGGATCTCTGCATTCGCCGTATAAGACGCGTATAAGGCAAAAAATACGGTAATTGTCCTTGGGCAAAACACTGGACCCCCCGGGCGCCACGGCTTAGGCTGCCCACTGCTCCGGCTTTGTGTGTGTTCACTTCACTGTGTGTATGTGCACTTTCACTTGGAAAGGTTAACTGCAGATTATTAATTATTTATGGTCTTATTGACTAACCATAGCTAAAATACCATTAAACAATGGACATAACGCAACAATGAATTCACAACGCTACTTTGTTACAGTCCACGACTTGGATAAGCGTTTTCTAAATAAACTGAACTTGACCTTGAACTTCGACTTTTTGAAATCTAAAAAATACTCCATTGTAGTTGAAAAATAGTTTGTCTGTTTTATAAACCTGGACATTCATCACCAACCAGTGGAGCTGTGCCGCTCTCGTTCCTGTCCAGGAAATTGATTCTGTCTCTTCCAGCTGATGCCCACCCTCTTTGTTACCATCTTTCTTTTCATTTTTCCATCCTCACAATTCTTTTCTCCTCACCAATCTTCCTCCTCACTGCAGCGGAGAGTCAAGTGCCAATTCTTGGGTAATTTGCGATCCTGGCGGTGATGGGATCAGTGGATTGCGGCGCCTGGCACTGTTTTTGCATTGTCAGCCAAATAATCGTTGATTTATCACTCCAGAGATGAGCAAAGAATGCCGAGCAGAACGAACGTGACTGGAGAAATACAAGAAATGACAGGAGAGTTGACAATCTGTTTACACAGGAGGAAGTTTTAGTGCGTTAAGAAATGCACAGGCTTTTCATTCAAAACAATCATTTTGATCAGAAGTGTAAAGTACTTGAGTAAGTGGACTTCGTTACTTTACTTAAGTATGTTTTTGGCTACTTTGTACTTGTACTGAGCATCAAAAATATAAGCAACCTTTACTCTCTAATCTACTGCATTTGTGATTGAGTATCTGTACTTTACACTCCACTACATTTGAATGGACACTTACCGCTACTCGTTACATGTGATGTAAGTGATTTATACCGCGGTTAATTTCTTGGTCGGACGTGTCGATATCTTATTGTAATGTATAACATGTGTATAATGTTACAAAGCCAAGAACTTTCCAAACCAGCTTTTTTAGAAGATGATAAAACATACAGTTCTGCCCCTCTTTGAGACTTAGAGGTCACTGAGAATCGCATCAAAGTCATGTTTTTCATTTTAATTTTTTTACACACTTGAGTTTGATCAAGACTGACTTTTTGTTTTTTCATTTGTTTTGTTCTACCATTTTTTAAACATTGCGGGGTTATATTTTGTTTCTCAATTAGAAAATAAAACCTCATGAATAGTTCTCATTAAGTAAGTTTAATTGACAATTCAAGTTTTTTTTGTTGCCTAAATGCAGTATGAGTAAAATACTTAAGTCTTTTTAAAATGTGTGACTTTTACCTGTATTGGAGTAAGTATCCATACTTTTACTCAAATAAAGTGGTCAGGTACTTGTTACACCTCTGGTTTGGATACTAATTCAAACACAGACATTTTCCACATTTTCCTTAAGGTAGCACATTGTTGGCGACAACTTGTGGCAGTGGTAGGGAGTTTGACCAGCCAGCCAATCGTTTCTGGTCAGAGTTGGTTTAGTTTAATTTTACCTCTTGAAACAGATTATCGGCATATGACTATAAAATCCATAAAACTCAAAAGAACCCACACAACCGAGTCTCAAACTCGGTTTGTCTCTCACTCTGAGTTGGCGGCACCAGCGCCCTTGTTTTATTTCACACTAAATCTTCCTCAAATATTTGATCCCGCAGATGCAATTGACCCAAGCTTGATTCCTTTATGGATCCATTATAAAAGCCCTCCCATTGGTTTTTGGTTTGATTCGACTTTGTTGTCAAGATATCATTTTCTTTTTATGGTGCTCGGCCTTCATAGCTCTTTCTCATTGCCCAGTCTCCTCTGCTCCTCTCTTTAAAATAGAGACAGAGATTAAATCGATTTTTCAGTGTCATCAAATCCATGGCTCAGCTTTTCAGCTGCGACGATAGGAAGTGTTTACAGGTCTGTACTGAAGCTCATGGACAGGAAGTACAAAAACCTCGGGATGAAACACTCTGGAGTTTTTTTAAAAATGCTTTATTAGGGAGATTTTGGATCAATGCACCTATTCACTGGAACAGTTTATTGCCATTACAGAGATTTACTGCTACTTTTAATACTACCTTTTCCACTAACTTACCTCATTATATATCTGCTTATTTCGAAATCTTCCTCTCGTTTTTCTTCAGTGCTTCTTCATGTAAACAGAAACGCTTAAATGTTTTCTTCTTTACATGGTGATTTGCTGTCCTATCTGCAAATCTTCTCCGTGTTTATCCCTTTTTTCATCCTTTTCTTTTCGGAATGTCTCTGGCGACACATGGCCAACCATTTAACATTCAGAAGTATCGTGATTGGTCGGCCACTGCTGATGATGGCCACACTTTTTCCTTCAGGATGTGCTGATCCGCAGGGAAATAAAGATTTTTATAGATATATAGATGGCTCCTCGCCATTTCTTGGTTTGGCCAGTCAGCACACACCACAAAATGGGTTTCAGACAATTTACCTTCCTCTTGTGTTAGGGTCGAAACCGACCCGTTTTCATTTTGAAAGGCAAAAAACTACCAAAAATATTTTGCTGATCGCTTCAAGGCTTTTTGACTTTGTCAGTAACAGTTACTTTAAAAAAATTAAAACTAAATAAAAAAAAGTATTAAAATACTCTAACAAAAAGTTATATTAGGGTCGTTTCCGACTCTGTCCTAAACAGATAAGCAAAACAAAATGATAAATGCATTTCTACGCAATAAACTGACAACCAGCTAAATTTCCAATCATGTGCTGTGTTTAACTGCTAAAAAACAAAACAAAAGTGGGAATATATAGACAAGTAACATCAATACAAAAGTAGAAACTGTGGTGTGTGTGTGTCTTGCATCTTCTTGACTATCTTGAGAATCTGCATCTCACTATTTCAAGCAAAAGTGTGAAAAAAAGTACCCAAGAATGTTATTGTTCGAAAAAGTGAAGAAAAACTATGACAAAATGATAATGATGAGCTAGATTCTGAAGAGAAAGACAACTTGTATTGTCCACAGGAAACAGACACATCTCGTTTTTTAGATGTGTTTTTTTACCTGGCCACTGTCGCATATGTGCTTGCTCACTGGTCTTTGTCTTGTCATAGTCATAGTGATAATCAGCCATTTACTTAACACCCAGATGATCAAACTAATAAAAAGCAACAATTCTCTAACATATTCACACGTGCGCTTTGAGACAGTTAAAACTGTGAAAAGCGCCTTACAAATGCTCAGAACTTGAACTTGAATCTGGCTGTGATGAGAAAGGTCACCGAATGGGTAAGAAGCCCCAGAAGAGAGAATGAGGTTCAAAGATGGAGAAGCAATGTCACAACAACCAGGCCAGACAGAGACCCCGCCCACTCTGACCAGCTGACCCCAGAGACAGAGCTGTCGTTCTGCCCAACCAGCACTAACAGAAAGCAAGCGAGCAGTGTAGCAACAGCAAGAAATATCTTTGCAAAAAACAGTTTGCAGTTCATCTGTAAAAGTAATGTAGCCAAGAAAAAAATGTATAAAAAAAAATGTTTTGTAGCTCTGGGTCAAAAATGACCCTAACACCATAAACGTTATATAATGTTAATAATAATGATAAAACAAATTGAAACAAAATGAATAAAGACGTGTGTTATAATGTCTCTCGGTAATAGTAAGGTGACACAGTAACTTTTATTTTGAAAATATTTTTTTACGGTACATTTTACCACATTTCTCAAGTAAAAATTTAGTGGTGTGTTGTAAAAAAAAAAGGCCCGAAAACCCAGAACAAAAAGCTTTTTAAAAAATTATTTTGTGGATAAGGAAACCTAATAAGATAACCAAAAAATGGGAAACAAATTGGGTGATTAATATAATTTAGTGTATTTTAAAGCTGATATAAAATGCGGGTCAAATCCAACCCGCTAACACAAGAGATGTATGCAAAAAGCTAACACAGTACAAAGATTATGCCAACTACCGTATTTACGCAAATATAAGCACCCCCCTGATTTTTCAGGCACAATAAAAATTGAAAACAAAAATTCACATTTTTTTTATTTACTGGTTCAATTACATTGGCAATTTTTTTTTATTAACTGGTTTCTGGTTAAATTACATTAATGTTCTCTCAAAAATACAATTTTTTCTTTATGAAAAAAAAAAAACTTGTGACTCGTAACATTTTGATATCATTTTATTTGAATATTAGATAACAAAAAGTCGATTCTAGTGGTCAGAACTGCATTTCCCAAGATCCTTTGCACCAGTTGCAGTTGTCCTTTACATACACATTTGTCATTTTAGAATCTTGTGATTATTTAAACGTTTCACACCCATCGTAGAATAAAATTTGGTTCACTCCAGCGTGTGTTTTTTTTTTTTTAAACTTCCACGCTTTCAATTTTCTCATGATCTTCCGTCTTTCCTAAAAGGCAGAGAAATGTCTCGGAAAACCGGACCTGAACGAATGTTCTGTGGGTTCAGTGATCTTGACCCAGTGCAGCGATGAAATAGTTTAAAATGAAGACTTGGCTGCTTCCTTGTGTTTGAAAGATAATTTCTTCCGGTCTTTATTAGCTGCATATGTTCCAAGAAATGGCACATTCTAGATTTTCCTCCTTTAAAATTGGGTGCGTCTTATATGTCGGTGCGTCTTATGGCGAAAAATACGGTGATAAAAAGTGATCATTAAAATGCATTTATCTCAGTCTTTCAAATTGTCAGTTTGTGTCGGCGACTCGTCTCACGAGCCAGTGAAATCGATAAAACATGCAACTACAAAAACACAGGAAGACAAGAAACAGAGGACCATGGGTGTTGGGTGTGGTCCATAGCCACCTGACAACGTGTCTCAACAATGTAACAACCATCAGATTCTCTTCGCCTGCACATCCGTAAAAACCTTGTATCATTTCAGGAACACTATCTTTCACATGTCTACTCTAGTGTAAAAACTGTGGACTTCCCTCTGCTCCAGAAATGCCACCTTCCTTCTCTGGATGAGACACGAAGCCTTTGGCGTTGACGTAGAGTAAATATTGAGGCCATAATATTGAGCTGTGTCTGTCCACGCACTGTGTGTGTGTGTGTGAGAGAGAGAGAGAGAAAACGTGCAGCTCTTTTCATACCGTCACATGGGCACCACACATCAAGGTTGCGTGAATGTTTCGAGGATACGGACCACCATTAATCACCACAGAAGTGAAGTGGAGGATGAAGTGTACAGGGAAGATGAAGTGCCGTTTGAAAAAAAAAAGCAGTGAAAGTCAAGCAGATGCACGTTGTGGGTCTGTTTTCTCTCTGTGATGAACAGAACCTTTGAAGGTGTATTTCCTTAGATAGACCCGATTTTCACGCTTACCTCATTAGTAAAGTGTTCTCCATTATACAGTTTATTATCCAAAGACTTTTTTTTTTATGTGAGTATAATGTGTGTGTGTGTGTGTGTGTGTGTGTGTGTGTGTGTGTGTGTGTGTATGTGTGTGTATGTGTGTGTGACAGGGTTCTTGTACAGGTGCTTGAAATATCAATAGTGTGTTTTCTCCCACTGTGGGTCTGGTTTCACGTGACTTTTGATTCACAGACTCCGAGAGTGAGACAGAGAGAGAGACAGATAAATGAAGTGAGTGTGTGAATAAACAGGTCGTGATCACTATGATCCAGGTCTGATTAAAAGTGCAGAAAGTGGGAAGCATCTACACCTTTATTGTTGCAGTGTTTCCGGCTTTGTTACACTTTATTAAACTGAAACACACTTTGCTTAAATTGGAGAATGACAGATGTCTAATTTCTTACTTTAAATAAAGTTATTCATTTTTTCCCGATGTAATGCGTCGGCCCGGCCCGGCACAGGATGGGAAGCTCACCAAAACTTTTAATGGGCTGTTATTTCCCATCCGGGCAACCCGGTGGAGAGCGTTACAAAACATTTAAATAAAACAAAAGCAAATCATAGAGATTCGGTCCTTTCGGTTTCGGTCTGACGTCACCCGTCAACGTCATCACGTGACTCGCTCCTCATATCCCCCCATTCAAACACTTTGAAAATTAATATCTCTGCGGGGATGACGCGTGCGGCAGGGAGATGTTTGTTTACTTTAATAAAGAATACTAGTGTTTTAAAAGTCTGAATAAGTGTTAAATAAATATGTAAAGGTTGTGCCTCTACTTTGCGGATTTTCACCTATCGCGGTCGGGCTTGGAACGTATGTACCGCGATAAACGAGGGATTAATGTACTACATTACTACAATACGTTGTTTACATTAAAATATTTGTTTTCAGAAGATACAATAAATGCACAGAATATGTCTTATTATTAATTATATCTTATTATAAATGATAAGAGTTGTTTTATTTAGGAAACTGATGATTTCTGATGAACCATGTAAATAATACAAATAAAAAATAATTTATTCTGTTCACAAATTTACTATTTATTTTTACTTATTTTGACCAGCACAAAGTGATTGTATGATATAGGCACTGTCTGCTTTAATTTCAGTTGTTGATGTTCAATAAATAATCATATAGAAGATCTTTGTGTGTTTCCTTCAATTATTTAAAAATCAAGTACACTTTATTCAAAAATCTCTACATTTTTTAAATAAATAAATAAATAAATTTTTCGATAAATAAAGTAATTCATAAAGTCATTCATTTAATGTGAGCACATTTATTGAACAAAACTTGTCAGTGAACTATGAGGGAAAAATATAAATAATAAATAAATAAAATAATTGTTCAATAATCGTAATCGTGTTAAAATGTTCAATAATTTGAGATTTTGAATTTTGGCAAAGTAACCAGTGCTTGACACATGCTTGAATTTGTGTGTGTGTGTGTGTGTGTGTGTGTGTGCGTGTGTGTGTGTGCGCAGGTCTCCGCTGGATGTGACGAGCTGATGGTGAACGGGAAAGAGATGCGAGGTCGCCTGGCTCTTCAGGTCAACTTCACCTACCTCTACATGAGCAGCTGCTTAGAGCTGACGGTGTGGGTTCCTCGCCTGCCGCTGCAAATCCATGTTTCTGATGCCGAGCTCAGTCAGGTTAAAGGATGGAGGGTGCCCATCATCACCAATAAGAGGTGTGAAGTGCTTTCCTCATTGTCCGTGTGTGTGAGTGTTTCTGGTCTGCACGACGTCTTCAGCCTGTCTGCTGAGCTGATTTTTCAATTTGACCAATTTCTGTCTGTGTTCCTGTAACAACCCAAATCATTTTAGCACCAGGAACCGAACACAAAAACCCAGTCATCACTGTCTGGTAGAGAAATAAAACGGGAGCGAAAAAACACGCGATCCAAACAATATGGTGAAAAAGCACAAAGCAAATCTTGGAAGACGAAATGGTTTTATAAAGAGAAATGTAGCAGCTAATTTTAGGAAAGGAAAGGAAAGTGAGGTGACGGCAATATGGCCACCAGGGATCATACTGAATTGGTGCTCTGCATTTAACCCATCCATGAAAGTGCACATACACACAGCGAAGTGAACACACACAAACCCGGAGCAGTGGGCAGCCTAAGCCATGACACCCGGGGGGCAAGTGTCTTGCCCAAGGACACTTAATTAGAGGGGATTCGAACCTGCAACCTCTCGGACACGAGTCCATGTCCCCTACTACCGATCAAAAAATGAATGGTTTGTGTTGTGAATAATGGAATAATTGTGAATGTCTTGAAAGATGTGTGTCAAGAAGAATGTGTGTGTGGTGAACAATGTGCGTAGTGAATGATGTGTGTAGTGAATGATGTGTGTAGTGAACGATGGTTGTCTTGAAAGATGTGTGTCAAAAAGGATGTTCTTCTTCTAAAAAAAAAAAAAAAGGGGTAGTGTTTAGTGAATGTGATGTGTAGTGAATATAGTGTGTAGTGGATGATGTGTGTTGTGATCATGTCGCAGATGGTGTGTGCCAGAACCGTGGAATTTCTAATCAGTTTTTTTTTTGTAAATATTTTTTGATCCATATTGACTTACAATACGCCTTTCACTGAAAATAAAATTTAAAATGCTATTTGCAATGCATTAACCAATCGATACCTTTGTGATGTGAGTAGTTGTATTGTATTTGAATTGAATGACTTTATCAAGTTCAAGTTTAAAGTTGCTATGCAAAATAGGGAAAACAGTGTTTGGAAAACAGTTTAAAAAGAAAAATGTCCATCATTTATCTGTGTTCAAAAAGTAGGAAAAAAGTCAGTTAAAACAAGAAAAATGTCCATTGTCCATCGTTGTTATCTGACTATGGGTCATTCCATTGGTTTCAGCAGCAACAGAGAAACAGTTACATTGAAGAAACAGTGACGACAGTAAAAATCAATTAGTAAAAAGTGTGATTTAATCTGAGAGACTAGTTTTTTCTTGTGTTTTTGCCAGACCAACTCGTGACAGTGATGATGATGAGGATGATGAGAAGAAGGGTAAAGGCTGTGCCCTCCAATACCAGTACGCCCTGGTGCGCGTCCTCACACACTTTGTGGCTGAGCCGACGGATCCCGGTGCGGAGCTGGTGCATATGCTGGGCTCGGACTGGTCTGCTGACATCACCGAGATGGTGCTGGACTCTCTGAAGGTGGAGGACACTCGGATCGCTCGTCTGGTTGATGGGAGGGTGCTGGTGGGACGAGACCTCGGCATCACCACTATACAGGTAACACCATACGCTGTAAAAATTGTGATGTGCTATTTACGTAAAAAAGTTTGGTAACATATTACACAAGTTATATTTAAGTAGTTTCTCAGAGCTTACTTTTTAAGTAGAACATACTTGATGAGAATAATAATTGTTGGTGGATTGTGCTTTTTAATTTGAGAAAATAAAACCCAATTTTCTCAAATTTTTTAATTATTGATGGTTTGAACACTAAAGACTCGATTGGCAGAAGAACAACATTTTCATGTATTTCCTCACTAAGAGAGTCCACTCAAACTCTCGGAGAACGGACAGATTCCTTTCTATTCATAATACACACTGTGAGACTAAACCGGTGTTTTTTAAAGACTAAACCTTTTCTTTTTGAAGTTAAGCACCTTATTTGAACATTTTTATACTCGCTTATTTTTTAAAGTAGCACTGCTTATATGTCAGAAGTTAGATAAAAAGCAAGCAAGCTAACTAAAAAGAAATATACGTCTGAGTGTGTGTGCGTGCGTGCGTGCGTGCGTGCGCTAACTGTAATTTGAGGTACTTAGACTTTGACGCTTGTTCCGTGTATGCCAAATGCTTCTTATTCGTTTTCTGGGTTACTCCTGACTTGGAAAATGAATAAGGGATGGGTTAAGAAGATTATTGAATTATTTTAATCTCTCTAACAATAGAATAACACCTTGTCATAATATGACTAGTGCAACTTGGTCTTTATAGACCAAGAAAACTAAACAAATGGTCTGGGAGAGATCAAAATATTTTTCGTTACCGTCTAAAATATATATAGTCTGTATTATAAGTGTAACGTAATTTTTTATTTGCTGGTTGTTTGACTGCTGATCACAACTCAGCTTCAGGCAAAAAACGGTGGCCAATCTTTATTTCTGGAGTCTTCTGCCAGTCCGTTTGAAATTTCTCTTGGTGTGGATGCCGGTTTTGTTTTGTTTGTTACCGTTGAAAACCTTGAGTTTTGGATTTTGCCATTGATTAGTTATTCTGTTGTTTTTTTTTTTTTTTTTTTTTTTTTTTTTTTTATATCATCCTTTAGCTCACAACTGTCAAACTCAAGGCCCGGAAGCCATATGTGGCCCGCCATTCATTTTCTCTGGCCCGTGAGAGCTTAAAAGTGTTTAGTGTCTAAAAATAAATACCAAAAAAATAAATTAAGAGTGTGTGTTGACCAAAAACTACCTTAGAAAAACTATATTTCCCACAATGCCTTATAACTACGGTAGCCGCGGCAGTGTTTCCACAGTTTTATGTTGTTTTTCTTTATTCATTTGGACAGTTTGATCTGTCATTAATGGAGTTATGTGTGTTTTCATAAGCTGACAAATTTTAATTGATTTATGTTAGAGCAACAAGCAAACCTTGGTTTTCTACGCAACTGCACTTGAATAGTTTATAATAAAAACAAGTTATTTAATATTAAGGAGTAGTTACATATATTTTATATTACATTTGATTACATTTATAAGTTACATGTCTAGCTAAAAAACGCTGATCACATATTTTTAACTAAAGGAACAAAACGGCGATCACATATTCATTTCAAAAGGAGAAAAGCGCTGATCACCCATTCAAGTAGCAAAACAAAGCTGAAAGTCGACTGAAACATTGCTGTTCTCGTTTCCGTTACAGTATTCACCATCGTGTTGCTGTGCACAACAAGTAACATATGAGCATTTTACCAACTTTGAACTAAACGTCAGCTCGCCCTTGCTTTCCAGAGCAAAAGCTCATCGCAGCTGTGCTTGCTGAGTACAATACTATGGAAAAGGTTGAGCAGGTATTGCAGTCTTTTCCATAGTATTTCTCGCCGTACCTGACAACTTCCAGCTATAATTGTGGATCTTTCGATTAAAAGCAATCGGATCTTCAGTCATTTGGCAGGCAGGCACACGGCAGAAAAACCAACCCGGCCGGTGGAGCCGCGCCCGCGAGTCACTTCACTTCTCTCCTTGAGTCAAGTCTGACATATGGTCTGTGCGCTGTGCAGTGTTAATTTTGACAAAGATTTTTAATATAGTTTTAGTCATAGTCTTTTGACTAAAACTCAGTTTAGTTTTAGTCCCAATTTAGTCATCTTAATTTTCTTTAGTTTTAGTCTAATTTTAGTCGACTAAATACCACAGCATTTTAGTCGACTAAATTACAGTATAGATTATTCTACAGTATAAATTAATTAGTCAACGAAAATATAAGTGCTATATATTCTAAATGTTTACTAAAGTCTATAACAGGGGTGCCCACACTTTTTCGGTTCGCGATCTACTTTTCAAATGACCTAGTCAAAGCGATCTACCGGCTATATATATATATATATATATATATATATATATAATATATATAATATATATATACACACACACGTATATATATATATATATATATATATATATATATATATATATAAAGTTTTAATACTTTGTTACTTTAATAAAGGTATTATTAAATTATTTTGTCCTCAACTGTAGATATTTGCTGTATGTTGCCAACACTTTATATATGGTTTGTTCTGGTTTTAAAGCGCAGTAAACACACACTTCAGAAAAAAATCCTTTTTCAGGTACGAAAATGTCCGAGTTGATAGCAGACTTACTTGAGCGTTTTGTTTGCTCACTCATTCTCTCTGTTTATTGTATGTTTTTTAATCTCGACTAGCACCCGATGTTCTGAAAATTCCTCCTACAGCTCAGAAGTTCCTCAGCTGTTTCTAGCTAGCTCGCCGCGCAAACGCGTTAAAACACGTCAAAACTGAATGCTAATATAAATAAGTACAATATATTGTAACACGCGCGTTAGAGCATACGTCACTGCTCAGCTGTTTCTAGCTTGCAAGTTGCGCATGCGCGCTAATGAAACGTCACTTCTCAGCTGTTCTTACTTTTCGCGGTGCCCGATAAATGCACTAAATAAACATGGACACTTATAACAGTACACACGATATTGTACTTATTTATATTCGTATTCAGTTTTGACGTGAACAGCTGAACAGTGACATAAGTGTAAGAACTTCTGAGCTGTAGGAGGAATTTTCAGAACACCCGACTCATAGGTAATAAGCGCACGTGACCGCTGCTGCGCACGGAACTCCGCCCCATGCGAGCGCGCACACAGCTGACAGAGACGCTCGTCTGAAATTAGAGTTTGGCAGAATCGTGTAAATGCAGGATTAAGATTGCGTGTGGGGTAGAATCGCCATCTTTTAAACTCATTTTAGCCAATCTCTTACTCGCAAAGTTGCTAGTTTTTACATTTTTTTTTTCCCCGACTTTTTTTTCCCCAATGTCATGCGATCTACTCACAATGACTTTGCGATCGACGCAATGGGCACCCCTGGTCTATAAAATGTGAATACGTAGTTAACTAAGAAGATATAAAATATATACAAATATATATAAAATATTTATATACATATATACATCTTATTTGGAAAAACATTTCTTTTTCTTTAACTTATTTAAATGAACTTTTCTTTCAATCCAAATAAATGTATTATCATAAATTAAACCGCAACAAAGAGAAAAATAAATACAGTAAAATAGTTTCAATCTGCAGGTGGTGCTTTGTTACTGCCCGTGATTGTTGCTCCAGCCGCGGCGTACAGATAGTTTACGAGCGGATAGAAACAGATCCATATATTTGACCGTTTTTTTCTGCCGGAGAAGATGTTATTGAAGACATTCGCCTCTATAACTACCTTGCCTGCTCGCCGTGTTTTTCCAGCTCGGATTGTGATTGGACGTCGCCACGAAAGGCAAATGTAGTTATAGTTTTCGTACCTGAGCGGGAGTTTTTATATAGTTCTCGTTTAGTTTTCGTCAGGGAAAACGCATCGCTGAAATTAACACTGGCCCAGTGCATATGCGCACGCAGTCGCCTGAGAGACTGCGAATAATTGAATTGCACTCTATTCTTTCTTTATGTGTAGAATATTTTTATGTGTACAGTATTTCAGCTTTACAAAATACTGTACACATAATACTGAATGGTTTTGAAGTGAAACTCAAAAACCGGAAAAAATGGAAATACCGGTTAAATAATAATGGTGTTAATAAAATTTGACGCGATTAAACACATTTAATTAATTACACGAGTTAACGCGTTTATTTTGACAGCCCTAAAATAAAATACAATTGAATACGTGAAAACTAGGGCTGTCAAACGATACATTTTTTTTAACTAGTTAATCGCTCTTCCCTGGCCAAATTATTGCGATTAAGAGTGATTAACTGGTGATTAAATGACTAAAGCTTGAGGTGTAATATGTCTGTGACAACACCTGAACTCAAAAACTGTGAGCTGCTGATCTTAATGAGCCTCTTGGTTCTATTCATTGCACGTTGCCAAACTGTAATTAATGGCTTTAAAAATTATTGACGCGATTAAGCATATAAAATAATCACGTGCGTTAACGCATTAACTTTAACAGCACTAATGAAAACACATTGGACAGGCTTTCTGACAGTCACTAACTCATCGACTGCTTCATCGAATCATGACATGTCATGTGTGTGTTTGTGCATTGATGGCGTTGTGATGGTGAGATTTCTGTGCCCGCAGGTGATCTCCCCTTTGTCCGACTCCATTCTAGCGGAGAAGACCATCACAGTGCTGGAGGATAAAGTGAGCATCACGGACCTGGGGCTTCAGCTGGTGGGTTCTCTGAGTCTCTCGCTGCAGGCCAGCACCACCAACAGCCGAGCCTTCTACATCACCAGCACCGCTCACGACCTGCTGCACACACCCAAGCAAGTGAGTTACACTGGCAGACACAGCTTTGGAAACTCTGCTCCATTTGCTTCCCCATTTTCTCTGTTTTTTGAAAAATCTTCTCATTATGCCTGTCGATAGATGACAGTCGATAGAAGATAGAAGAAGATAATGGAAACAAAGTTTGATGACTGCAGTTTTAACAATGTAATCATCTTTTTGGTTAATGCTATTAATTGTAATCCAGTTTCCAGTTTATTAAGTCCTTCCAGTTAGCAAAACCGAGATGATCGGCAGCGGTTATGACTGGGAATTGCTGTTGGGAATTATTGGATTAAAGTGTTTGATAATAGCTCCTAAATCTAAGTTTTTTCTCTGCCAGTGCGTCCCACGCACAAGCCCGCTGTTCACGCCAAGCGCGGGTGGGCATCACCACATTTATTTCAAGTCTCGTTCGGAGTTGTTGGCAATTATGGATATCAAGAAAATTGCTTTTGTCTCATTTGAAGAAACTGCCAAAGTCACTGCGGGCCATATGTACATCACAGCGTTTGGTCATGCACCATATTTTTGAAAACTTGCTTTTGTATTTGAACATATTATCATGACCTACACTGTCCTTTCTTCTCATTCATTTAACTCGGATGTCTGAAAAAGCTTTAAAGAGTAATAATTGTTATTGCACTGCTTAAAAGCACTTTTCAAACACTTTTAAATCAGTGGCAATATTCTACGGCGACTAATAATTTTGTCCTCTACTGTACCTTACATTTAGTCTGTTGCATTTATCATGGAAGGTGAAGATATATATATATATATATATATATATATATATATTATATATATATATATAGATAGATAGATAGATAGATAGATAGATAGATAGATAGATAGATAGATAGATAGATAGATAGATAGATAGATAGATAGACATAGAGAGAGAGAGACATAGAGAGAGAGAGAACAGAGGGAGAGCAAAGGGAGTAATAGAGTGACAATATAAAGGAGAAGGAGGTAATGAGAAAGAGCTAGAGAGTGAATGAGATAAGATGGTGCAGCGATGTGAAAGTAAAGGGAGGGAGAAGGAATGAGACAGCGAGAGAAATAGAGGGATAGAGGAATGGAGTGAAGGAGAACGAAACAGATAGTGAGTGAGAGATAAAGAGAGTGACGGTCTCTTATCTGAATCCTGTTGTCTTTCTCGCGCAGGAAGCCACAGTCAGTGCCTGGATTCAGTACAGTGACGGATCGGTGACTCCTCTTGACATTTATGACCCCAAAGACTTCACCTTAACCATCACCTCACTGGACGAGAACGTGGTCTCCACCTACCAGGATCATCCCCAGCACTGGCCCGTGGTGGTGGCGGAAGGAGAAGGCCAGGGTCCTTTACTTCGGGCGGAGATGATGATCTCAGAAACCTGCCAGAAATCCAAGCGGAAAAGCATTTTGGCCATGGGGATCGGGAGCGTACAAGTGAAGTTTGGACAGAATGACCTGGAGCAAAGGGGCGGAGCTCCAGACGTGACCAATCAGAACAACAGCACCAATGAGCATAGGCACAAAGTGCTGGAACCCGATAAAGCGGGTGGCGACACGTTGAAGTACCCGAACACCGCTGTGGTACGGGAAGAGACAGTCCTGAAGAAAAGTGCCACCACCCCCAAGACCACGCTGACCAACCGGAAGCAGGCTGGGCCGCACAGCAACAGCCCTGTGGTCTACACCAGCTATCCTGCTCAAGTGGATGTTCCGGGAAGGGGGGACGGCGACCTGACCCAGACTCCCAGAGGCCTCTCGGACCTCGAAATCGGCATGTACGCCCTGCTCGGGGTCTTTTGCCTGGCCATCCTCGTCTTCCTGATCAACTGCGTCAGTTTTGCCTTCCGCTACCGGCACAAACAGCTTCCAGTGCTGGAACAGGGAAACATGAACCACGCCCATGATTGGGTGTGGCTCGGGAACGACGCCGACCTGATGGGTCCTCACGGAGAGCGTGGACCTCTGGCGCATAGCGACGAATGCACAACCGCTATCGATCGCGGCGAGGGCTGCGAGGAGAGCAAGTACCTTCTCAATGGTAGCGGCATTCAGAAGAACAACACGCTGCGTGGCCGCGGAGTCCCTCACCCGCACAGCGACCAGCGAACCTGCTCGGGCAACGATCCCGGGGGAGTGGAGGCCCTCAGCAGCTCGCCCAACACCGGGAAGCGCAAGCGCGTCAAGTTCACCTCCTTCGCCACAGTGCTACCTGACGAAGGCGGTCCCTACACTAACTCTATCCTGATAGGGAATGAGGATGACATCAAGTGGGTGTGTCAAGACATGGACCTGGGGCACTCGGCTGAGCTCAGGAGCTACATGGAAAGACTGCAAGACAATCTTTAGGAGCAGGAAAGCTGAGGGAGTGGAAGAAGCAACACAAGACTCACCAAAAATGCCTTGTCGGGTTGGAGGACGGAAAGAAGGCAACAGGAGTAAAATGCCCCCTTGAGTTGTGAAGGAAGTTCACAAGGTGGAGTAGAGGGGGTCCACTGAGCACATTTATACCATCGCCGACAAGACTTCGAGGTGGCACAGAGAGGCATCTACCCATCCTTCACCATAGACTCGAGCCCAACCAGACGGGAACGTTAGACGAGTAGTAAACAGTCAAGTACAGTAAAATTCTGTTATAACCGACTCACTCAATGGAAAAGGTCCAACCGTGCCAAGCAGAAAAACAACCATCGGCTGTTAAAGACCTTCTCGCTAATGTATCAGATTGCAAACTGTTTGATGAAATATAGTTTTAAATGCAGTTTCTTTGGCCAAATCGAAATACCAGATAACATTGGCATCCCATAATAAGAATACGGCTGATTATATTTTGTATGCTCGCTGTAAAGCTTCACCACATCCATAAGTGTAAGATTTCACATCGTATTCTCGGGATGCCGGGCCGCTGGAAGTCCGTTACGACAGGATTTTACTCTACAGGAACCAAATATTGGGGGTTTTTCGCGCTAATGTAATTTAGTGTCTATGTTATTTAGATTCTCAGATCACTGGAACATGGAGAAATAGAGGAAATCCTATTTTTTTTAGATTAGACTAGACTAGTGCGTAGGACAGAACGGACCCTCCAAGCCTGGCCTGCTGTGCCATCACTTTTTAACCCATTTTGTACCCTGTGTCCTCAAGTGGGAATTCCGGAGGATTCCGGAATACTGACTACGTCCCGACCCAGGAACTTTGCGGTTGTCCATCTCTATGTTGTTCCTCAAGACAAAGTCTTGTGAGATGGGACTGTGGATAACGATGGAATCGAGAAACTTGCGATTAATGCGTGAACGTCTCACTTGTCCGTCGTTGGCCCCCTTTCTACGTACCCGTGACTTTTTTCAAGGTTTTAAAGAAACTTTCTAGCGCGGCTTCAGCGGCCTGCGTGCTTCTCCGTGTAGTTCCTGACGGACGGATCTTCTCCGTGGAAGCTCAGGTGAACAGTGGGAGGGAACCGTAGTCTATAAGAATGCAATATTTATTTGTAAGTGTAAATCGAAATAGGTGTAAATAAAGTGGACAAGAAAATTTAAAACATTGTTAAGTTTTCAGATCCAACACACTCCCAGAAGTAATTTGAACTGTTTCTGTCATTGAAGCAAATGAAGGAATGTATTTTTGAAGAACTACAAAACCAATTGAATAATCAGAAATAATACTTGATATGTAATAATATTTGAAGAAAAAAAACAGAAAAAGAAATTTGATAAATGTATACACACACTAGGACTGCACAATTGACCTCTATCGAATTGATATCACGTAGGCTGCGTTTTTTCCCCCGCCTCTGACATTTGAGTGATAAATCTTTTAGCCAATCAAAATGTGGAATTTCCCGTTCCTGGCTTGCTGACCAATCAGAAACGCCACTACTGGGGTCGACAATATAAACGGCCTGGAGTCAAACGTACATTTCAGACCATCAGGGACACCAGATCGCTCCAACCGCTGCTCAATCGCTAACCAGCGCTAACGCATCACTCGACCCCGACCGTCTTACAAATGTAGCGAGTGTGTGGCTCCGCCTCCAGCGCTGTGCTCGCTCTCGCCGAGTCCCGCGGTTACGCCTGCCACCTGCACACTAGCAACGTCTTTCTGAACAACCTCGTTAAATCTGGGCATCAAAAACAAAAAGCAAAATAATATAATGGCCAAACTACTATCAAGAATATTACCTGAAGAACACTGAGTATCTGAGGTGTTATGTCCGTCACATTCAGACACAGCCTCAACACAGAAAGTTTCTCAGCCTTTCATCAAGTTTTCTAACGTCTAAACACACACGTTTGAAATAATTCATTTTTTAATGGGATTAATGTCTCTATAGTTTTATTAGTTTAAATTAAATGTTAAATTAAAATATATGTTTGTATTTCCAGTTTTTGTTGCATCTAATTTTTTTTCAAACAGTTTTTATTGTATTTTGCGTATTTTTATTTCTTTGGTATTTAGGTTCAGGTACTGTATTTATTAATGACAAAGCATCAAACAGTAAAAGTAACAACATATTTTTTTCATAATTTTAGTTTTATGCACTGAAAAGTATCAAATGCAGAAATCGAAAATCGAAAAATAAAAAATTTATCAGAAAAATTGCAATTAGATTTTTTCTCAAAATTGTGCAGCCATAACACACACACACATGAGCAGCTGCTGGTGTATTTCCAGTGTGTGCTGGTGTGTGATATCCTTGAGCGCCGTTCGCTGGCGGTTGAAGCCGTAGCTGCTTTATTATTGTCCGCGAGTATAAATCACGTCTGCTGGAAGGCGACAGAGATGTTGAGCGGTGTGTTGGTCAAGGCCGCCGCCCAGACTCGCGCCAAACTTTCATTTTACACCGTTCTTACGTTACTTACATAATGTTTTATTTTAGAAATATGCATTATAAATAAAAGTTTTAGCTTTCTTTAATAAAATGGAAGATTTTCCTCTACATGAAATCAGCTTTATTAAAAATTATTTTTAGTTGTGAATCATTAAGGTCAGAATAATTGTGAAAAAGATTCTATTAGTAAATGAGTCAGGTTCACATCATTATCTGTCTATCCTTCCTCTGTCTCACTCTCTGTTCTCTATCTATCTATCTATCTATATATCTATCTAACCATCCATCCTTCCATCCATCCATCCATCCATCTATCTCTTTTTACCTATCTGTCTCTCTTTCCCTCTCTCTCTCTCTCTCTATCCCTCTTTCTTCCTCTCTGTCTCTGTGTGTCTCTCTCTCTCTCTCTATATATATATATATATATATATATATATATCTGTCTGTCTGCCTCTTTCTCTCTCTGTCTATCTGTCTCGCTCTTTCTCTCTGTCTGTCATTCTTGCTATTTCTCTCTGTCTGTCTCGCTCTTTATCTCTCTCGCTCTTTATCTCTCTCTCTCGCTCTCTCTCTCTCTCTGTCGGCCTCTTTCTTTTCCTCGGTCTCTCACACACTCCCTCTGTTCTTCCTTGTATAACAACAGGTTTTTCATACTTTTTCTCTCCTTCTTTCCTGCTTTTCTCTTTGTCACTCTTCATACACACACACACACACACACACACACTTGCACAGTATTTACAGTTTTTCCTCCTCTCTGCTGTTTTCTGGAGATTTTCTGGTGTGTTTCTCAGACGTTGACGTGTGTTTCTGCGCTGTCGTGATTTACTGCTGGTATCAAATACATATTGCCAACCAAGTGAGACATGCAACCTTTCATTTTCACGCCGTCGCGTTACAAATTCGACATGCAACATTAACAAGAAAAATGGCTGTGCTTGGCAAAGCCACCGGCCTGTGTGTTTAGATGACGCTTGGTTTTCATTACTGTTGAAAACACCATGTGTCTGAAAGAGAGTCTGTGTGTGCGTGCGCGCGTGTGTGTGTGTGTGTGTGTGTGTGTGTGTGTGTGTGTGTGTGTGTGTGTGTGTTTGTTTGTTTGTTAGAGAGTTCATGAATCTGACGGAGATAGAGTATATGTGCGTGATAGAGGGACAAAAGAGAAATTGTCTGTGTGTGTGTGTGACAGAGAAATACACACAAACACAAAATACACAAACAAGTAACACAAACTGACAGTGTCTCTCTTACACAGAGACAGACTTTCTCTCTCTCTCTCTCTCTCACACACACACTCTCTCTCTCTCTCTCTTCTTCTCTCCTCTCTCTCTCTATCTTTCTGCCTCTCCCATCTCTCTCTCTCTCCTTCTTCTCTTATCACACACCTCTCTCTCTCCCTTTTCTCTCTCTCTCTCTCTCTCACACACACACAACAACACGCACACACACACACACACACAGTCTCCCACAAAGACATGCACACAATATCTCTCTGTCTCTCTCTCTCTCTCTCTCTCTCTCTTTCTCAGTCACTCTGTTTCTATCACTCTCTCTCCCGGTTTCTCTCACTTTGTCTCTCTCACACACACACACGGACATGCACACACTCTTTTACTCTCTCTCTGTCTGTCTCTCTCTCTCTCTCCTCCCTCCCTCCCTCTCTCTCTGTCTCAGTCACTCTGTTTCTCTCACTCTCTCTCCCTGTTTCTCTCACTTTGTCTCTCTCACACACAAACAGACATGCACACAATTTTTTACTCTCTTTCTCTCTCTCTCTACCACACACACACACGCACGCAGAAACAGACATGCACACAACACACACAGACATGCACACAATCTTTTACTCTCTCTCTCACACACACACACACACACATATGAATATACACAAACAGACATGCACACAATATTTTACTCTCTCTCTCACAATCACACACACACACAGTCTCTCAGACAAAGACACAGTCTTTTTCTCATACAGTTGCTCTACCTCACACACACTCACTCACACACAGACAAACTCTCTCACACACACACACACACACACACACTCAGTCAGTTGTCTGTGTAACTGCTGTTCATCTGTGATAAACTCAACCGTTTGCGTCTCTCTTGCTTTCTAATGGCTCGCGGCAGGACGTTCTACACGTTCAGCTAATGAATGCGGAGGTCAGGAGACGCTGCTGAAGAGCCAATCAGGTTTCACTCCAGGAAGAGTGAACAATCTTAGTGGGAAGTCTGTTTTACCTGCCACCTCTCTCACTCTCTGTCTAACCTTTCTATATCTCCGTTTGTCTCACCATCATCTCCATTCATCAATCCGCCATCTGTCTTTCTATCTCTGCATGTCTAACCTTCTGATTGTTTCTCTATTAGTTTAAGCGTCTGTCTATCTGTATGTTCAACAATCTGTCTATCCATTCATCCATGTCTCTGTCTATCCATCTGTCAGTCTAGCATCTCTCTAAGACTGCCTGTCTAACCATCTGCTTGTATCTCTTTCTGTCCAACAATCCGTCTGTCTCTCAGTTTGTCTATCCATCTCCCTTTGTCTCTGTCTAACAATCTGTTTATGTTTCTGTCTGTCTAACCATCATCTGTCTGTCTAACCGTCTTCCTGCCAATATACTCATCTGTCTATGTTTCTGCCCAACCTTCTGTCTATGTCTCTGACTGTCTAACATCCGACTCTCTGTCTGCCTAAACGTCTGTCTGTCTCTGTGTGTCGGACATCTGTCTACAGTAGTTTCTCTGTCTATGTCTGGCTGTCTATCCATCTGTCTATGTATCTGTCTGTCTCTATGTCTGTCTACTAGGGGTGTGACGAGATCAGATGCTTCTCGCGAGATGCGATTGGATCTCGTGATATCGCGAGAATTTGCCGCCATCTTTTTTACAGTGTGTGGAATCAAACATTTTTAAAGGATTCGTGCACGAGCGTCCCGATGTTCGCGCCGGCATGCGCGGATCCTTGCGCTCGCGTTTCAATATACTGTGGCTCCAAAAACCGCGGACTGAGTAACTGAGTAACTCCTCCCGCTGAGTGAGCGCGGAACTCCGCCATTGCCCCGCCCCCGCGACAGGTCATACTCACTACTAGATCGTTTGTGAATGAACTTTAATAAAGTGTGTTTGTAAAATAAACCGATTATTTCAAACAGTCATTAGTTGCACACGTGAGTTTAATCTAATGTGTCTAATACACGTATATTACATTACTATCCAAACGATTCACTCTCGCTGCAGAAATATGAGAGAAAAGCAGCTGATTACTGCTGTAAAACTCATTCAGATGATGTGAGTCTCACCAGCGACACCGTGAAGGGAAAGAACCTCACGTCCTGAACAAGACCCGTTGTTTTAGTCAATAATTGATTGGACACTTTCAATAAATATGGTTTTTATTCTACATGTTATGTTATGCATTGCATAATATGCTGCATTGCAACATGTAATACAAAATGTGGGGTTTTTTTCGAGCTAAAATGAACACAGTGAATTTAATCATAAAAAAGTACATTGATGTTGAGTTGAACTTGATGCCAAAATGATTCTACCATTCTTTGCAAGTTACTGGAAGACTTGTATTTGTCTATAAATAGTGTGTTTAACGTCTGCGCTTAATGGGTTTTTTATACTATTGACAGTTAAACATTTTTTGTGAAATTACTTGACTGGCAATTTATGACATCATATTTTGTATGATCAATATTATGTTGGTTATTTGGTTATCACTGCATGCAATTGATGAAAATAGAAAGTGAAATGCATCAACAGTTTTGAACATTTTAGTTAAATAAAATACTGATAAAATCTTGCTCTCCTTATATTATTTGTCAAAGATTTATTTTTTATTTTTTTTAAATCTAAATCTCGTCTCGATCTCGTGAGCATAGTGTCTCGTCTCGTCTCGTGGGAAAAGTGTCTCGTCCCACCCCTACTGTCTACCCATCTGTCTATGTCTCTGACTGAACATTCACCCATCCCTCTGTCTGTCTAACCATCTGTCTACAGTATTTCACAGTCCACGTCTCTGTCTGTCTACCCATCTGTCTATGTCTCTCTGCGTGCCTATGTCTGTCTTTCTAGTCACCAGTGTATGTTTCTGTCTGTCTAACCGTCTGTCAAACAATTATGATATGGTCCCTAGTGGCCACATTGACAATCACCTCACTTCTTTTTTTTTTCTCTTCTTTCTGAATCTGTCTGTCTGTCTAACAGTTCGCCCGTCTCTCTCTGTCTGTCTGTCTGTTTTCTGCTGGTTCCAGTAGACTAAAGTGAACACACTGTTCGAGTCAAACTCCTCCTTCGAGCTTCAGTTGTGGAGAATAAAAAGTCAATTTTCTGGAGGCCGATTCTCCGGCGCCGGGGACGAAACACATTTTCTCGGGTTTTTCTGCTCTGTGTTTGTCACAGAAGTTTGACCGTTGCAAATTTTTTTATACGTGCAGATGGGCTTCAGTGACAGTCAAAATTTCATTCTCCACTCAATTCATCCATCAAAGTCAACGTGAAATTCATCGAGATACTGTGAGTGTGTGTGTGTGTGTGTGTGTGTGTGTGTGTGTGTGTGTGCTGAAGCTGAAGGAGGAGACCTCGTCCAGGTGAGACCGTGTGGATAATGAAACTGGGAGTTTAAACAGGAATCACTGTTTAATTAAGATTCAGTATTTGTGCTGCTGAAGGAGCCATAGAGACACTGAGACGTTTCTCACGCAGCCTGAAGACCAGAGACACTGACCACTCCATCTCTCTCTCTCTCTCTCTCTCTCTCTCCTTCGCTCTCTCTCTCTGACACCACAAGCACAGACTCAATTTCTCCCTCACTCTCTATTTCTCGCTAACTCCATCTCTCTTCTCCGTCTTTCTCACACACACACACACACACACACAGACTCAATTTTCTTCCCTCACTCTCTGTTCTCTTCAACTTCCTCTCTCTCTCTCACACACACTCTCTCCTCTCTCTCACACACAACACACACACCAAACTCTCTCTACCACACACACAAACGCACTGAATTTTCTCTCCCCTCACTATCTGTTTCTCTCTAATTTATCTCACTCCAAATTACATCCATCTCCTCCTTCTCGCTCTCTCTCTGACACACACACACTTTTTCTCTCTCACTTCATTTCTTCTCTTTCACATGCTCAATTTTTGTGCTCTCACTTCGCCCTGTTTCCCCAACTCATTCTTAATTTCTTTTCACATCTGCGTATTGGTCTTTCACATTTTGACTCTTTCTTTCTGTATTCACTTTTCTCTAATATCTTTCTCTCTATCGCAGAGAAGTTGTTTTCTTACAAAGTACTTTCCATTTATTTCCTCACTGGTTCAGATTGAATCAATCCACTGTGTGAGATCAATAATTGTAAATGGCATGTTATGAAACGATATTTAAATGGTTAGATTAAAACAAATAACCAATTGAACAATGAGGTAAATTCCTTGAAGGACAAAACCTTGAGACGTTTTTGAGCTATGGATTAAAATCGTCCTGCTTTTACGGACCCTGGGCCTGGCTGAAATCCCACCGCCTGTTTCCCTTCCTGGAGGTTTATTCCCACACTCCCGTTGGTTTGCTCATTAATTACGTGACCTTGAGGGATTTAAAGACATTCACTCCAGCTTTTGTTTGGTCTTTGTGGAAGTGTGAGATGTTTATTGGCCTGACAGAATCGCAGGAGCGAGTCATAAACCCTGCAGCTCCTTCTCGATGTCTCTCGCTCGCTCTCTCTCTCTTTCATTTTCTGCTTCATCTCTTCCTCTTCATTTCGTCTCTTTTTCTTCCACAATCATCTCTATTTCCAGATGTTGCTCTGTTCATCTCAAGGGTTTTTGCTTCATTTTAAATCTCATTTCTGTTTTACTCATTTACTGTTGTCTATCTTCACCAGCGTTGGTTCTTTATTTGTTCAGAGTCTTCTGGAGATTGTTCAATCTTTCACGTTGGTCTATATGTGCTTTAATAATTCAGCTACTGTAAACACACAACAAACTGCTCAATCACATTGCCAACAGTGCAAAATTGAAATGCAGAACTGGGTTTATTATAAACTGAAACATCACAGAGATGGAAGGTGGAAGCCGTTTAAAGAAATCAAATAAATTCCTCGAGTTCTCCATCAGTTTTATTTCATTTTCTTTTACAAATAACAACTGGCTGCCGCTAAAACGTGCAGAAAGTACAGAAATGGTACTTCCTTTAACCTCTCAGTGTGTGTGTGTGTGTGTGTGTGTGTGTGTGTGTGTGTGTGTGTGTGTGTGTGTGTGTGTGTGACAGAAAAGGTGAGAACAGCTACACAAATTTGCCAAGACATTCATTATCACCTGTAACAAGCCTTTAAGTTCCGCTTGGATTCGGAGACGCTCCATCACACACAGACACACACACCTACATTGCTCACCCGCACACAAACCTCACATAGCTCTTGCTCACACTCACTCAGGAAACACCCAGCAACAAACAGCTGAATCCTGGTTCTGGCAAATCGGGGCTCAGAATCAGTGGCGACCAATCACAAGGCAGAACGCAAATATAAATCCATATTTACCATCATTTTAGGACTACACGTGGAATATGATTTTATGGTGCAGACCCAAAAAAAATGTTTTTTAACACATTAATTGTAGCAAGTACCACCAAAGTTGTAGTGATAATAAGACCAACACAATCAGAAAATAAATAAAAGTATATAAAAGTATGGATTTTAGTGCGTCTTATACTGTAAATTGCTTTTCTACAAAACTGTAGAAAAAACCAGACAGCCTTATATAAAAATATAATAGCTTTTTAATAAAAAGAAATAAAAAACAGTTCTAGCCACACAGGATACTGATAAGTTGAATGCACAAGATTAAAGTAAAGAAGTTTTGCTGAGGAAAAGTGACGTACAGTCTCACTCTCGCCTCACTCTTCTGCAGCTGAACAACGTAGAAAATCAACATCCAGGAGATTTCAATTACATGTTGATTGGCTCAAAACAGACTGAGTAATTAGTAATTAGATTACTTAAAAATGAAGGGTAATCTAAGAAGCAATTGAATTACCATAATGCCGTCCGCCACCGGTCCGTTCTTCAGAAACCCGCGCCTATGTTTACAGGCGTCTTAAACTGTCCCACGTGGAGCCATTAGCGGAATGTGCAAGCGGAGCATAATGAGAGGCTGTGTGGCATTTCTTGGTATTATTTGATGATTGTTAATCTCAGCCGCAGTAATGTCCTCTCCTAGGACGCAGGTATTTCTGCTGGGCTTGTTGTAAATAATCTCTCTGTGATTGTGCGGCGTGTTTATGGGCGATCAGGGCCAGCTGGGCCGGCTAAGCTTAATCCGTTTATTAGTGGAGTGCTGAGGAAATGTGATCTATGATGTCTGGGGTAATCAGAAGCCATCACGCCTCACTGCTCAGCCTGAAACTTCATAACACTACCAATTATTCCTCAGTTATTAATTAGAAAACATATTTTCCTTTAATTACAATCTCCATCGCCGGTGCTGTAGGTTTAGTGTGAGCGAACAAAGCCCGGTGAAACTACATGAGAGCAGGTAATTAGCTTTCCCTGGCCTGGAAAGTGTTTTCCACCTCAGTAGGGAAGCACCAGACTCCCGGAAACTTGCAATTGGAGCCGAAAGTCCAGGTTTTGAATCACCAAATGATTTTTTTAGTGAATGAAGAACTTTGACAACTTTTGCTGTTCTCAAACTTGTAAATTCATGAACATTTCAGGCTTGTGGGGTAGGGCATAAAGACTAACCACCAGGAGTTTCAGAGAGGCTGGGAGTGGCTCACATCAGCCTAAGGATGCTGGGATTGCCATCCTTTCTGGCAGGCTTCTTTACAAAACTGTTGGGATTGGCTAATTTGAGGAGTGCGTCTCCACAAGGATTACACTCTTATTGTGGAAGCTTGTCCCACCTTCATGCCTTAGATGAGGAAGACCCTAAAAAAACAAATGCAAACACAAGTAGAACATCCACACCAAAAGGCCTCATGATTGAATCTTGAACTCTGGTCCTCCTTGCTTTGAGGTGACTCTATTTTCAGTTGTGAAGGGACAAATGAGTTTGACTATGTTCGAGGTCTCTGCTGTTTCTGTTACGCTCAGTCCATTTCCTTTTTGATCATGTTTTCATTCCAGCTGAAGTGCTCCAATTTCTCGGCTGATCTGACGCTGTGTATCTGGCCGAGACCAGAAAGAACCTTTCAGACTTTCAGATTTAGGGATTGGCAAAAGAAAGAAGTGGGTTCCATTAGAAATTCACTAAAAAAGAGTCTTAGCGCGCATTCAAGCATTTTACTGACTAGTTCAAGTTCAAGGTCAGAGCATTTGTAAGGCGCTTTTCACAGCTTTAGAAAGTCTCAAAGTGCACGTGTGAATATGTAAGAGGACTGTTGCTTCTTATTCATTAGTAGTTGGTGTTAAGACAATGGCTATGATTATCACTATGACCATGACCAGTGAGCAAGCACATAGGCCACAGTGGCCAGGTAAAAAATCTCTCTAAACGAGAAAAAAGCCCTGGGGAGAACCCGGCTCACTGGTGCCAGTCTCCTCTGGCATACTAACACTACATAATTGGTTGGTTGAACCCGAAGCTCCTAGGAGATTCCATCTTCCCAAGCGGATGTCAAGTACATCTGGTGACATGACACTCCTCCAGGCGGTCGTACGGCACTCGGCGCTCACGACAGGAGTGAAACACAGAAAAAACAAAGCATTAGGAAAACATGAAGTATCATAGTTAAAGATTATGACAGTTTTAGCAGGTGCAGGTGTGATTCGGTTCCGAGCACTAGACTAGGCAGCCTTGCTATGCAATTATATTAACTTATGTTATTGTAACAGGTCAATATAAGCTTCGTTGAAGAGACGCGTCTTCAGTCTAGACTGAAATTGACTCACTGATTCTGAGTCTTCCTCACTGAGGGATCTCCTCTCTTGTAGATTTTAGAGATTTGCAGTATTATAAGATGGCCGGAGTTTTGTGACAGTACGTCACATGTTTAGGCTTTTATATTCGTCAATGTTGTTTTTTTCTGTGGCTTAATCATGGTGTTTGCATCAGCAAAGATTGTGGGTTTGATCCCGCAGGAATGTAATGGAAGTCATTTTGAATTAGATGAAAAATTACATACCATTTGTATGCGATTATAAGCACCACCATAATTTTTCAAGCACAAAATAAAAATAAATTTATTTTTCTTAGTTATTTTTACATTTTGGTTCTATACACAACTATAAGCACCCCCCTAGATTTTTAGCGTAGAAAGTTCGAAAAAAAGGGGTGCTTATAGTTGTGTACATACAGTATTTCCTTTTCTTATGAGTCAGTGTGTTGTGGCAGAGGGCATTTTTGTGCGTGAGCATGCATGTGTGTGCACATGTGGGTCTGTGAATGTGCGAGTGTGCGTGTCGAGGATGTTATTAGCGGTATTAGCTTTTTGGTTTCACGTGTGTAAATCTTAATGTAGAACGTGTGCATGTGTAACACTAGGGGTTATATAATGATATATGTGGTACAGAAGGTCTTTCTGTGGTTCATTAGTGGCTGTGTGTCTGTTCTCCTGACAGCGTGTCAGCCTAGACGACAGCAGCTTCACCTGAGATGATGTGCCTCTAATCAAAGCTTCCTCCTCTTCCTCTTCAGATCTCCCACCCTGAAGATAAGGATGGAGATTGTTTGGAATCTACAGTGCGGGAGCTCGCGTCCCTCTCGCTTTTGTCCACGTTTGCGCCTCGTATTCCGCAGCAGATGGCAGTTATTTGATATTTGTTGTTTGTTGCATTCGCTGGTTAACGGTTTCCCCGCAGATCATTAGGCATGAAGAGATAATGGTGTCGTAGATTCAGACTGAATGACACCTTCTTGCGTTTTTTTCTGTAGTCTTTCAACTGTATTTTTATCTCCGCACATCTGGATTGTGACAAGCACCTTGAGTAGATGAAGACGCCAAAAGTTCGCTAGTTTTGGGCCGATTTGCCGATTGCCGATTGATCCAATTCTCGGTTTGCTAATTTTCTAATCTGAATGGCGCTTTTGAGATCCTTTTGTTTTAAGCCATACCAATAAATCAGACAAAAAAGCACAAAGAATGAAGTCATTTATATCAAGAATCATTTATATAGCACTTTTCTTAGTCCGAGACCAACAAAGTCGCTATGCAAATTAGGAGGGTGGGTCTTTAAAAAGAAAATTGTCCATTAAAAATAAAAGTGTCAGTTAAAAATAAAGAAAGAATAACAGAAATTACAAAGAAGTTCAATCGGAGTGAAACATTTTATTTTGAAATCGCTGAATCTTCCGCAGCAGCTCTGTGGAGATTATAAAAACCAAGGTTGTTTGATCTGGTCTCTGGTTTTGGCTCGGGACTGTTTGCTTGTGTTTGGCTTATGGATGGAGCTCAGGATTTGTTCTTCGAGTGGAAATGTTTGGCTCTATGTCTTCACCTCTCTCTCTCTCACACACACACACACACACAAACACACTCACCTTTCTCTCTCATTTTCCTACTTTCTCACTCACACATGCGCACAATCTCATCTCTCTCTCTCTCACCACACCACACACACACACACACACTTTCTCTTCTTTTTTCGAAATCTCTCTCTCTCTCTCACACACACACACACACACACTTTTTCTTTTTTCTAAATCTCTCCATTTCCTCCTTTCTCTCTCTCTCTCTCTCTCTCTCTCTCACTCTCTCTCTGTCACTCACACACACACACTCACACACACTTCCTCTTCTTCTCTCTCTCTCTCTTTCTCTCTCTCTCTCTCTCTCTCTCACTCACTCACACACACACTTCCTCTTCTTTTTTTCTCTATCTCTTTCTCTCTCTCGTTCTTTCACTCTCACACACAAACACACACTTTCTCTTCTTTTTTCTCAATCTCTCCCTGTTATTCTGTATCTCTCTCTCGCTCTCTGTCTCTCTCTCACACACACACACACACACACACACATACACAAACACACACACACACAAACACACACCTTTCTCTCTCATTTTCCTACTTTCTCACTCA
The DNA here is from genome assembly GCA_028031935.1 of Paedocypris micromegethes. Lineage (NCBI taxonomy): Eukaryota > Metazoa > Chordata > Actinopteri > Cypriniformes > Paedocypris > Paedocypris micromegethes. The sequence continues at coordinate 8,483,438 of CM051502.1, forward strand.
CACATGCTGACAATCTCTCTTTCCCTCACTCTTTCACCCACACACTGCAATCTCTCTCCCTTTTATTCACTCTCTCACTCTCTCTTTTTGTCTTGCTTTCACATCTTCTCTATCTCCTTAGGGCCCGAGGGCGTTTTTTTACATGTTGTAATTGCGAGTTGCTATTTCTTGACTGCTGAACTAATATTTGCATCGCGGGCAATGTTGTGTGAAGCGTCGGTATTGAGTCTGCTCATTGAAAGGCTCTTAACAAAGTGTAGAAGTCAAGTTAAAATATGTTCTTCACGGCGTGACGTGCACTCGTTCCCCCGATGGGTCTGGCTTTATGTTGCCCGTTTTTTCTTAAGAGAAAATAGGAGAAATTTGCTTTTTTTCCCAGCTTACGGCAGGAACATAGCAACTTACGGTATTGTGCTCCGATTTAAGTGTTTTATAAACGTCCTTTTAAAGCTCCTGGTTGGGCCATATAGAAATGCGAAGCCTAATCTTCTCTCTTAAACGAAAGCGCACTATGATCGGCGGCGGAAAATGGAGCTCCCACTTGGTCCCCGGCTCTGGCGCTCCAGCTATTGTGCGGTTGTCAGCGCTAAGCTGAACTGCAGGAAGACGTGGCATTGTAAAGGCACACAACCGTACAAGCACCTCTTCAGTGGATAAAGCTCCAGGAATAGAGGAGGAAGCCAAAGGGGAGAGCGAGGCAGGACGCGGAGACGAGAAGAGTCCTCGGCAACCAGCTCAGCCAGTGACAAGCTGCTCTTAATGCAAAGAGGTTAAAGCTGTTTGGAGAAAGGAAAAGCGGCGCAACACTTTTTAACAGAGCGCTGAGCCGCTGTCATGCAGTCCAACATGGTAAAGTTCCCGGAGTTTTGCCGGACTTTTTCTGTTTCCGGAATCTGGGGGATTTCAAACAGTTTGGGAGGCTGAGCTCGGCCGCGTCTGTCCTACTAACGGCGGCCTTGTTTCAAATGAAACCTCTCAAAGTTTTTTTTTCCTGCCGCTGTTGCCGTAAAGCACGAGGTGTGAAACTCATTTTCACAGAGGAACACATCAGAATAATGACTGTCCTCAAAGGGCCGGATGTAACTGATAAACGTAACTAAATGGTATGTAAATCGAGTGTATCGTAAAATAAATGTAACTACTCCTTAATGTGAGAAAAACTCAATTTTTATTATAAACTGATCATGTGACAAGTGCAGTTGTGTAGCCTAAGTTTGCTTGTTGCTCTGACATAAATCCTTTAAAATTGGGTCAGCTTATGAAAACAGACATTACTCCATTCACTTGAACACTGTCCAAGTGAATAAAGAAAAATAACTAAAATCTGTGGAAACACTGCCGCAGCTACCATAGTCGAAAGGCATTGTGGGAAATTGTGGTCAACGCGCACTCAATTTTTTATTTTGGGTATTTATTTTTAGACACTCAAAACATTTAAGTTTAGTTTTCCTTGTCACTGTCGCGATCTAGCTTGCTCTTCAGGTCATAGCCCACAGTCTGAACACCAATGGACAATGGACATTTTTCTTTTTTTTTTAACTGACTCTTTTCCCCTAATTTTTGAACACAGGTAAATGATGGACATTTTTCATTTCAAAGACATTTTTTTCCCTAATTCTCATAGCGACTTTGCCCTGATCTCAAACTAAGAAAAGCGCTATATAAGTAAACTTGAACTTGAACTTCAGCTCTCGTGGGACGCATAAAATGACATGGCGGGCCACATCTGGCCCCCGAGCCTTGAGTTTGAGACTTGTGCCGTAAACTTTCTTGTTGCCATCATCTTATCTCTCTATCATCGATTAACCCTGGACATTGTAAACAGAACCTGTCAGCGACACATCCGGTCTGGATTCTGAACGAATGGATAAATGTGGGAATGTGCATGTGATATCAGTTTTGGTGCTCTACATTATATTATATAAACGCAGCTTCCTTCCGTGGCGGTAGTTCTCATACGCTTGGCGCCGTCCCCTCCGGTTCTCCTCGATGTGGGAGAGCTCCACGTGAGCGCCGACATTCATCATCTTCACCCACTCCACTGCTCAACTAAGCTAAAACATATATTTATCCTGCTCTCTCATGTATAATCAGTCTCTGCGCGGTGAGTCTCTGCTGGTTTACCTGCTGAACTCAACTGACAGGTGAAGGATCATTAGAGAAGTTCTCACAGGTTCTACTTTCCGGGATGTTCAATCTCCTGAGAGACGTTCCTCAACACAAAGTTTCATTAATTATATCTACGGATCCCCCTGTCTGATGTTATTATATGGTGAGTAGTGAATGATGTGTGTCGTGATTATTGTGAGTAGTGAATGTGTGTAGTGAATGATGTGTGTAGTGAATGATGCATGTAGTGAATGATGTGTGTAGTGAATGATGTGTGTAATGAATGATGTGTGTAATGAATGATGAGTGTAGGGAATTATTTGTGTAGTGAATATTGTGTGTTGAATGATGTGTGTAGACAATGATGTGTGTAGTGAATGATTTGTGTAGTGAATGATGTGTGTAGACAATGATGTGTGTAGTGAATGATTTGTGTAGTGAATGATGTGTGTAATGAATGATGTGTGTAGACAATGATGTGTGTAATGATTGATGTGTGCAGTGAATGATGTGTGTAATGAATGATGTGTGTAGTGATAGACGTGTCTGGTGAATGATGCGTGTGGTGATTGATGTGTGCAGTGAATGATGTGTGTAGTGAATGATGTTTGTAGACAATGATTTGTGCAATGTGTGTTGTGAATGATGTGTGTAATGTGTGTTGTGAATGATGTGTGTAGACAATGATGTGTGTAGTGAATGATCTGTGCAGTGAATGATGTGTGTAGTGAATGATGTTTGTAGACAATGATGTGTGTAATGTGTGTTGTGAATGATGTCATCAACATTGCACATCATATCACTTTGCTAAAAGTTAAAAAGCAGAAGCTAACAAACGTTTCTCACTCAATATTGAACAACTTACAGTTGACTTACAGTAAACAAATGTATAAATATAAACCCATAATATACAACTAACACTAATGTCTCATTTTGAGGAATGCAAAATAATCAAACACTTGTATTTATCAAAGTGAAAAGAAAATAAAGTGGAAGTAGCCAGCATATTCCATAAATATCCAGCTTAAGGGGAAAAATTATAGCTCAGACAGCAGCGTCAGACTGACAGCTCAATATTAGCAATCTAAATATGTCAGACGTGGGGTCTGATTGTGTGTTTGACTCGGGCCCGTCAACACACTTCAGTCTGGAGGAGTTTCCTCTGTGCGACCTGCTGGAGCTCCATCTGTGGAGGAGAAGAGCTTCAGCTGGAGGCTTGATTCATCTCGCTCGCAGCTTAAACGCACGCACACACACACACACACTTTTTTGCAAAACAGTTTCTCATGTTTATATATTGCTTATGTTCTATATCTAGCTTGCTCTTCTGGTCATAGCTCATAGTCTGAACAACGATGGAAAATGGACATTTCCCCCCTTATTTTTGAACACAGATAAATAATGTGTTCTAATTCGCATAGCGGCTTTGCGTTGGTCTCGAAACTAAGAAAAGCGTCTTATAAATAAACTTGAACTTGAACTTATATTCCAATGATAAAATTGAATTGAAAAATCCTTTATTAGTCCCACAGCGGTAAACGTAATTGTTCATAAAGACAGTTTTTTTTACATTTACAATCGTAATTATTGTAATCTTAATAATTGTTTACAATAAGAAAAAACAGATTGTGCCCATTTTCATAAGACTAAGCACATTTTAATGATTTCTTCACAATGATTTTGACATGGTTTCATGTTGAATAATTGATTTTTAGATTAGTTTTCAGTCGCTCTTCTCATCCTCCTCATCAGAAGCTCTCGTCGCTTCAGTGTGTTGGTGTTGGTGTTGGTGAGCAGCGTGTCACAAAGTTTCCTGCAACATTAATGTTTCACACCTCATATCAAATGTTTCATCCGATTTTCACGGTCAAAATATCTGTCAAAACACTTTGTCTGTTTGTCTCTCTCTCTTTCTCTCTCTCTCTCTCTATCTCTTTCTGACTCTCTTATTTTCTGTCATTTAGTCTTTCTTTCTCCCGGACTCCCTCCATCTCTCTATCTTTCTCTCTTTCACTCTTTCTCCCTCTCTCTCTCTCTATTTCTCACTCTTATTTTTTGTCATTAAGTCTTTCATTCTCTATGACTCCCTCCGTCTCTCAATCTCTTTCTTTATTTCTTATTTCTCTTTCTCTCTCTCTGTCTGTCACTAAGTCTCACTCTCTCTTTCAATTTGTTTTTCACTCTACTGTCTATGTTCAAGTTCTAAGTGTTTTCACAGTTTTTTTTAGTATTATCATTATGTTTTTTTAAATAATTATTAAAAAATAAAACTTTACACTAATGCAAAACGATGCAAATGCCTTTGGATTTTTGTTTGTTTGTTTTATTGCCTATACAACCATATTTTAAACAAACAATCACTGGTGAGTCATCATTTGTGGGTTTTGAAACAGTTTGCTTTTTGTTTTGTTTAAGATAAGATAAAAGAATCTTTATTGCAATAGCACAATTATACAACAAAATTGAGGTGCCGATAAATACAGTGCAAAATGCACAACATACGACAGTGCTAATCCAAAACACAAAAGAAGTAAATACATCTACACACTCATACACACACACACACACACACACACACACACATCATCATCATCATCATCACACAACATGCTTAAACACAATACTTGCAAAAATAGATACCGTACATATTGCACACAATATAATATGCATTTACAGTATAGCCTCTGCTAGAAATTTCTTCGTGTGACAAAAGAGTGTTAGAATCAGAGTGGCCCTCTTGTGTCAGGGAGAGGGATTGTGCGTCACTCAGCTGCAACGTCGCTGGAAAAATGCACATTATGCTGATGCACATTACGCAAACATTAATATATGTGAACACATTTTGACTAGAGTCTGGTTGTACTGTGTATAAAATAGAGTATTCATGTTGCGAGATTTGTCTGCTCTAAAGGTGTAAAGAGTGCCAGAAAACCATACCTAAAAGTTACCGATTAGTACTGTATAAGTTACTCCAATACAAGTAAAAGTCACCACTATAAAAAAGAACATAAGTAATTTACTCATACTGAATTTAGGCAAAAAAAAAAAAAAAAGGTTTTATTTTCTAATACAGAAACATAATTTAACACCTACATGTTTCAAAAACGGTAAAACAAAATAAATTAAAAACAAAAAGTCAGTCTCAATCAAGCAAAAAACAATAAATTAAATTAAATAAAATTCTGAGCAGACTTTGATGTGATTCTCAGTGAGCTCTCAGTCATTGCCTACAATAGACATTACATTTATTCACGTTGCACACAACAAAATTGAGCTAAAATATAGTCATGTCGCAGTGGTTTTTGCCATGTTAGGCTTGGTAACTTTACAACATACCATTGTAAAATCAGGGAAGATCTGTATAGTTTAACTTTTGCTTCATCACTGGCGTCAGCCATGTCGCAATACTTAAAATTCTCATAAACATTCACGCCTCTAATTCACATTCACGTGGTTTCTAATTCACAATTAGCTTCCAGTATCATCAGCAGACAAAAACGCAAAATCGCCTCGTTCGCCCAAGATATTAACCGTGGTATAAATCGAATACGTTTGTCGCGCACAATCAATATGTACTGTAACATGTAACGGTAAGTGTCAATTCAAATGTAGTGGAGTAAAGAGTACAGATACTCACAAATGCAGTGGAGTAGAGAGTAAAAGTTGCTTATATTTTTTGATACTCAGTACAAGTACGAAGTAGCCTAAAACATACTTAAGTAAAATAACGAAGTACATTTACTCAAGTACTTTACACCTCAGGTGTCGTATGTGCCTTTCAGTGCATTTTGTGTCCAGTTAAAGTTCAAGGTTCAGCGTGTGTTAGTGCCCTACACTGCCCCGCTCTTCCATAATTGGCAGGAACAAATAGATACGCACCGTATGTGCTTGTTTTTCCAGAGTCAGGGAAGCGCTTTGTCTTGAGCGACATCATTAGAATTACACAAACTGACAAACTGAACACTTCCTGCCCCCCCTCCCCGCTCGCTCCAGCCGCTGCTCTCTCAAACTCAAATCCCCTTGTTTTCCAAACAGCCGTGTTATTGCAGATCCCCAACTTCTTGTCACTGATTGCCCTCCAGATTCCTGAAAATCCAATTTAAGGCTTGTCTTTAGCCGCACTCCCGGAATCCCTGTTGCGGGGCTGGTGACAGCGGTGTCGCGGCTGTAATTAAACGGCGAATCGCTGATCCGTCGATGTTAGCGCCAGACAGCGGGCGGAGTGGCCGCTGCCGTAATGGCCCCATTAGAATTTCAGCAATCCCTTTATGGAGAAGGAGATGCCGCGAGCTCTGTCACTTCACGCTCCGGCTGTAAGCGTTTTAATGGCACATTCGTCAGGACCCATAATGAATTCTAGTAGTTATGCACACTGTCAGTGGAACCTGTAGAGCTGAAAAAGGAAATGTGTTTTTGTGCATTTGAGTGCGCGAGATGGATGCCGACGCAAAGCGTGTGTTTTTACATCAGTCCGACAGACGGCAGGCAGCCCATGCTAAGCATATGGTGCAAGAAATGCCCATGTTTGCATTCCTTACTTAAACCTTAGCGGTGGAAAATTGTCTTACAGTTATGAAATACGTAGAAAGTAGTGCTGTCAAACGATTAATTTTTTTTTACTAGTTAATCACACTTTCCTGACCAAATTAATTGCGATTAATCACGATTAAAAGACTGAAGCTTGAAATATTGGATATTGAAGTGTAATATGAATGTAAATGAATGTAAACTCAGCACTAAATATACACTCATTTAAATACTGTAAAATAATTTAGTATAATTTTTGTTACATTTTCAATGTATTATCTTGTTTTTTTACCCTCCGAGGTCGAGTCGCACTTTTTTCAAGATAAAACACACACAAAAAAAGTCAATTTTGGTCTTACATATAAGTGTTATCCATCAACTGAAAGTTTGAAGTACATATTTTTTTAGTTTACACTCTTAATAAAAACAGGACGTTGTAAAAAATAATAATAATAAAACTGAGAAGTTTTGCCTACTCTGTTAGCTGAAAACGAACTATACTTACAGTAATAAATATGTAACACTTCAACATGAAACATTTCTACATAAAGCTTAGAACGTCTGTTTTTTTAAAATAAGTGTAAGTAAACACAGTTTTGTCTGCATGTATGTATGAATCTAAATCTTCGGCTTTTTGATTTTTCAGTTGTTCAATTTTCAGTTGAAAAAGAACTGTCTGTGTTGCTCCCTGAGAGGGAAAAGTAGGTCAGTGTCACTTGAACACTTTGCGCCTAAGTGACAACACCTGAACTCAATGACTGTGAGCTGCTGATCTTAATGAGCTGCACCAGGAGACAGCATGGCTCTCTTGGTTCTACTCATTGCACGTTGCCAAACCTAAAGTAAAAAAAATGCAACTGTTATTAATAATGTTAAATATCATTGACGCGATTAAGCACTTAAAATTAATCACCTGCGTTAACTTGTTAACTTTGACAGCACTAATAGAAATTGAGTGCGTAATTGGTGCGTGTCAGTACAAAAGTTTCTAATCAGATTAGGAATACAATCCAGGGTAAATATTTTTTGATTATATCAGAAAACCCAAATGAATGTACACACACATTTTTATATATTTTGGGGATGTGTGTGTTCTCATTTACACACACACTGCAAAAAATAAATTCTCAAAGAAGCCAAATAATCTTGAAATTACACAATAATTCTTGCTTTGTGTCATACAAGATAAATTAACTAGCTCCGCAAGATTTTACTTAATTGAATTTACTTAATTAAAATTTTTACTTGATTGAAGTCTCTTTTTATGCGGGGAGTTGTGGTCCAGTGATAAGGGACAGAGGTTGCAGGTTCAAATCCCCTCTACCACTGGTTTTGCAACTAAGTGTCCTTGGGCAAGACTGAACCCCACATGCCCCCCGGGCGCCACAGCTTAGGCTGCCCACTGCTCCGGGTTTGTGTGTGTTCACTTCACTGTGTGTATGTGCACTAGTGGCCATATTGCCGTCACCTCACTTTCCTTTTTTTTTCACTCATTTAGTTTTTTATTTTCTTATTTTTTCATGTGCGTTTTTTGCAGTGCATACACGCGCACACACACACACACGCACATACACACACACACACACACACACACACACACCTACACACTCGCACTTAAGTGCAAAAACGGTAAAGTACGTCACATCTTTACACAACACTGATGCAGACATTTCCATGTCATTGTAAGAAATGCAGAGACTTTACAGGCACGCACGGACATGCACAAACACACATATACACAAATTATATTTTAATCTATTGTTGGAGAGGATGTTGGAAAAAGTCATTATTAATAGCAGTGTATTATTGAAACCGGCAGGGGTTTTACTGTGTGTTTACCACAGATAATTGAGCCGTTTCATAGTTTAACGGCAGAAAACTGCGTAGTGTGCGCTTCTATACAAACCGCTTCCTGCTGGTCTCATGAAACTCAGAGGAAGACGTTGAGAATAAATCTATTGACTGAAACGCATCTCATTTATTCACTTACAACCCAACTGCTTTACACAGAATCCAGGGCTGATTATCTTCTTCCACTAATTCAAATACAGAGTAATTATTTGAAAAACCGAACGGGCTTTATCATTGTCTTAAGGCATAAGACTCTTCCTCTATTTGTTTTTCACACGTGTTTCTGAACGGTCAGGTTCTGGTTTTACAGAGAATCTTTACAGAGTTCAGCTCTTCCAGACAACACCCGTATAAAATGGAACATTGATTCTGTTGATTCAGTGTTAGTTATGCTCTCGTCCTTCATCTTTATTCTGCGCTTAATGGCTCATTTCATTCTAATGTTTTTCCTCAAAGGAAAGAAAAAACATTTCGTTCCAATAGTGAAACGCTTTAATGTCACACCACAGAGAAAATCAAAAGCTGTGATCTGATTTCAAACAAGCAGCTTTGTGGAGTCAGAAGATTGTGGTGTTCGCATCACAGAAGGCTGCGGGTTTGATTCCCATGGAAAGTGTGCAGTTCCTGTAATGTTAACGCTGGAATAACTGACTTGATAACAAAAGTTGAGCATGCGCTGAAAAAAAGGCGTGTGATCACTCTAACGAAGTTTTTATACTTCTTTTTACTTTAAACTCAAAACAATTCATTTTCTGCCTAGCCATCAGTGTAATGTAAATTGCTTGCTTAAAACAAAGTCCTGTTAGTGTAAAGTAAAAACATTTCTTTAAGTCAAGTAAAAAGGTGGAGAATGGGAGGGGTGGAGCCGAAGATGGTGACGAGATGAGAAGACCTAATGACCAATGAGAATTGACCAATGAGCCAATGAGAAGCTTGCATGTGCTGCACGTGTTTTT
>CM051502.1:8492900-8528853 GCA_028031935.1 Paedocypris micromegethes
TTTTTTTTAACTCTTTTAAACTGTAAAATAAATGATAAACAAGTTTACATGATCTTGTTTTATTGTAAGAAGGGGAAATTGAAGTAATTTGTCTTAAAAGGAGACAATAGATGTTTAAATATAATAATTATGTAGACAACCATAAATCTCTCTCGTTGTGTGAACCGAGACTATAGGCTGCATTTTTGACTATCCACCATTTCCCGAACGGGTGGCGCTATGGGGGCATGTCTGTTAAAGCGATCGATCGAGCAGATTCTCCACTGACTGGAGTCTCATTATGAGGCAATTTATGTAAATAAGTTGTTGTTCCACCACATTTCACCTCTGTGGTCAAGACACATTATTTTTAAAAATCAACCCAGTACAGAAGCCCCAATCAACAAATGATGTGAAGATGTGCATGTATTAGCATGGTGGTCTGTTTTTCAACCCCTTCTTCATGAAGAAAACGTACAATTTGAGATTTCATTAAAATCAAACTTAATTGGATTCAAAGATGTTTTTGCATTGGCTAAGTAGTGGATAGTCCAGGCTGGAAGAGCTCATCGTTCCTCTCGGACGTCACAGAAAGCACAATGGCGCTGTTTGGCATTACTTTTGGACGGTTAACCTAGCTTTCCTGCAGATCAATCAGTAGATCATCATGTTTGCAACAGTTACCCTGTGGGTTTGATTTCGAGTGATATAATTTGTAACATCACCAATCTGCAGATTTTTGTGTAATGAACGTCAGAAAAACGTCAGAATCTGCGGGGCAGTTATCATTCTTATTCGTCAGGCTTATTCGTCATCTTTCGTCAACATTTATCGCAGATGAGTGTCCTGAATTATTCATGATCTTAAACTTCTCATTCATTCATGTAATTTTTTAATACATACTGCAGTTATTTGTACGTTTCTTATCTGTACAAGTTCTGGAGGATTCCATCCCTGTACAAAAGCAACGTAAGTCGCTTTGGATAAAAATGCGATAAATGCATAAATGTCATGACTCAATGCATAATTCAATAGGGTTCATATATGAATGTGTGGAATGTGTCACGTTGGCTTTCCTGAATGGCTTTATTGTACGTTTTTCAGCTGATTTCAAGGTCAAGATCATTCATCTTTCTGCAACCGCTCTGTTCTGCAGCCTCGTCTCTTCCTGACGTTTCCTTTCGAATCGATCTGCCTTTGTGACGTTTCCTTGACATTTAAAACTAAAATGTTAGTAGGAAACAGGCATCTGTGTGATGCACTTTTTTGTGTTTTTATTTGTAAAATATCACCGAGATTTCTAAAATAGTTTTTATTCTAGAAAAGAAGGACACAAAATCGTTCCTCCACTACACTGGATGGTTGACCTTGTGCTCGTGAAACTCACTTGTCCTTAAGAAAAAATAGACAAAATAAAGTCCAAAGCTGTCCTCTTTGTTCAATCTTCCTCTTCATCGGGAACGTGTCCATGTTTGTAGGACAGGACCGGACCGGACCAGTAGAAGTCAAGAGGCCTGCTGAAATTCTCTAATCCGCTTATGCAAGAGTCACTCACTCATTTCTTTGATGCTTTCAGCGAGTGGCGTTGGGAAAGAAACAGCTTATTGATTTTTATATTTGGCAGAAGTGAAGGAGAGGTGGAGCGAGCCGGGCCGTGCCTTTCCTCTCGGTTTCCTGCCGTCTGACGTGGACTTTAATCGGGCTTCTGGAGAAGGTGGAGAGGTTGTTTATCAGAACAGCATAAAGCGGCAGAGATGAAGCGATGTAATATGTATTAGGCTCGCTGTGCATTAATTGGGAGGTTTTTACAGTACGGAAAGGTCGAGCGTATTGGCGGCTAAACAGTGACATTGTGCGACGACCTGACCCGTTACACCTTTCTAATGCCGTCTTGAAGACACACTTTACATAAATCAAATTCCAGCAGAGGATTATTGATCCTGTGCGAGATGAAGCTGCTGATAAATCTTACGATTAAAGGTTTGATTTGATGCGACGCGCGGCTGTAACATCCTGTTATAGTAGACTTGCTTTCAAACGGAACCTCAGCTGTTATTCCACGGAAGTAAAAGTATCAAGTCAAAATCAAATCAAATAATCAAATCAAATTTTATTCGTCACAAGCATATACATACAGAGTATGACATGATGTGAAATGTTTTGTACAATCACTCCAAAAAAAGAACAGAATAAAATGCAATATGCAAAAAAAGATAAATAGAAATAGCAATAAAATAGCAATAAAAAATAAAAAAGCAAAAAGAATACAAAAACTAATGTAAATTACAAATTACAGATACAATGCAGGTTTTTTTATACTGTACAGTGGTAAAGTGACAGGATTTGTCACTCAACATTTCTACTCAAGTAGAAGTACTGGTTTGACAACTACTTGAAGTGTAAATTTAAAAGTAATGCAGATTACAAATGGTAAATATTATTGTACTATGAAAATGTTGCTGTATATATGCATTGAAAATGAAGGCCTTTTGTTAGGACGATAAACACACTGAGGAAACATACTGTATATCATACATGTCTCATCTAACCACAATCATTGTAACCGGATCGCACAATGTAGCTGGGGTTTTTTCTATATTGTTGACAGCACAAAAGTAAATATAACGCTACACCTAACGAAAAGAAATAGGTGTAGCGCAGCTTTTTTTTAAATGTAAGGAGTATAAACTACAGATATTTGCATAGAAATTGCAAAATAGCTAAGAAAGTGGGCGAATAATAAATGACTCAGGTAAAGTATAAAGAAGCCAAAAATAACCCTATTTACGCAAAATATAAGCACCCACCTGATTTTTCAGGCACAAAATAAAAAGAATACTTTTTTTCCCCTTTCTGGCTAAATTATGTTAATTTTCTCTTTGAAATACAATTTTTTCTTTATTGCTTTATTTTTTTTCAAGTAATACAACATTAAAGTGATACGAGTCATCATTTATGTTTGTTAAATAATCTATTCTAGTGGTTGAAACTACACCTCCTATCATGCTTTGTTGCTCACTGGTTCCCATGAGTCTTTTGAGCTTGGTTTTTGTTAGACGTAAATATCAGAGCAGTCACGTTTTTCTCTGTGTAGCAGACAGAGTGATTTGATTGTGTCTGACTCTGGTGTTCTTTGTTTTGAATTGTTTTCTGTTTGCTCCAAAGCTTTTGCAGCTGCGTGTCTCGTTTTCAAGCGTTAGCCCTTTAGCCTTTAGCATGACGATCTACCGGATACAATATGGTCTGTCTGTTCACATGTTAATGATTGTTTTTCGTTTAATCTTACTTCTTCCAGTGTTATTTTTCTCTATTAAGTGTTGCGACGTTTCTAATGTTTCTTTATTTCTGTTATTGAGCGAAAAAAAAACTCATATGCACGTCTGCCTCCGGAACCATTATTTAAAGAAATGAGCGCTTATATTTACGAGAATAAATTGGTGATTATAAGCACCCTGCAAGTTTTTGAGCCGCTATAATTGGAAAACAACCGGTGCTTATGTTCACGCAATTATGGTATTTTTACTTGGTTTTTTGAAACCTCTGGCCCTGACACTTCTGGAAACCTTGACTATACAGCAATGTTTGTCTTGTTTAAATTCAGCCACAAAGTTAATACGTTTCAGAGGACATTTTTATCCAAAGATATTTTGCTTTCTGACTTGCTAAGCACTACTTTAGGGCTTTTGGCTGAGTGTGTAATGGAGTCTCTTTAATCGTTGAAGAACATCTCAACCTCTTCAGATCATGTAGATGGAGTTTGTATAAAATCGCAGTTAATTGAAGTTTGTGCACTCACAACTCATCCTCCAGGTCCACCATTGGGAACTGGGAAGGGATGAGTAGAGTTTGTGTTGGGCTTCTTCTCCAGGAAGGAACACCAGGTTTGTCAGAGTGGTTCAATTATCTGAAGTGTGAATGAGTTAAAAAGTGTGTTGAGTTGCGACTGTCAATCTGGACCAGCAGACTGGCATGCAGAAGATTCTAGAACATCACATCGGGTCATTCTCTGTTGACTTCCACTTTACAATCAAGCATTTAAACATATCAAATGTTCAGTTTAAATATTAATCAGTTTCGATTGTACTGTTCACCACAAGCTCTATTTACTGACATCAGTGAATCCATATTAACTAAGACCTAGTTTTTGTTTTGTTTTTTCCCTATTTTCTTGTGAATCGGAAGGGTGGGCTTCTGGAGAGCAACCTGCTGGTGTCCTGAAGAGAAAAATCTTCTTTTAAACTTCTTCCATCTAAATGTAAATGCTGAAATCATCATAATGGTCTTCCGGAAGGATCATTTCTGAAGCTTCTCTCTCGACTTGAAAAGAGAAAGCGATGTTTGATTGAAAAGAGGTGAAGCATTAGCAAAATCCTCTGCTGCTACGATATTTCACACACGTGTGTATTTATGTTAATTTGTAGTTCATTAGTTTGTCTCCTGAAAGTATAGCTTGGTACGTCAAGTAAACTGTAATAATATAAAGCTGTAAACTCTCTACGAAAATATTTACACTTATTTCTCATTACTGTTTATCACTTGTTTATGTATTTATTACAGTTTATATCCTATCAGTGGCACATCCTTGTTTCCGAAGAATCAACCAAAGACTCTGATGTTGCAAACACCAGCTTTACTGTGAAGTCTATTTTTAAAACATGTTTATTAAATCATATTTTAATAATCTAGAAGTTGAAATATGCAACATTATTTTAAATAAGCTATTTCCAGAACCCTCACGTGTTAGTTTATTTCAATTATTTCACTGAAAACAACATGAACTGTATTTTTGCTCTTTGGCAAAACAAAATGTATTAATTTTAGTCACCGACTCGTTTCACTGATGCTAGCACTAGGAGTAACGCAGCCTTCAGTGTGAGTAGCTTAAGACTCGCAGTCTCTAGCGGCTCAACAAGAGGGGGGGAGAGCAAAGGTTTGCTCAATCCCACACTGGCTCGGAAGAGGTCTGGAGCAGGCCACCCTCCTAGCACCTCAAGAACCTAATCGTCAGGTTGTGCCAGCCAACTGTCTCCCTCGATGAGGTCATGGGAGGCGGAATCGCTGCCACATAGACTCTCAGAGTAAAAGGGGCCAGTTTCTGCTGGAGAAACTAGAGAATCGTCCCGACGGCGCATCTCAGTGGGTTTTAGTTTTCTGGCAGCACCAGGTGACGAAAGTCTGCCATTTCAGGTCGTACAGCTGTCTCGTAGACGGTGCACATGCCTGAGCGATAGTGTCCCGTATCGACTGTGGCAGTTCATCTAACGAGGTGACCCGTCCAGCGACCGGACATGGAGTTCCAGAGATCTGGTCGCGGATGCCAGAGCGAGCCCAGTGCTTGCAAGAGTAGGTCTGTTCTCCTCAGAGGGGACGTTACCAGAGCCGTAAGCTGACGTCAAGGTCTTGTCGGGCCAGTAAGGCACGATCAAGGTACCTGATGACCCTCCTTCCTGTCTCAACCCAGGGGCTGGGGAATCAGGATAACTGGCAGGAAGGTGTACTTTCTCGGGTGGTGTGACCATGTAACCGCAAAGCGTGTAACCACCGGTGTAACCGCTTCGGTTAACGCAATCAGAGATTGATCCACACCCTGTGTTGGATGCATCCGTGGATACCACAACACGACGAGACACGCCCGTAAGAAGCTCGTCTCTGACCGCAGGTGGAGACATTCGGGTGTGACGAGAACCCGGTATCTCCCCAGCCTCCGGGCTCGACTTGGAACTTGTCGCGGGTTTAGAACTGAGGGGCCGCATGTGCAGTCCGCCTAACAGAGTCACCGTGGACGTGATCGCCATGTTGCCAAGGGTCCTCTGAAAGTGTTTGCCAACTCCAACTCTCCAGTTGACTCCGGATGTTGGCGGCTCTCAGAGGATAGTCTGCCATGCATCTGGACAGAGTCGAGGTCGAGCCCGAGAAAAAAGATCTGCCGACACGGGGTCAGAGTACTCTTCTCTTGATTGACGCAAAGCCCAAGATGGTGTGCAAACTAATTCTGGGGCTGAACTGCCATCAGAATGTTCATCTGAGTAAACCTCCTGAACAAGAACCTGTGTAGGTGTTGATTCAGGGATCTCAGATCTAGAATGGGCCGCATACCGCCGGTCTTCTTGGGAACCACGAAGTACAGGTGGTAAAACCCGCTACTCATCTCAGCTGGGGGCACCACCTCGATTTGCTAGCAGCGAGGAAACCTCTGCCCTTAATACGAGCGCGTCGCTCGACGTGAGTAGTGAGGACGCATCAAAACACCAGAGGCTGGCGGGCAACCTGCAGTGCATAGCCGAGTCTTACAGTTCGCATCATCCATGGAGACGGACGAGTGAGGGACCACCACTCGCTCAAGTATCGTCTGAGAGGGATCAACGAAGCCGTGGGGTTCCCGAGACCGGGGTCTGGAAGGGCCGGCTCTCTGACGGGAGTCTCCCCGGTGTGACCCAGGGAGAGCTTGGCGGTGCTGACCTCTGGCCGTAGGGCGAGAGAGTTCGGCAGGATCCCGTCTGAGCTTACAGGCGGCTGGCAGAACTGTTGCACAGCTGCTCCACCGCCAAAGAGGCGCGACAGAGAGATGAACGCGTTCAGGTACTGGTTCTCATCGGCGCTCGGCATGTCTGCGAGGTCGAGCCATTGGTGATGCTCCAGGCCACCAAGTCGTCATCGGGCCTCACCAGCTACGTGCTGGGGCGCACTTCCTTCACCAATACTTTGTAAGAAAATAGAGGCCACAGCATGAAGTGTGGTGGTGGTCTGACCGGTAAGTGAGTAGGAACGAGAGACTCACTCTACTCACCCCGGCCGGCTTATGTCAGTCTTACCAGTGTTCGGTCTGTCCACAACCGCGGCAGATACTTACCACTGGAGAACTAAGCCCACCGCACTAGGGAAGTGAGGAACATTCGCAGGAGAAACAGTGTGCACACTGACAAGCTCAACGTTCTCGACAGCTACTTTGTGAAATCTCAGGATCAACATTGGGGCTGCCAGTGTTAGCTGGACTGCTCCCCATGGATCTAACGCCAAAAACGTGACGTCAACGGACTACTTACTAAGTCCGAAGGCACACGCAAACCGAGAAACATAACCACAACTGTAGACAGAAACATGCGCTCTTACCTCACTGTAGAGCAAGAGCACACCATCCGTCCTCAGTGTGTGGCATTCACCGATGTCAACACAGACGGCTGTTGGTCGTCGGGCGGATCCAGTAACGTGTCCGAAATCGGGATCTACTGGAGAGCTCACGCATTCGTAGTGAAGTTAAGATGGAAACATCTAAACTCAACCCATGTGTCTAAATCCTGCCGCGGTTCGAGCCGAAACTGAAACTGCCATGAGGCCGAAGGGGGCCGTACTCTCGCGGAGAGACCTAGCGGAAGAACACCTACTACGCCGCGTTTGTTTACAATCTGAGCTTGCTGCCAGCGCGCGTTCCCCGTCGGTCACCAAGACAAAGGAAAGCGTGCCCGTGCTCGCCCGACGATTGCAGCCATCTAATAAAACGGGAATCGTAGAAGAAAAGGAATGTATGTACCGTTTAGGAGCTCTCAGATGAAACTCGCATCGATGTAAACAGGGGAGTTTTCAGCTACTTCCGGGTCTTTTCGGGAAGAGCAAAGTCAGCTGGGAGTACTGCAGATTCCAATGCTGAAGTTTCACCGAGACGTTGAAGAGATGAAGGCTTTCACGAATGCTTCAATCATCAAGAAGGTAACGAGCATGATGCACGCACCGCCTTTTATACCACCTGGTACAGGTCAAAGGTGACATGCAAATTCATGCAGCTATGAACTTGACCGTTCATTGGCCGGTTGTAAAGATTTGTGGCACGAATGGCTAGCCATCTGATATCCCATAGTCAGGTAACTGACAGACGTCGAAGTGACCTGACTATTAAAAGGAAATGTGTTTTTCATATTTAAAGCTGTAGTAATATGGAGTCACACACAAACACACACATACATACACACACACACACCGCTGGCATCAACGATAATAACAATCTGTTTCAAAGTCATTATGGCGTCCAGCATCAGTGTATGAGGTTAAAGTCATTTAACCTTATCGATTAACCTTGGATTATTAGAGTCTCGGTCCAAACCGGCAGAACTCTGTGACCTGAGGTGGAAACACTTCAGCACTTCTCAATAATCTGACAACCACATACAGAATAATTACAGGCATTGCCATGCTGGGAGATGGGCCACATCTGACTGTCTAAGCCGAGCTCCATGAAGATTTGGAGTTTATGGA
Source organism: Paedocypris micromegethes (assembly GCA_028031935.1). Lineage (NCBI taxonomy): Eukaryota > Metazoa > Chordata > Actinopteri > Cypriniformes > Paedocypris > Paedocypris micromegethes. The sequence goes on from CM051502.1 coordinate 8,501,127, forward strand.
GCAGCTTGATTCTCTTGGTGCTGTGAAGTCTCTCAGGTGTTGAACAGACACTGTTCTCACCGCACTAAACAAACAGCAGACAGCAGGCGAGAGATGTTGCTCCAGCATCAGGACCAGTCAAAGCTTTACTCCATTACTGGACCCTCCATCAGCATCATAGGCCGGACTCTCGCTGCAGAGCGGTCAGCACAAGCAGCTCCACTGCTGACCCATCACAGAACACGAGCACTCTCTCCCTTTCTTTTTCTCTTTCTCTCCCTCTCTCTCTATTTCTCTCTCTCTCTCTCTCTCTCTCTCACCCTCTCTTCCTCTCTATTTTTCCATTATCTCTGACCATCCATCTTTCCTATCTCTATCTTTGTCTCTCTCACTCTTACACACACTTTCTCTCTCTCCCAATCTCTCTTGCGGAATACTCTCTTTCTCTATACGTATTTTTCTATGCTCTGTCTCCCTCTTTCTCTCTCTCCCTTCCTCTTCCACTATTTTTTATGTTCTCTGCATCTCCCTCTCTTCCTATGTTCTCTTTCCCTTTCTTCCTCTCTCCATCTTTCCTCCTTTTTTCTCCCACACTAGCCCTCCTTTTTTTCCTCTCTCTTTCTACGCTCTCCTTTTGTCCACCCCCTTTCCCTGTCCACCCCTCTTTCACCCCCCCTCCCCCAAAAGCAGGGCAGGATGCTGTTTTCTTCCCAGCATGAAGCTTTGCTTTGGTTGCTTTGTATAAAAGCGTCTGCTAAATGCAGAAATGTAAATGTAGTAAATTGATTTTCCCCATTGGAATGAATATTTAGTGATAAACTTGGCCGTCCTATTTCTAAAATGGGGAGTTTTATTTACAATGATTTGATTTAATTTAGTTTTCATCCTTAGGCTATGCTAAAATTGTTTGTGCAATGAAGGGAGAGAGACTGGTTAAAATTAACTCTGTTTCACAGCTCACAACAAATGCAATCTCAGCAGAAAGTTTTCGCTCAATTCATTGCTTTCACAAGAATGGATGAATGGAAACGTTTCAAAGTGCGAATCAGTGTCAGATCTGATCTTTCTAATTGTGATATGTAATTAAAATGGGACGGGAACTGACTACAACTGCATTCATTTTTTTATTGAAAGTTTCCACACGCTTTTCCATGAGTTGCACATTACCATGAGTTCCGCCGTGTGCTTCCTTATCGTCCGGCTGAAGATGTGCTAGTGCAACACGTGCATAATTCCTCTCGCCGGCTGAAAGATGTGGACGTCAGGCAATGATAATCTGCACTTTGTGTTCCAGCACGTCACCTGAGAAGCTGTAACCACGTGAACGCTAACGCTTCACTCGTCTCTCCAGCTCGGATGTTCACACCTGATTCCATCTCCTTCCGCTTTAGCAGATTAGAATCCTGAGCTGTTACGCATGTTTTGTCCTCAGAATTTTTTTTATTCAACTACAGTATTTCCTGATGAGAAAAGTATTGAAAACACATGCTGATACTGAATATATATATATATATATATATATATATATATATATATATATATATATATATATTAGGGCTGTCAAATGATACTTTTTTTTTAACTAGTTAATCGCACTTCCTCAACCAAACTAATCGTGATTAATCGTGATTAAATAAAAAAAAAAATAATAATAATCATTTATTATGAATAATTCTTTAGTATTTACAATTATTAATAGCATGAACAAGTATAGAGTCTTGTAATATTGAATATTGAAGTGTAAAATGTAAATTAATGTAAACCCAATACAAAAGAAACACTTGTTTAAATACTGTAATATACCGTTTTGACTAAAGAAAACAATGTGTAAGCCGGTCATAATAAATTAAAAAGAAATAGGTAATTTATTTTGAGGAAAAGAGACAACGGATAAGTATTTGTATGTTTGTGTGGCAAAAGTATGGCACTGATAATTAGTCTAGCTGAAAAGACTGATCACACATTTTTATCTAAAGGAACAAAACACCGACATATAGTCTGTGCGCAGTGCGTATGCGCACGCAGTCGTCTGAGAGACTGTGAATAATTGAATTGCACTCTATTCTTTCTATAAGTGCGCTGTGATTTCAGCTTTGCATAAAACTGTACAAATAATACTGAATGGTTTTGAAGTGAAATTGAAAAAACGGAAATACCGGAAAACCGGAAGTGTGATTAATGGCGTTAATAAAATTTGACGCGATTAAACAAATGTAATTAATCGCATGAGTTAACATGTTAACTTTGACAGCCCTAATATATATATATATATATATATTCTGCTAAAAGATTGAGAAAACCGGAATTCACATTTATTTTAAGATAATTGGTTCAATTGGTTTGCGGTTAATTAAGTCACGATCATTTGAATCTCAACACGTGAAGTGACCAATGCCATTTTGATGAATAGCTGATGAAGAGTGAACGTGAAGTGGAAAGTGCTTCATTAGGAGGAAAGAGAATCAGCAGCTCCAAATCATCAGATGAACTTGTTCTTTGGGAGAGCCAACGAGAAGCTTGCATGTGTCGCTTGCAGTACTGTAGCTCTTTTTAAACTTAAAAAAAAATAATAAAAATTTTTACAATAACTGTTATGTTATAACAAGGATACATTGAAGCGATTTATCTTAAAAGATGACAATATATATTTAAATATTGTAATTAACCGTCTCACCATCAATGTGTCTACTGCTCTTCAGAATGAGGCTGGAATTCACTCTTGCGTCCTGGCTGGAAACATATTAAAATGTTGTTCTTTTGCCAATGGAGTCTTTAGCATTCAAACTATCAATACTCAAAAAAATTGAGAAAGATGGGTTTTATTTTCTCAAATTAAAAAGCACAATCCAGTTTTTTGTTTTTTTTTTCCAATTTATTTTTTTACATTATTTTATATGTATGTTATACTTACAGTAGTAAGCTCTGAGAAACAACCTAATTTAATTTGTGTAATATGTTACCAAACTATTTTTCTTTGTTAATTTTACTTTTAATTTAAATTGTTTTGTTCTTCATTATCAGATTTGCAGTTTGACGGAACCTCTTCTGTCGCCATGACGACAACAGCCCCGCCATGATTGGGCAACATTAAGGTGAGCTTGACTCCCTTACAAGAGAGCGAGCGGACGACAAAACGCAAGATAAGGCCACTATTCTCTGAGCCTCTCTCCTTCTTCTCCCCCATTGTGTCTCCCGTTCTTTTTATCAGGCGAGGAAGAAAAATATGGCCGCGCCAAGTAGAAATGAAGTTTTACAGCCCTCGTATCTGCGCCTTTTATGACAGGAACAAAACTCGACGCGAGTTACGAATTCCCCGCAAATTGTTTGAGTTGGCATTTATCTTCATGGAGAGTGGAGCATGGCAGGAAGACACTTTGTAAAAGTTGTCCGGGTGAATTGGTGGTTGCTCACTGATAGATGAGCCTCGCTCACCTCTATTGAAACGCAGCGTGATGAATGGGCAGGTCATTGATTCTGCCATCGGAAACACGTCCTCCACCCTTATGCATATTCTCCGACGGCACGGGTCCTACACATCCATCACGCTCAGCTGCTTGTTGTCAAAATCTCTGCGGCACGTTCGATAATATGATCGCTCGCTGTCCAAGTTGTTCGTGAAGAGGCGGGGTTTGTGGGAGTGTCTATTTACATTATTTCCTGCAGTTCTGTCATCAACGTATTATCAATCAAATACCGGCGAATATAAGCACCTTTTTTTTAATTTTCGACACTCAAAAACTTGGGGTGTGCTTATTATTGCCGATTTCAAATATGTGCGTAAATATACGCCCCCATTTTTTTTGTATTTCAAGTCAAGAACAATCACAAATTAGTGGAAACACGTCGTCTTTATGCAGCGGTGTGTGTGCGTCTATTTAACGTTAAACAATGGTCGTTAGGCAGACGTGCTACAGTATGAGCTTTTAATAGCTCAATAATAGAAATATAGAAACATTAGACACGCCGCAACACTTAACAGAAACTAAGAAAGTGAGATTAAACTAAATACAGTACAATAATTTATATTACAACAAACAGAGACTACAAACCATGACCGGGTTGCTTATCTTAGAGCAACCGGCTACAAATGAGTCCAAGATGTCATCGCAGAAAGAGTCGAAACAATCAAAAATGAAGAACACCGGCAAGGAGGAAAAACTATGGCGTGGGATAAACAGAGAGTTTGAAACAGCCCTGAGCTTGAAACAATCAGAGTCTGACTGGAGAGCGAAGGGTAACTTTTTGTTATCTATTATTCAAGTAAAACGAGTCACAAGTTAGGTTTGTTAAATAAAGAAAAAAATATATTCTTAGGAGAATTTATACGTAATTGAAACAGAAATACAAAAAAAAATTTTGAATTTTTATTTTGTGCCTGAAAAATCATATGCATATATTCACGTAAATATGGTAATTTTGTTTGTCAAGGTATACAGTTGCACATTTTGACCAACGTAGTCACAATACAAGGTACAAAGTCACCTCAGCGAGAACAACACAATCCAGACTCAAGTTCGAGAGCCACTGACACTGCGTGGCTTTCCATATCCATAAGTGAGAGAGTGTGTGTGTGTGTGTGTGTGTGTGCGCCTTGAGGCCCAGATTGCTGAGATTAGCTGAGCTTCTTGTTTGTAAGATGTGTGTGTGAGGAGTGTGTGCGTGCGTGATTGTTCAAAACCTCGCACTGTGATCACCTTGCATCTTAATTATTTGTGTGTGCATGTATATTTGTGTGTGTGTGTGTGTGTGTGTGTTGAGAGAGAGAGAGAAGAGAGAGAAAGTAAGTGTGTGTTTGTATGAGGTGCGTCTGTGGTTGCCTCACAGAATAATAGACATCTAAGTGTCAGTACGTTTGTGTGTGTGTTGTGTGTGTGTGTGTGTGTGTGTGTGTGTGTGTGTGTGTGGTGTGTGTGTGTGTGTGTGTGTGTGGTGTGTGTGTGGTGTGTGTGGGTGTGTGTGTGCTTTTGAACCACTTGCAGCTTGACAGCACCTAACATTAATTGGACCGTCTTCCTGTTTCTGTCGTTCTAACAGCTTGTCTTTCTTTTCTCTTTTCTGTTTGTATAAAACATTGTAAATATTTCACCATCTAACTTTGAGCTTTTATTTATAGGTATATTTTGTTCAAATCCCATAAATAAATGGTTTAATTATGGCATTTTAGATGTTTTATAAATGTATGTATATATATATATATATATATATATATATATATATATATATATATATATATATATGTATGTTTATCAATTATTTTAAGTAAATCTAAGTTTAGACTGCGAAACATCTAGACCAAAATAATCATAGTCTAAAGGAAATACACCAAGAAAGTGTAGTGCAAATGTAAACTCTCTCTCTTTCTCACCATCTCCTTTTCTCTCTCACTATCTCTCGTTCTCTATTTTTCTCACCATCTCTCTCTCTTTCCTTCTCTCTCTCACTCTCACTCTCACCCTCTCTTCATATTAATCAGGGCTCCAGATACTTCCACAGGCTCCAATTCCACTTCAAAGCTGGAGCATTTCTCCAGTCTGCAGGCCTGTCATCAGCGAGCAGGAGAGATGGAGTGGGAGGAAGCCTGGAAAACCGATAAAACACGTCCTAGAGAAACATGAGGTGGAAGGTGCTGCAGTCGGGATGGAGAAGTACAGCGACATGGCTGTGTATCAGAGGGAGAAAGAAAAAATATATACATACCCTCTCTTTAACTCTCTCTCTTTCTTTCCTCCTACTGATTCTCACTCTGACCTCCCTCTCTCTAACTCTCTCTCTTTCTCTTACTCCCTCTCTCTCTTTTTTCTCCCCTCTCTCCCACGGTTTTCTCCCCTGATTCTCTCTCTCTCTCTCTCTCTCTCTCTCTATCTATCTATCTATCTCTCTCTCTTTCTGTCTCTCTCCCTTTTCTACCTCTGACTCTCAGTCTGTCTCTCTCTCTCTCTGTGTATACACTCAGATCTCTCTGTATACACTCTCTCTCACGCACACTCTCTCTCTCTCTCTCTCTTTAACACACACACACAAACAAACGCACATTCCTTCTTTGCACCATTCTTAATGCATCTCTCTTTTAACACTCCTCTAAATCTGTATCTCCTTTTCTCACACTAACTTTCTCTTTTGTACACACTCTCTCTCAAACACATATATGACCATCTATCTCTTTCACATTTTCCATCTCTTTCTCTCTCTCTCAACTTCTCTCTATTACTCTCTCACTCTCCCCTTCTCTCTCACTCTATCACTCTGTCTCCTCACTATCTCTCTCTCCTCTCTATCTATCTCCCTCTCTCTCTCTCTCTCTCTCTCTCTCTCTCTCTCTCTCTCTCTCTCAACCCTCCCCTCTCCTTCTTTCCCTCTTCCCCAGAGGTGTAAGTAGTGGTATCCTCGTGTTCGCTGGCTCTGCATGAATTACTCTGCGCCCGTGTGTCATTGTTGTGATAATGGGTAAAGTTATCTTCAAAGCGGAGTGGGGAACGCCGTGGGGTCGGAACGCAGCGCCTAATCCGTGAAATTACACCTGCCACCCGCCTTCGCGTCAGCCACTTTCCTAAAACTATTCAAATTAACAAAAGTTTCCGATAGAGACTTAATTAACATCCTGGCCTCTCCAGAAGCTCAGGTAGTCTTTCATGTTTGTGCGTGTTCAATTAGATTTGCTCGAGAAAGCGCCGGAAGCCCCCGACTCGCGCGCACCTGCTCGCTGCTCTGAGGAGATGAAACGCAGCCTCGGTTTCAACATGTTCTCTGTTGACGTCACAGCCGCGGCGTCCGTGAGGCTCTGCTCGATGAATTACGTGCTGGAAAACCCAAGGATATGTGTAGAAACTGTTGAAAAAATGAACTAACACTTAGTGCAAACTACATTGTTCACTGGCCTTGTTTAATTCACGTTTTACTGCCTTACAATCTCTTAAATTTTTTAAGTCTTGAGCTTTTATGCAGCAGAAAATGTTATAATATAGAACGTATTCCAAATTGGAAGGTACAGATGGCAACCCTACTTAAATAACACTGTCACAAGCATGTCATCACGCCCTCCAAGCCACAAGGAGGTGCTGCTCTTCCTCCTCAAAAGCGGTGACACTCCTACCAACTCTGGAATCTCCCAATATCAGACCAAATTTAATCAACCCACACAACTGTCCTAAAATCACTCTTTCTTGTCCTTCTGATGCAAATTGTGCAACCATTTCAGCAACATTCGCATTTAAAAGTAGTTTTTGTCGTTCATAAACTTCCCTAAAAAGCTCAGTTTCATTCTAACGTTCCAGATTTTCTAAGGAGTCAAACACGTGTCAGTGAATATCACTGAGCAAGACCTTTAATCAGAACTTTTTGCTGATTTAAAAAATAATTAGCAGCTCTTTATTCTTCAAAATTGCGCAGATCGCAGATAGATGCACATTTCACACAGTGATGATTGAGGGAAAGCCATAATCTGAACAACGAACATTTTTTTTATCTTTTACTGACTTTTTTTCTCCTTAATTTTTGAACACAGATAAATAATAGACATTTTTCTTTTTTAAAGAATATTTTTTCCCCTAATTTGCATAGATACTTTGCTTTGGTCTTGAACTAAGAAAAGCGCTATATAAATAAACTTGAACTTGATGCACTGGCTACTTATATCTCGGAAAACCCGTCAGCCACTCGCAAGTCAAGGTTCAAGTTCGTTTATATAGCCGCTATGCAAAATTAGGAGGAAAAATATAATAAAAAAATTAATAAAAGAAAGAGTCTTTAACAAAAGAAAAAAAATGTTCATTGTTCATCTGTGTTCAAAACTTAGGGAATAAAAGAGACAAATAAAAAAAGATCCATCGTTCATGGCATAATTAATAATATTTTTATCCAATAAAATGGCCCCTGGACCAGCTAAATATGTGGACCCTTACTTGTGCAAAAAAAAAAAATTTAACACCACAACCGCACCCCTGATGTACAAATAAAACATTTTAAAAAGTACATTCAGTCATAAAAAGACGACAACATTAATACAGTACATTCGACTCCTGTTAATTGGGATATGACCGTTTTGCCCCAAATAAGCGGCACAAATTAGCATTATGAGATATGATTTGGACTTTATTTGGATTCGACTGTATTTCAGTATTTGTAAACTTTTCAGGAGGATGGTTCTCTCCAGCAGAATGAAATCCTGAACAGTTATCGTGTTTGCGCAGTGGTTTGCAGTCGTTCTGCTGGATTCCAGAAGAAACAGGTTCTCAGATTTACTCCAGCTCTGGTTCAGGCTTTTCCCGGATCAAGTTGCCTGTGAGGCTCTTTACACTGGTTTAGTGTTGCTGTGTCATGGCTTTCACAGGGACAGCGATAAAGGAAAAAAAGCACTTTTTTAAACAGCAGTCTGAGGCCAGTCTCTTTACTGCAGCCGGATTTATCAACACGCTGTGAATTAAAACCCCTTCATTCATCATTTTCCCCTTCAAGCGGAGCGTTTCAGGAATCCTCAGCCAAATACTAACAATAAGATTTTTAATTTAGTTCTAGTCATAGTCTTTTGACTAAAACTCAGTTTTGTTTTAGTCCCAATTTAGTCATCTTAATTTGTTTTAGTTTTAGTCTAATTTTAGTCCACTAAATTACAGTATAGATTTAGTCAACGAAAATATAAGTGCTATACAGTATATTATAAATGTTTACTAAAGTTGCTATGTCTAAGAAATCTGAATATGTAGTTAACTATGAACATATAAAATATATACAAAGATCTTACTTATTTGGAAAAACATTTGTTTTTCTTGAACATATTTTTATGCACTTTTCTTTCAATCCAAATAAATATTCTCATAAATGAAACCTCAACAAAGAGAAAAAGAAATTTACAAAAAGAAAGTAAAATAAAATCTGATTGATTGAAAGAACCTGTATTGAAAGAACCTCATTGTTGGTTCTCTTTGCGTTTGCACCCGCCTTTTTCCACAAGATCGGATTATGATTGGACGTCGTCACGAAAGGCATTTTTGTTTAGTTTTTATTGGTTGACAAAAGTGTCAATAAATGTAGTTGGAGTTTTCATCCCTGAGCGGCAGATTTTTTATAGTCTTTGTCTCGTTTTCGTCAAGGAAAAAGTGTCGTTGACAAAGACAATAACGAAAATATTTCTGTCAACGAAATTAACACTGATAAACACAAACCTCCTTACTGTATGTTCTACCTAGTTGTTCTACCCTACCATCAATTTTAAACTCCTATCTTCATCTGTTGCCGTGTCTGTCTTGTCACAGCGGCTGGGTGAAGTACCCACGTGAACTGACGAGACGATCACAGTTAAGGGTTAATTCAGGGTTTAATCGTGGTCAGGCGGCAGAGGTCAATAACATAGACTAGGTGCATCAAGGCTCAAGCAAAGGCGGTCTGAGAAACAGGCACGGTGTTGAATAATCAGGATCAAAACCGTTCATAAACAAGGCAAGAACAAGGTCAAAAACTCCAGGCAAGACTATACTGAATAAGATTAGTGCCAATAACATCAAACTAAATATTAAATATTAAAAAATTTAATACTATGCTTCACATTTACATTAGTTTTTTTATTTTTCGCTTGCAATTACGTTTGTTTGTTTTTTTGCTCGCAATCTTCACGTTTTTGTTTGAAACTTTTTCTTTGCTTCAGGTTTTTCGTTCGCTTTTTTTTTTGCGTTTGGATTTTTGACACAAGCTTCACGTGGGCAAACCCTTCACAAGCTTCACAAGCAAACCCTTCTCTGATTGGCTGGTAAAAATGTGATTGACAGTTGCTTGTCCAGGAAGTGTGGAAGAAGTTCAGTAAATGTACACCTTGACATTCACTGCTTTTTTTAATATTAGTTTAAATATTTTAAAGTAAATATTTTTTAGTTTAAAAACACAAACTGTGATTTAAGTGGGGTTTTTTTTTGCACAACATTGCTAAATTATTGTAGTGGCAGACACTTCAGAATAATAGTACACACTGTTTCTTCACATCAAAATACTCTGTGTGTGCGCAGTGCTCCCGATAGACGCTTTACAAATAAAATGTATTATTAATATTAATAATAATAAAAATAATGATAAAATGTTCCTTTTTTTAAAAAAACTCTTATAATTCCGTGCTAACTAGAATTTAACGTGAGACCCTGTATACGTGCGACACTAAATAACAAGTGCAGGCAGCGAGAGCGCAGTGGTTGTGTTTCTGGTGCAGTGATGTGATGGTGACGTGACGGTCCAGACAAACTCATCACTACAAATGCATAAATACTCCGTAGATGAAGGTATTCCGATTATGAATGTGTTTCAGTGCTCGCTAAACTCCTCCCCCTCTTCAAGTCAATCACATTCTCATTGTGAATGCATCTGTCAATAACATTCTCACCAGCCAATCAGAGGAGGGCCGCCCCCAAGTGAAGCTTGGGTCAAAAATCCAAACGAAAAATAAAGCGAACAAATAACCTGAAGCGAAAAAAAAAGCTTAATACGAAAAAGTGAAGATTGCGAGCGAAAAAAAAACAAAACAAACAGTAGTGTTATTTTTGACACTAATCTGATTCCATAGACAAGATACAAAATAATAACACAAGGCAAGAAATAAAGTGGCTGGATCATAGGCAAGATGCGCAGACAACCCAGCAGCAAACAGAGTGAAGAGCTGGTTTAAATACCTGATTGCAAACACCTGATTTGACCTGATGATGAAATTAAAGAAAACTATCAAGAAACCAGAAGGCAACAAACCAAAAATCAAAATTGGAATTTTTTGAAATTTTTCAAAATTTTTCAAAATAAAAGTTCAAATTGGTTATGGGCCAGAGTCCATGACATGTTTTTTCTCTGTCCAGCTTCCTCTTCCCTAATTTTTCCATTTTTCTTTTTATCACACCCTCACCCCACTTTTCTGTCCTTTTTCTCTCTCATATTTTCTTCCCCTTTTATTCCACCATCTTCCTCTTTTCTCTCTCTCTCTCTCTTCCAGTTGAGTACAAATGTTTTATTTTGTTTAGGCATTTCTTATTCGTTCACAACATGTGGGGTGTGTTCCCTTCAGTGTTCAACGCAGGATAACGTGAGGCCTTGTGAGATGAGATTTACGAAATGACACCAGTCATCTATGTTGTGTAAGATGTGATGTGAAGCTCCAGATGTGGCTGCTTTTATCCTTTAACTTGAAGGTTTGGACCTACAGTAACGGCTTTTATCATTCATGAATCTCAGATGGAGCTGGGAGCAGTAAATAATTAGAGGATCTGCTGGGAGTTAGTGTCATTCGCATCTACTAAATGCCCATCGCTGGATCCAGAAGCCCTTTGAAAGTACGTATTCTTTCAACTGTCACTGCTCCAGGCTCAAAGCGCCTTGGATTCAAAGCGACGACTGGATTCATCAGGTAAATACAACATGAATTTATTAATGAATATTCATGTCAGAGAATTCTCAGTGACATCAGATGATCTGACAGAATCTTTCCTTTGGAATCCCGCCTCAGAGCTTTTAATCTGGGTCTTCTGCCGGATTCGAGTCGTTGTGGTTTTGATGGTCAAAAGGCTTTCGTTTTGCCATGTCAGTGCCATCTGACAATCATTCCTCTTTTAGTGGGAAAAGCCTGATTGTTTTTATGTAGACTTACTAAGTTCTAATTGTAAAACTCTGTTAAAAAGCATTTAAATCCTCTATAGGGGGAGTGTTTTCAGTGATATACATGGTAAAAATTTGCACTTTTTGTTAATTCTGTCATCACATTACTGCGTCTCTTTGTTGAGACAAATAAAGGTCTTCTTCTTCTTCTTCTTCTAAATATCACAGAAAAACTGCACTTTGTTCGCGCAACTTTGCTGGTTCACTCAACCTGTTTTGCTCACTTAATTTTGATTGTTTACTTGTATCGTTCACTCAACTTTGATTGTCTACTCAACTTTTCTGTTTACATAGCTATGATGGTTCCTTCAACTTTGATTTTTCACTCAACTTTGATTGCTCACTCAACTTTGATTTTTTACTCAACTCGGTTTTCTCACTCAACTTTTTTTTATTCAATTAATTCTTTTTTTGTCAATTAATGGAACGTTTTATGGTAGAACTAGTTATGCTTAACTTAAAAAAAATAATGCAAAAACATAAAAGAAGTTGATTTGACAAATCACAAGTTAGCCTTTTTACAGCGCATGTAAAATGCTATTTGTGCAAATGAAGTCTTTTGAGTGACTGGGATATTTGATGCTTTAATGCAGCGTATAGTTGAGATTCATGGCCGACTATGGAAGCGATGACTTCTTTTTACTGCTGCGCCATGAAAGTATTTTTATATGGCTGTGTCACACTGGCTTTATTAGATCATGTTGAAGGATAAAACCTCCCAGAGGAGCATTTGATCGTTTTTCTGAATGCACTAGGTGACGTGTGTCGCTTGGCCATAGTAGGATGTCAATTAGCATTAGTCAAAATAGTTTATGTAATTGCCCTGCTATCTTTGGTATTTGAGACATGTGTAAAAAAAATTATATATATATATATATATATATATATATATATATATATATATATATATATATATATATATATATATAAATTAGTACTGTCAAACTATTAATGTTAATCGCACTTCACTGACCAAATTAATCGCGATTAAATGACTGAAGCTTGTAATATTGGACATTGAGGTGTAAAATGTAAATTCATGTAAATTCAACACTAAATAAACACTTGTTTAAATATTGTAAAATAATTTAGTATAATTTCTGCTCATTTTGCAATTTATTGTTTTTTCAAGATAAAAAACGCAAAAAAAGTAAATTTTGGTCTTACATATAAGTGTTGTCCATTAATTGTATATAACAATATGTAAAGCATGTCTACATAAAGCTTTGAGTGTCTGTTTTTAAAAATAAGCGTAAGTAAATACAGTGTTGTCTGTTTCTCTAATCCGTATGACTCTAAAGCTTCGGCTTTTTTAACAGAGCAAGTTATTTGCAGTTGTAAAGGAACTGTGTCTGTATTGCTCACTAAGTAAAAAGTAGGTTAAAAGTAGGTTAGTGTCAAATACACACTTTGCGCCTAAGTGACAACACCTGAAATCACTGTGAGCTTAGCCACCTGGAGACAGCACTGCCAAACCAAAAGTTAAAAAAAATGCTGTGAAAAACTGTGATTAATGACGTTAAAAATAATTGACGCAATTAATCACTTAAAATGAATCAGGTGCGTCAACTACTTAACTTTGACAGCACTTGACTGAATATTATATCATATAATATTGTTCTGAGAAATAAACAAACATGACTTGCACCTTGACCTAAAACAATGATCTTCGACCTTTGATCCTGAATATCAACAAACAGCCTTTTCCCAGCATTACAGAGAGACATTGTTTGTCTGCTTAGAGTTTGTGATCCAGTCAAAAGAAGAATCTAGAACGTTCTTCCTCTTGCTGGAAAAGTAAAGGTCAAGTGACAAGGCCTGTCTGCTGAAAAAAAAAAACCACAGGAATCGGAGACAGAGACGTAGGCAAAGCAAATGTCATTGAGAAAAATCTTTGACCAGACACAAGGCCGCAGTCGGGATTGTGATGTTACGTGTGCGCGGCCAAGCTGGATATGCGTGAGATGGATGGCGCGGTGAAATGTGTGTGACAGGTCGGGAGGTGTGTGTGTGTGTGTGACGGAGAGAGTTTAGCTGGAGCAGATGTCGATCTCATCCATCTCACTTAGCCAGCACACATCCACACGTCAGAGCCAGGGGCCTTTGTGGGAATCTGATAAAGCCGTCCGGTGGGGCCCTGCTCACCCATGTGGGCATCTGTCTGGCTTGCCAGAGCCATCAGGGCCACCAGGAAATGGCATTCAAATGGCATCAGATGAAACGTCTGTTCACAGGCCAGTGGAATAGTCATTTATTAGCAGGGATTAAAATGACAAAGGAAACTATTCCATTCGAATCCAGTGTGTGACATCTCCGGATTCCTAATGGCTTTTGGAACGCACCAGAAGACAAACAACTCATGATGTCATCAGGATTCCTGGCTGAACATGGAGTTTATTATGGAATGTATTTTTTTCATTATTCATTATTATCATCATGGAGTTTATTATGGAATGTATTTTTTTTTTCAATATTATTTAGCTGTATCTAAAAAATGTTTGAAATGTAATCAGAGTGGCACAAACACAGACACACACACTGCAAAAAATGCACATGAAAAAACAAGAAAAAAAAAAACCAAAATGAGTAAAGTGAGTGATGGGGACCGTATCGAAATTGTGAACATCCTGCTCTGCATTTAAACATCTAGTGAAGTGGGAAGAATTAAGCCATTGCCACCGTAAAGCACGTGGGGTCCGTGTCTTGTTTAAGGACACTTGTTTGTACCACTGGACAGATTCAAATCTGAAAGACTTTGTGTCATGTCCAGGCCCAACTCTCTACACTGTAAAAAATGAATCATGAGGCTTGGAATTTCAATTAAAAAAATGTGTGATTCCTAAAAAGAATGTGCATGTATCTTTGAAAGAAAATGTTTCTTAAATTGACGCCAAAAATTGCGCTGGTTTACTTAAAAAAGAGGTGAAATGTACACTTTATTTAGTTTCATATTGTAAGTGAAACACAGAACAACATTTTACTTCTCAAGGACACGTGCGCATTCTTTTTAACAATCACATAATTTTTTTAATGAAAATTCCAAGCCTCATGATTCATTTTTTACAGTGCAGGTTTGCAATGTTACTTTGAATTTGCTTTTATTACAAATGATTAAAACATTTGTTGTCCGTTAATACCAGATGTTTTAACACTTATGGACAATGGACATTTGTCTTTTTTTTATCTGACTCTTTTTCCCTAATTTTTTAACCCAGATACATGATGAACATTTTTTTTTTTGAAAGACTTTTTTCTTTTTTTTCCCCTAAATCACATAGCAACTTTGTGTTGGTCTCACAAAAAAAAAGGTGCTATATAAATAAGCTTGAACTTGAACATGTTTATTTCATTATTGTTTATAGTACTGCATCTAATAAATAAATTGTCAGACAGGCGCTTTATTGTTTCCTGTAATATTTTTGGAGAGCTGTTTTTCTTTTTTCTTTCCTTTTGATTCTTTCTTTTTTTCTTTCTTTTTTACTCATGTGATTTCTTGTTGTTGCTGCTTTTTCTGAATCTTTGTATTATTATGTTTTCAAGTTGGTTGTATTGTTTCATGTAACATGATAATGTCAACCCCTTTCCGTTTCCCAGCGTTTAAACTGTGACATCCAGATCTCTGAAGCTCTGGCCCTTCTGTTTCTTCCACTGCTAATCTGGAGGTGAGTGTGTCAAATCATTTCGGCTCTAATTGGTCGGATGATAAATTTCAGATCTGTCAGGCCCAATTAAAGCTTATTAATTTCCATATCCAATAACTGTGTGGTGCCTCTCAGCAGCTGCTGGCAGAGAGAAATTGGAGGGATTTGGAAATTTTTCACTCTTGTTTCTCATTTCCTTATCAATATGTCATCTGCTGATTGGACACATCGGACCATCTTGAGGGGTGAAATCATCTCCTGCCATGTTTGTTTCTCGTCAAACTGTACAAGCAGATGCCTGGAGAACAGCGGTCCAGAGGCTGTGGTTTGTGACGGAGATTCGCCGGTTTCTGATGATTATCAAAAGTTCTGTCCACTTGTCACACTGTTGTAAACAAACCAAATTCTGAGAAAAAGAAGGCTCAATTATAATATTCCATCCATTCCATTTCTGAACCAATAGCCAATTATCGGGTAAAACTGGAGCTGGAGCCAATCTGGACCTGAAGATGGGACACACCACGGATTGGAGGCCAACTGTTTGCAGACCCGGACACACAGACCAGCACTTAAAATGTCCCACTTTTTCCAATATTCTAATATTCTTTCACAATTTACCATACTCCAATGCACTGAAAAAAGTGCAAAAGGTGTGTCGTTACTCTAAAGAAGCTTTTATACTTGATCTAACTCAACACATTTCATTCTCTGCCTAGCCATCAGTGTAATATGAAACATCTATGGTTACTTGCGTAACCTCAGTTCCCTGAATAGGTCAGGGAACGAGACGTCAGTCAGTTACCTGACTATGGGGATATCGGATGGCGAGCCATTCGCGTTTCACTCTAACAACCAGCCAATGAACTGTCAAGTTCAATGGCTGCATGAATTTGCATGTCACCTTTGACCTGTACCAGCTGGTATAAAAGGAGGTGCGTGCTCCATGCATATTACCTTTAGCTGATTGAAGCCTGTCGGGCCAACGCAGACTTCCAGCGGCATACCCTGAATGTGGCTGCGGAAAGTGACATCTCGTTCCCTGACCTAATCAAGTAACCATAGACGTTCCCTTTCATAGTCAGGTCACTTCGACATCTGTCAGTTACCTGACTATGGGATAATACAACAGGCCACATTCAGTGCAGCATCCTACCGAAAAGACCCCTCCAGCACACCTAGCCGAGGAGTAATCAGTGGATCTTCCACAGCATCTAGAGGTGGGCCTAGCCCGAAGGGTAATAGCACTCACCTCCCTCGGGGCAACCAAGGAACTGTTGGCTCTCGACCCGTTTACTCTGCGAGTATCGCTCTTGAGGAGAAAACACAGCCAGAACTAAGCAACTAGTCTGGACTCGATGGCACCGGGGAACCCCCCCTTACGCTTGTTCGCCCGCCCAAAGAAAACGAGAGTCTCGGCCCTCCATTGGCCGCAACCCCTAGTGTGCTGAGCGGACTAGACGTGTCTCTAGCCTAGCTTGAGGGTAGAAGGACACTAAAATTGGGGACTGGCCCCAGCAGCTTTCGCCACGGGCCTGGAAAAGACCTGAGAAATTGCCTAGTTGTAGCTGGAAGGGCGGAGAACTGCAGCACTATTGCTCCACCGTGTCGCCGAAGAGTCCTGACCGAGAGATGGGCGCGTTCCAGAACTGGTTCCTGTCGGCGCTCGGCATGTCTGCGAGGTCAAGCCATTGGTGGTGCTCCAGACCACCACAGTCGACATCAGGCCTCACCAGCAAACTTTAGCCGGGGAGCACTCCCTTTACCCATCCTTCAACAGCTTGCCTGTAAGAAGATAAAGGACACAGCGTGAAGTGTGGTGGCGGTCTGACCGGTAAGTGAGTGGGAATGACGACTCACTCTACTCACCTCGGCCGGCTAACGACGGTCCCACCAGTATTAGTTCTGTCCACCATAGCGGCAGATACTTACGACTGGAGAACTAAGCCCACCGCACTTGGCAAGCGAGAAACTTTCGCTGGAAAAATCGTGTGCACACTGAGAATGCAACGTTCTCAACAGCTACTTTATGAAATCTCGGGATCAACATTGGGGCTGCCAGTGTTAGCTGAACTGCACCTCAAGGATCTAACGCCAAAACGTGACGTCAACGGACTACTCACTAAGTCCTAACGCATGCGCGGACCGAGAAAACATAACCACAAACTGTAGACAGAAAACATGCACTCTTACCTCAGAGCACACAATCGTCCTCAGTGTACGGCGTTCACCGATGTCAACACTGATGGCCGCTAACCGCCGAGCGAATCCGGTAATGCGCCCGCGATCGGGACTCCGCTGGAGAGCTCACGCATGCGTAGAAATCGAGATTGAAAACCTCTAGATTCAGCCCCTGCGTCTCAAACCTGAAATGGTGCGGAGCAAAGCTGTCCGATACCTGCTGGGAGACCGAAGGGGGGCGATCTTCCATGGAGGATCCGTGGACATCACTACGCGGCGCCGCCATGTTTGTTTACAAAACAAAAGCGTTTTCCGCCGCCTACCTAAACAAAGGAAACGCGTCCGTGCCCGCCTGCCGGCAGCCGCTATCTAAAAAACAGGAATCGTAGAAAGAGAACGTATCTACCGTTTAGGAGCTCTCAGATAAAACTCTCATCGACGCAAACTGGGAGCTTCAACTGCTTCCGGGTCTTTTTTGGAAGATCGAAGCCAGCCGGGAGTACTGCAGGTTCCAACGAAGAGGTCTTTATCGAGTTTGGTTGAAGAGATAAAGACATTCACGAACGCTTCAATCATCAGAAAGGTAATATCCATGTAGCATGCAACTCCTTTTATACCAGCTAGTAAAGGTGACATGCAAATTCATGCAGCCATTGAACTTGACCGTTCATTGGCCGGTTGTTAGAGTGAACGTGAATGGCTCGCCATCCGATATCCCATAGTCAGGTAACTGACTGACGTCAAAGTGACCTGACTATGAAAGGGAATGTATGTTTTCATGATGAAAGGTAATGATTCAAATTACAAGTAATTCTTGTACTGTAAAGTAAATACATTTCTTAAAGTAGTAAAGTAGAAATGTGGTTTGAAGCTGAAGATGGTGTCGAAAGGAGAAAACCTTGTTTTTTACATTGGCCAATGAGAAGCTTACATG
Organism: Paedocypris micromegethes; assembly: GCA_028031935.1. Taxonomy (NCBI): domain Eukaryota; kingdom Metazoa; phylum Chordata; class Actinopteri; order Cypriniformes; genus Paedocypris; species Paedocypris micromegethes. The sequence continues at coordinate 8,519,475 of CM051502.1, forward strand.
TGCTGTACGCAATGTTTTAACTCTTTTAAACTTTAAAATAAATCATAAACACGTTTACATGATCTTGTTTTGTTGTAAGGAGCAATTTAAGCAATTTGTCTTAAAATGAGATTATAGATGTTTAATTAAGGTAATAATGTAAATAATCATCAATGTGTCTCGTTATAGGAGTAGAGACTCGACTGCATTTCTCCCTGTTTGCCTTTTCCATAATATTAATAATAATAATAATAATAATAATAATAATAATAATAATAATAATAATACGAGTATTTGTAAGGTGCTTTTCACAGTTTTAACTGTCTCAAAGCGCACGTGTAAATATGTAAGGGAATTGTTGATGTTTAAGTAAATGGCTATGACTATGACAAGACAAAGACCAAGCCAAAGACCAAAGACCATAATAGGAGGTGCTGTTACTGCCTGTTTGTTAAATGGACTAATAGAGCAGATTACCCACTGATATAAGGCGACTCTTATACATCTCAGTGGTCATAACACATGGGTTTGTGTTAAGATTGTATGCTAAAATGTTAGATGCTCTTATACACATATTTATAATTTAAATTGAACCCATTAGTATGTATGTGTATATATATATATATATATATATATATATATATATATATATATATATATATATATATATATATATAGTAAATATGCAATTATACGCATATATTATGGTGGTCTGTTTTTCAACCCTTCCGAAGAGAAAACATTAAGAAAAAGTGTAATTTGAGATTTCGTTAAACTTAAAAACCAAGTTTGATTCAAAGATGTTTTTTGCATTGGCTAAGTAGTGGACAGTTAATTCCTTTCAAAGTAAAAATGTTAAGTTGATCCAAAGTAAAGTGATTCGGTGTAACAAGTTGACGCAAAATCTTTACTTTGACCCAATAAGACACTTTTTTTCAGTGTCAGTTTAGGACTTTGGAGACCTGGATAAAGCCCATAAGCAAGCATGAGGAGAACATGCAAATGCCACACAGAAACAGTTCTTCGTCTAAAGCATTTTCCACCATTGATTATTCACTTCTAATTTGAAGAACAAAATAACTGCTAAATAAATTATTGCCAGTTTTCTTGGGACTGTGTGACCCCTGGATATTTACCAGGAGACGAATTGCACAAAGCGTCAGAATATAGATGGATCTGATGATTGTGTCACTCGTAAACTATAAACTCAATATCAAGTGTTGTGTGTGAGTGGTTTTGTGTTTTGTCTTAAGGCTCAAGCACTGTACGTTATCCCTACCGCACCATAATGGATCGAGTCTGTGTTCTCCTGTTCATTAAAAGAGCATTAGCTTGTGTTTGTCCAGTGCTGTGGTACGGGATCAGCCGGCTGCATTCAGAGGAAGCAGATGGCAGGAGGGTTAGTGAGAACCGAACACTCCAAATCTCATTAAGTCTGGTTTCATCCCTCCTCAGTTTACTGTAGTGAATACTCAAGCGTAAGCCACGCAAATGCCACAGCGCGTTTTTATCAAACGTAGAGTGATATTTGTGTCCCTTGGCGTGGAGGAGGCACGAGGCCTCATCTGGCCTTCTGATGCCAGCTATTTACATGTCCATGGAACTGCCAAACAGATGTTTTTGTGTGGTTGTGACGTTCCAGAGAAAAGGAACCACGCAGTCCCGTTCAAGTTGCTTACACCACAAAGCGTTTTCGTTGTGTATGTGTATAATGCAAACTTGTTTGTTTCTCTCTGTAGCCATCAAACTGCATAACACTGATTTGTAACATATACAGGGTTTTCATCGTCCAAATAACTACCATATATGTGACTGCAAACATAGTGTATATGGTCTTAAATTTTAAGACTATTTATGCAAATTTTTTCATTTTTAAGTCTTATTATTATTATGAGCAAAAGTTGTGAATTCTGGAACGAAGGAGAATTTCCCCAAGGGGATGAATAAAGAATTCCTAATTCCTGAAAAGCTTAGCTTAATGAATCTAACGAGTGTCATTGTTTGATTTAGTAGTTTGAAGTCGGGCCTTGATCGCAATGTTTCAATTACCAATGTGCATTTCAGGATCTTGCTGTCTGCAAATCAAAAACTACCTAAAAAAATTGACTTTAGCTTTTGTTTGTGCCCAAAAGCTTTGAATAGAGTTAGTGATGTCCGTTTGATTGCTGAGGCACTTTATAAATTCCACTTATTCTTTAATAATCCCAACTCTTCTTAAGGAAGCTTTAAAGTGTCGGGATTACACAGTGTCACGTCACCGTGGGATTAACTTTTCCAATAACAAGTGTTTTACAAGGATTCACTGTTCAGCTTTACAAAGGCAAACTAGTAGAGCTTAATGAAGCATGCTTTGCTCGAGTCACTAGCGACTTCTCGGCTTCACTTCCTTTGGCATCAGTGAGCTTCTGACTTCAATAGAGAAAACCTGTTTACATTTGGAATGTGAACAAAATTCAAATCTGCTTGCAATCGACAACTATTGAAAGCTTTAAATACATTTCAATGTCTTGTTATCTGCCTTTCATGGAGGACCTTCACAGAGGGTCTCACGTTACAGGGATTTTAAAGCGCGCTAAAGCTGACGGAGACGAGGCATAATCGACGATCACATGCTTGGTTCAGAGATTCATAGATTTCAACTCAGCGGGAATCTGATGAACATTTTATACACTTGTGAAGTGGATCGTCTCAGGGGGAAACTGTTTTAAATAAACGCTTAGATATACATGTAACTCTCTCTGTCTGTCTGTCAATCTGTTTGTCAATCAATTCTTTTAGTCTGCCTGTGTTTCTTTGTCTATCTGTCTATACGGTATACCGTATAGACAGATTGACTGAGAAAACGTAAGACTGAGAAAACACCAGCGCACCAGTGTGTGTGTGTGTGTGTGTGTGTGTATGTGTGATGCTTAGATTCAATTTATTATTATATCTATCTATCCATCCATCCATCCATCCATTCATCCATCCATCCATCCTTCTAGCTGTCTGTCTATCTTTCCATCTATCTACACTCAAAAAACGTGTATTTGGTGCTTGTTACATTAACATTTGTGTAATTCGTCAATGTAACATAATTCTTTTTAGTTTGTGTTTGAACATAACTAAAATCATGTCAATGAAACGGCTTTTACAAATTACCACAGTATGTCATGTTCTCTCAACACAATAAAAATGCATTTAGTCGATTACAAGATTTCCAGCAGGTGATGGTTTTCGTTACTTGGGCCAGCATGATTTCCTCTTCGTTACAATTCGAGACAAATCAAGTTAACTCTTTGGTCCTCCATTTTTAAGGTTATTAAAGAAGACGGAATTTGTGTCGAGTTTAGTTCCATGTTTGTGTAAAACATGATATTTTTCCTACCACATTTTTGAAAAGTGGTAGAAATATAGCAAGCCCCATTCTGAAGTCCAATACACACATTGACGGTGAGACGCTTATTTACCTCATTTAAACATATAATTGTGTCTTTTAAGACAAATCGCTTTTATTGCTCCTTGTTACAACGTAACGAGTTCATGTAAGCAATGCTTTATTTTAAAGTTTAAAAAGAGCTGAAAGTAACATTGCTGTCCTCGTTTCCGTTACAGAATTCATCATCGTGCTGCTGTGCACAACAAGTAACATATGAGCATTGATTTCAGCTTTGCAAAATACTGTACACATAATACTGAATGGTTTTGAAATGAAACTCAAAAACCGAAAATACCGGAAAAAAACGAAGTGTGATTAATGAAGTTAATCAAATTTGACGCGATTACACAAATGTAATTAATTGCGTGAGTTAACGTGTTAACGCTATAATTTTTCTTTTAATATCATTTAAGCTATTAAATATATATTTATAATAATAAAAGTAAGACAGTATAACCCTTATTTCTCGTCATTTTCACTCCAGTCCTCCGGTGTGGGGTTTCACAAATAAACGGGTGATCACACTGTGGATTTTAGAACAAATAATTTATTCCAAAACAACGAGCCAGCATTAGCAGACAGCTTCCCAGGAGAACTTAGACCTGTCTGCTCTAACTTTTTTTCCGTCTGCTCTTCGTTAATTTTTTACAAGTTAGACGGGCCAGATTAAAGCGTTTAACGGGCCGCATGTGGCCCCTGGGCCGTAATTTGCCTATGCCTGGTATATACTACTGTCTGTCTCTCCCTCTATATATTTGTCTATGACTCTCCCTGTATACATGTCTCTCTCTCTCTCTCTCTCTCAATCTCTGTCCCTATCTTTGTCTGTCTGTCTGTCTTTCTGTCTGTCTATACGGGCATGAGCAAACTACGGCCCGCGTGCAACATGCGGTCCGTGAAACGTTTTAATCCGGCCCGCGGAGCTTGTAAGTAATTAAATCAAAATCATATATATTTTTTTATTGTTCCATTATGAAGGTTTTTTTTTGCTTTCTTTATGAACACTTTTAAAAAGCAGAACCATATACACAAATGTACGTTAATTAAATATACTAGCATATTTATAACATTTATTTTTACACTGTCAGTCACAAAACAATAAAGGTTTGCGCATATACATAGGTCTTTGTCTTGTCATAACCGCAGCCATTTACTTAATACCAACAATCCAGACGATCAAATGAATAAAAAGCAACACTTCCCTTACATATTTACACGTGCGCTTTGAGACAGTTAAAACTGTGAAAAGCACCTTACAAATACTCATATTATTAATTATTATTATTATTATATACGTTTATGCGCGCATGTCTCCGGCGCACCTCTTTCCCACTCCCTCCACCCGGCGCTTTAGGTGAGATCAGTCGGAGGCCACGATTGTGATCTCTTTTTCGGACACGCGGCTAATCAGCAGAGTTTTCAATGTTTCTTGTTAATGTTGATGTTTCTTGTGAGGCTGAAGAACTGAAGAAGAGATGGTTCAGATTTTAAAAATGATTGAAATACTCATGCCTTTTTTCGTTTTCTAAGCAGTAGAACTTTATTCTTATTATAAACGAGGAACTATAATTGTGTCAATTTAAAAAGTTTTTTAAAAAGGAAACAAAAAAAAACCAAATTGATAATATATAATTGAATATTTTGATATTTTATATTAAAAGAACATTCTAATCATAATGGGACCTTCTCTGGTGAGTTAAAATGCTAAATCACTTTATTTGTATTTTAGTATTACATCTGGTCTTTTTTTTTTTTATCTTGAATGCATTTTTACATACAAATAAACACTATTTAATGTTAAATACTAAATTATATACAAACATTTGTATATCCAAAAATGTGTTTTTTTTTTCCCCAAGCCCGGTCCGGCCCCTTGTCAAATGTTAGAACCCAATGTGGCCCGCGAGTCAAAAAGTTTGCCCACCCCTGGTCTAAACTGTCTGTCTCTCCTTCTATATATTTGTCTGTGTCTCTCCCTGTATACATCTCTCTCTCTCTCTCTCTCTCTCTCTTTCTCTCTCATTCTCTTTGTCTGCCTCTGTCTGTCTGTCTGTCTATCTTTGTGTCTCCCTCTATTAATATCTCTGTCTCTCCCTGCATACATGTTTCTCTCTCTGTCATTCTCTTTGTCTGCCTCTGTCTCTCTGTCTGTCTGTCTGTTTGTTTGTTTGTCTGTCTGTCTGCCTGCCAGTATAAATGTCTGTCTCTGTCTGTCTGTCTATACTGTCTGTCTCTGTGATTCTCTTTGTCTGCTACTATCTCTGTCTGTCTGTCTGTCTGTCTGTCTGTCTTTGAATCTGTCTCTCTGGTTTGCATGTCTTGATGTCTCTGTCTGTCTGTCTGTCTGTCTGTCTGTCTGTCTGTCTGCCTCTCTCTCTGACATTGTTTCTTGTTCCTTTGCCTGTCTTTATTAAAACGTTCAATTCCCATTCAACCCTCACAGACAAAAATTAACACGTTCAGTTTGAAAATAGAGTTTTCCTCCCATCCGTGGGGAGTATGTGTGTGTGTTTGCATGTGGCTGTATTTGGATTAGCTTTAACAAGGCCCGCAGACACATCGCTGCGATGATTTCTGCTTGTGCTGCAGGTATAAATACAGTTTCTCTGGCTGTTCGATCCAAGCGAAGAGTCGCTGCTGCACCACCTGCTTCCCTCCACGTCTCCAGAGAGTCATTAAAACATTGTCTCATCTCCTGAAACACTTCTAGACGCTTCTGTGGAGGACAGATGGTCCGTAGGTACCACAACAAGACTTTCCTTTTGTCTTGGACGATTGAACAGTTGAAACAAATGGCACCGAACAATTGCCAAGAATCCGCTCGTGATGAGACTGGGAGCAGTTGGCGTTGGATTTCCAGACGTAATTCTGCCACTTTTTCATCAACCCAGACAAATTTCAACCACGTCAATTTTCTTTGATTGTGGAATAAATGTATAACTACTAAACTGATTTTCAGTCCTTTGTAGGGGAAAGTGAGTTTAGGAAGTTTAAATAAGCTCAATGATCCTAAATCAAAATGATTTCATTCAGCTTAGCCGGGATTTTACATTTCTGGTCATTTATATTTTCGTTATTTCTCCTCTTCAGTCGAGTAAATCACATTCCTCTTACAGTATGAATGTGTGTTCGGCTGGAATGTTGTTTCGTTCTGAACAGTTTTAGTGTAATGGTTTTTCAAAGTTTGTCTGTAAAAGATTTTAGATTGTTGGTCTATGTAATTTAAATAATTTAGCAAAGCTGGAGTCGGGCGAAGCAACCACAGAACAGCTGAATAGTTTCTTACAATCAATGGAAAAAGAGTTTACAGTGAGTCAATAAAACCACTTTGCAAAAAATGCCTGAGAATCACAAGAAGCTTCTTTGCAAAGGTTTCAGAATAAAGATTGAAGTGCCTGAACGGAGACAAAAGTGATGAAAAGTGCAACTTCAAGAATGTAAGTGCTGTACAAAAGTATTTGTGTGTGTGTGTGTGTGTGTGTGTGTGTGTGTGTGTGTGTGTGTGTGTGTGTGTGTGTCATACACTTTCACTGTATACACTCAAACACACAGACACATACAAACACACTGACTCATTTTATCTGCCTGTTCTTCTAGTCTGTTTGTCTTTCTTTATCAGTCATTCTCCCTTTGTGTTTGTCCCTCTCTCTGTCTGTCTGTCCCTCTTATTCTTTCTCTTTCTGACTTTCTAGCTGTGTTTGTCTTTTCTGTCTGTCTGTCTGTCTGTCTGTCTGTCTGTCTGTCTCTCTCTCTGTTATTCTCTGTCTGCCTCTGTCTCTTTGTCTGTCTGTCTGTCTGTCTGTCTCTATAAATGTCTATCTCTGTCATGCTCTTTGTCTGCCTCTGTCTCTTTGTCCGTCTGTTAGAAAGACTGTCTGTCTGTCTGGCTGTAATGTATATACAGTATGTATGTCTGTCTGTTTATACAGTAGGTTTCTCCCTTTATACTGTATGTTTGTCTGTCTCTCTGCCTGTATAAATAAGTGTATCTTGTATATTCTCTTTTTCAGCCTCTTTCTGTCTGTCTGCCTCTTGCTCTACATATTTGTCTGTGTATCTGTCATTCTCTTTCTCAGCCTCTTTGTCTTGCTCTTCTTGCCCATCTGCCCATCTTTCACTAAATCAGTCTTTCTGTTTACTTGTCTCTGTCTCTCTGACATTGTCTCTTGTTCCTTTGTTGCTTTTCACTCTCCTTATGTGTCTTTCAGGCTTTTTCTCCATTTTATTTCTTTCGGTTTGTCTCTGTCACTCTGCTTCTGTCTGTCTGTCTGTCTTCCTGGATCTACCTTTTTGTCTGTATTTCTATTTATGTGTGTGTTTCTCTTCACTTCACTATGTGCACTTTCACTTGAATAGGTTAAATGCTGAGCACAAATTCAGTATGATCCCTAGTGGCCATGTTGCCATCACCTCACTTTCCTTACTCTCTCTCTCTCTCTCTGTGTCTCTCTCTCATTCTGTTTGTCTTTCACCTCTGCCTGTTGTCTTGGCCTGTCTATCTGAAGGTACATGATGAATCCGAGAAACCACTACAATTTATTCAGTGTGTTTGTGCGGCGATCTATTATAACCGCTGCTGGTCTGCTGAAAAAGCAGATGAGCAAAGGGACGGATGGTCTGTCTGTGCCGGTGGATCGGTTACGTATTGATTGGCATTTACAGTGGAAACCACAGTAGCTATGAATTAAAAGAGCAGATGAAAGACAGATCGAATGTTTGATAGAGAAAGAAGCAAAACAGGGGCCAGTGATTCCTCTTGTGTTACTCTCTCTACGTGTGGACTCTCTCTCTCTCTCTCTCTCTATCCATCCATAAATTCAATTATCCATCCATCCATCTATTCATCCATCCATCCATCCATCCATTCGTGTCTGCCTGTCTCTGTGTTTGTTTGTTTATTTCTCTCTTTCTGTGTGTTTGTTAACCCTCTCACTTCTCTTTCTCTATCTTTCTGTGCTGTACACGGAAGACACACTGCTGTTGATAAAGTCCAAGTCCATCTCTTAATAATTTTCCTCTTTTAATTATCATCTACTCCTTCTCTTCAGGTCTTCAACAATATGACGTGTGTGATTTCTGAATCTGTATCTGCATTCGCTTGAGCTAGTCATTACCAATATGGATTTATTTGCATCCCGAGAGAAATCCCGCTCTTCTCCGTATAGATCTGATCAGCAGACGTTGTATAAATATTGAACAGCATATTAATGCGCTCATTACTTCAGCTGTGTACTGAGGTTTGACCGTTTCACCCAGATCTTTCTGAGACCCTTCAAGATGGAAACAGTGTCTGGATCAGTGTCGAAATCCTGCTGTATGGAGTGGGCTGAAAACATAATGTTGAATATTTCAATTTTTTTGATGACAGAAACCAAAAGGAAGAAAAAATATGAATTGATCAACGTGATTGACAATCAATTTGATTGGAAAATTTACCATGGTCCGAAAGCAATTCACCAAATCTAGTCTCTTATTCTAACACTATCTCTCCCAATCATTCTCATCTTTGGTACCATTTTTCATATTCCATTTGATTTAATTTGTAATTCACAAAATTCATTATGTTTCTTTATTAATTGTGTTTTATGGCACTAAGGTCTCCGCCTCTCCTGTTCTGATGCCGGATTGTAACCTCCGCCTCTGTCTTTTTGTCAATTTTTTTTTCACTTGTTCTTTCAAGAATGAATAAATGCCATGTGGCTGATACACAAATCCTTCTCGTTTGTTACTCTCACATACGGCTCCCTTCCTCTCCCTCTCTCTCTCTCTCTCTCCTTGTGGCTCCCTCCTTCTGTTATCTTTCCCTCCATCTCTCTTTCTCTCTCTCCCCGTCACCCCTCTATATATAAATCTCTCCCTCCCTCTCTGTCTTTCCCACTCCTTTCTCCCTTTCACTATTTCTCTACCACCAGCTCTCTAGCTCACTCTATCTCTCTTTCTCTCTACCTCTGACCACTCTCTCTCTCTCTCTCTCTCTCTCTC
>CM051502.1:8529516-8546179 GCA_028031935.1 Paedocypris micromegethes
CCCTCTCCCTCTCCCTTTCTTTCTTTCTTTCTGTCTTTGTCTCTCTCCTCCCACCCTTCTATATCTCTCTCCATCTCTCTTTCCCTCTTACCCCTCTATATCTCTCATCTCTCTCCATCTTTCTCCCTCCCCTTATCTTTATTCCTCTCTCCATCCATTTCCCTCCCTCTTACTCTTTCTTTCTCCCACCCTCCCACCGCTCTCTCTCCCTCCATCTCCCTCCCTCCATCGTTCTCTGCTCTCTCCATCCTCTCGTTCCCATTACCTGTGTTAAAATCTGCTGACTCCATCGCTTTACCTCAGAGAAAAATGAGGATGCAGAAACAATAGCGAGAAATACATTTAGCATCTGCTCCATTGAGCCCTTGGGATTTACTGTTCATTCACGACACTCAAGTAACAACCCTATCTAAACCAACAGCATCTCAAACCTTTGGAGTCCATGCATTTATTTCTCATTTCACGCCTTTATCTTTTCCTCTGGGACGTTAGAGACAGTTCTTTACAGTTGCCCAATTTCTCCCTGGATTTGTTTTTTTTTTTAATTTACAGTTTTTTTCAATTGCTAAGACAAATTTTTTGAATGCTGCTCTCCTTTTCTCAAAACTCTAAACACAACCCCCAATTTTCAAGCTACATTCACAAAACATCAGACTCTGCTTGCAAAACCAATCTTTCACCTCAAAACAGTTAGTTTTTTTCTGATTGCCTAGGCACATTTTTTTAACTATTGGCTATTATTGCAAAACTCTACACACAAATAACAAAATTTTTCACCCAATTATCAAAATATTGTAGTTCTCTTGCAAAAGCGATCACAGCTAGATTACAGTTTTTTTTTGATTGCTTAAACCCAAACTGTGATTCTTGTAGCACAATTTCTAAAACTATTAATGCTTGAAGCAAAACCACTCACAGAGTTAGCAAATCTAAAAGCACAAACACGGCTTTGCACTCAGTTTGCAATTTGTAATTTTGCAGTTTGTAATTGTAACACACACATTCACAGCACAACACTATTTTTGCAGAACTTTAAACACCACTCAATTATACACATGTATTGCTATCATTAACACTATTTGCGAGAAAAGGATACAATAAAGATAAGAGATTCAAAATAAATATTTTGTGCAATAAATCAGAAACCAAAAAAAATGTGTAATAGAAATAAAACAGGATTGTAATAGCAACAGAACAGATGTAAGCCGTGATAACGGAAATGTAACAGATGTTTAACAGAAATGTATCAGGCTTGTAATAAATGCATAATGGATGTTTAAAAGACGTGCCAAGAGGTGACGTGGAGTACACGTTTATCATTATGACCACTAGGAACATATGAATCATAGGACCTATGAATCATAATTGGACTCTGTGCTTAACCATCCGTTGAAGTGAATACACACAAACCCGGAGCAGTGGACTCTTTAATCCGTGTTGTGTTCCCCAAGCACACAGCTGTAGAACCAGCCAGATTGTTTTGAACCGACAAGTTAAAATCCCTAACACAGTGATCCAGTGGTGGGTCCACAGAAGTGTATTCTTGAAATAGACTAATATTTGTTATTACCTGAGGAGAGCTTTACGCACCATAACTTGGCTTAAAATCCAGATCTAGTTGAGTTGTATGGCAATACCAGAAGTGACTGAACCAAAAGCCTGTGGAGATCATGTTCTCGAGTGCTGCAAAGTGACAGGATTGTGGAATGTCGTGTCATTGCGGGTTAATTCTTGAGCGTAATGAAGCAGCCCCTGCTCCGGTGTGCTGGAGAAACCGTCTCACTCTCTTGGGCAGATGGTGCTGGTCTCCTGGATCCTTTTAAAACAATGGAGCAGCATCTGGGAGCAGTGAGGGACTTGTTATCTAGATAAGGAGTCTGTTGGATGTCATCCTGCCTCCCGTCAGGGAAGTTAATGACCACACACAGCGTGTCTGAGAAGCACCATCAGGTTTTTATTAGATTTCACACTGGAAGCCATGGGGGCTCTGGTAGGAAGTGCTTTATGTTTGCTACTGCACAGATGAGGTGTCTTGATTATCTGCCAGAAATAATATCTGATGTGTAATTAATGAAAAATACACCTAATTTCCGATGACTCATGATTCAATTGTATTTGTCCAGCAACATGATAAGTCAGCTTCTAGTTGCAAACCGTGAAGGATTTTGACACAAAATTCCTTAAATCACATGTGTCAAACTCGAGGTCCGGGGGCCAGATGTGGCCCGCGAGAGATTAAAAGTTTTGAGTATCTAAAAATAAATTCCATAAAATAAATTGAGAGCGTGTGACCAACAACAGTAGCCACAGCAGTGTTTCCACAGTTTTATGTTATTTTTCTTCATTTGCTTGGACAATTTGATCCTTCATTAATGGAGTTATGTGTGTTTTCATAAGCTGACAAATAATAAAAAGATTTACAGCCACAAGCAAACATAGATTTTCTACGTAACTGCAATTGTCACTTGATTAAGTTATGATAAATAATGAGTTGTTTATTTTTTTTAAATAATGAGTTATTTTTTACATTACATTTGATTACATTTATTTACATTTATAAGTTACATCCAGCCCTTTGAGGACATGCTGATGTGGCCATCTGTGAAAATGAGTTTGGCACCCCTGCCTTAAATGATTACACAGAGAGAGCTAAAATCGTTTTTTTTATTTGTACGTTTAGGATTAGGGTTAAAGATAGAGTTAGTTAGTTAGTTAGTTGGTTGGTTGGATAGTTAATTAGTTGGTTAGCTAGTTATTTGGTTGGTTAGTCAGTTGGTTAGTTGCTTGGATTGATTGGTTGCATAGTGGGTTGGTTGGTTCATTGGTGGGTTGGTTGGATGGATGGATAGTGGGTTGGTTAGTTGATTGGTTGGTTGGTTGGTGGGTTGGACGGTGGTTGGTTGATTGGTTGGTTGATTGGTCGGTTGGTTTGTGGGTTGATTGCTTGGTTGGATGGAAGGATAGTGGGTTGGTTGATTGGTGAGTTGGTTGGTTGCACTGTAAAAAGTGCCAGTGGGGCACCATTAGTACACAAGGCCCAATCAACAAAGATGTGAATTTATGCATATTAGGGTGGTGGGCTCTTTTTCAATCGTTCCGATGAGAAACAATTAAGAAAATGTATCATTTGAGATTTCATTAAACTTAAAAACGTAATTAGATTTAAAGATGTTTTTTGCACTGGCTAAGTAGTGGATAGTTCAGTCCTTTCAAAGTAAAATTTCAAGTTGAACCAAAGTAAACGGATTAGATGTAATCAGTTGACGCAAATGTTTTACTTTGTTCCAACGAGACACTTTTTACAGTGTGGTTGGTTGGGTGGGTGGTTGGTTGATAAATTGGGTGATTGGTTGGTTGGTTGGTTGGTTGAATGGAAGGATGGTGGGTTGGTTGATTGGTTGGTTGGTTTGTGGGTTGGTTGGTTGGTTGGTTGGTTGGTTGGTTGGTTGGTTGGTTTGTTTTGGTTTTGGGCAAATATCACAACTTTTTGGTTGAACTTAAACCACATTAGTAAATAAACTATAAGTAAACTGCAAAAAAAAAACAATTAACAATTATTAAGTCAATAACTTAACAATAATTTTTAAGTCAACTATGCTTGATATAGTTTATATTTAAATATTTTTACATATTTATTTGAGTTGTTGCAGATACATAAAGGAACCTCTTTAAGCTTTTAGAATGTGTTATTGGAAATAAAAGAAGGGAAGAGTGGTGGAAAGGGTGACCTACTTCCGTCAGTAATTCATGTGCTGAATGACTCCAGTTATCGGTTCAGAAAAGAAGAGGAGGAAAGGGAGGAAATCTTAATTGAAATGATGTGTCATTCATTCATGTTTGCTCGTTTCAATGGCTGTCATTGAGGCCGACAGACGGAAATAAAGGAAGAGGGGAAAAGTGAAAGAGCAGAAGTGTGTGTTAGCAGGTCGATGAAACGAGAAAAAGACGGTGAATAATGAGTCGATTCAACACAGACTCAAATCATCTGTAACACAATAAAGATTGTCCGAAACAAAATCCTTGTGAAGCATGTGCATGTGTGTAAAAATCAGCAGCATTTATCATGGCAACAATAAAAATAAATGTCAAATTGAAAGAAAATCTGTCTTCTGGAAGCGCAAAGATTTTGTATCCACAGTACACTGACGCATGACCGGGCTCCTTATGGAGATGCTTTTTTTATCAAAGACACCAACTTTGATGACCTGAAGTAAGCGGGAACAGTCATCGGGGTGAATGATGTGTCATCTCAGTCATTAATGGCGTCATGAATTCACATACTTCTGATTATAATGTTTCACACTGCTTTTTGAGTCAGACGCTTTATTAGATTCTTCTGGTGAGTGACAGACACCTGTGGTGGCATCGGAAGACCCACACACACTCAAGTAATGTATATCGGTTACTTTAACTAGCTACTGTGGCGACACAAGGCGAAAATCACACCTAGGAGTTTCAGACGCACTTAAGGTTCCCTTGAAATACTAAATTGTCCCGTATTTCAGATTGCAATTGTAAATCATTTTGAATCATCATGGAACGGGTATTTTTAGTCGTCACATGTAAATCAACCCCCATGTATTATATGCAGATGCTCCTTTTCTACTTTTGATCAGGTAATTCTCAACGTCATCGTTAGTTTGATCACTCTTTTATATGGGATCAAGTTAGTGCCAAAAATATTTATTCGAGTGGTAGCAATCCCCGATTTGCATGCGTGAATGTGTGTAAAGAAAACTAGTAAATTGCAACTTTCTATACTTTTAAAATAGAAATAGGCTTTATAAAAACTTTACCAGCGAATGCTTGTAGCTACTTTATACATTTGGTGTTTCAATGATTGGATTGTTGTTACTACAAAAAATGACAAATATTGTACACGATAAAATACAATTATTATTATTAAAGACGTCTGTCGAGTTGTAAACGTGAAAGACTGACTGTATTTCAATTAATGACTGTTTATTTAGTGTTTCGGTGTTCATACTTTCCCGAAAACATTTTACATTGCGATCACTGTATCACAAAGTGACGTCGTAGTAGTCCTCTACCTTTGTTGCCCCGCCCACCCAAATCTCCACGCCCCCTGCAGTATGCATCCCTTATTTTTGGGTATTTGGGAGTGAGTCTAGTGGTAACTCTAGACTCACTCCAACGAATAACCAGTGTTTGGTGTAACAAAAGTAATGCATTACAATACTATATTCGTTTTTGCTTTAATGCCATGGTCCCCAAGCCCCAGTCCACTGACCAGCACCGGTTCATGGAGGAATTGGTACCGGGCCGCGGCGCATCTTAAGTAAGGATTATTTTTGGTATCAGATTAATACCAAAAATATCAAACTCAAAGAAATGTGTTAAAAATAACAAAACCGAGTGGGAATGATTCATTTTCGTTTTGCTTTTTAATTATTATCTTCGTTTGCAATTTTCACATTTTTGTTGACCAGTAAAGGCTGCATTTTAATTCTAAATCGTAAACGCCTTGTCTCCGAAGTTCCCGTACATGCGCTCTCTCAGACTTTACTGACACACACGCGCGCACACACACACACACACCATATGCCTTATTCAGCCCACGGCCATCTTGAATCGAAAACGAGGCTGTGAGGGATAGCGATTTATGTTAATCATTTTGTTCTTTGCTCAGTGTTTGATGTCCTGTGACCACGCCTTGGTGGCTTTGTGTTTTTTTTCTCCATGTATACACCTGAGGGCTGTTGCACAAAAGTTGAATAAAGAAAGCCAGGATTTCAGAAGAAGCCTGGTTTAACATAACTTCGTCAGCTCATCCTGGCTTAGTCGGTTGCACAAACGCTAAGCTGGGATAAAAACTTTCAGCTAAATTAAACCAGGTGTAGATAGTTGGGATAAGTGCTCGCTGAAACAGACTCTCACAGAATCACAGAGTCGACACCTCACCAGCAGAACAGCGCCTCCTCATGACCGATTTAATGCGTAAGTAGTCCAAATGACCAGTGCTTAATGACTTGTACTTCATGTAATTATTTGGTGTTGTGTGTAATTTCATAATCTATTTTTTTTCTCTCCTCCTTTTTAAAGAACAAGCATGTCTGGACAAAATAGGACCTAGCAGCAAGTCAAGATTAGGTAAATGAGCATCTTGCGCGCAAACTTTTTTTGCGAAGACAATTTTTTGAGTCAACGAAAATTTTTTTTTTATTTTTTCCAATGTGATCATCTTTAGCTGATCTTCATAAAATTTCATACGCTGTAAAAGTGCCAAATGTGTGTTGCATGTCGTTACTTTGAATACATTTTTATTCGTGATCTAACTCAAAGCGTTTAATGTTCTGTCTAACCATCAGTATAATGATATAATGTTAGATACTCTTATGCACATTATTATTATTAAAACTCAGCCCGTTAGTACACCAGACCCAATCAACAAAAATGCAAATTGACGCATATAGGCGGTGGTCTCTTTTTCAACCCTTCATTTTCACTTAATTTCATTAAACTTAAAAACTTAATTAGATTCAAAAATGTTTTTTTTTTTTGCATTGGCTAAGTAGTGAATAGTTAATTCCTTTCAAAGTAAAAATTTTAAGCTGAACCAAAGTACGCTGATTAGGTGTAATCAGTTGACGTAAATGTTTTACTTTGATCCAACAAGACACTTTTTAAAGTGTAAAAACCAGACGGTTGCTGCTTTAATAAATTTGTAGTCACAGTGGCTTTAATTCAGACTCTGAATTGATTCTTCTAATCATGACAAAAATTTTAACAATTCTAACGAAGTTGCCAAACAAATTCATAGTTCTTGATGGTAAAAGATTTGAGTTTGAGATAAAAGAGAGAAGCTTTGACGTGTATGTGAGAACCACAGACCATCATTTATAGAACCAGGTTTGTTGGTTTTGACGTGAGACTAAAGTGCTGAAACATTCATACGTGTTTGCCATTCTCTTTGCTTTCTGTGGTGAAGTGCAAGAGCGGAAACACAGACAATCTCTGCTTTAAACACTTCATCTGCCCCTGCTGTGGTGGGAAATGTGTTCAAGTCCTCCACTCGGTGACTGTTTCACAGGATCACAGGAAGTTCTGAAGCACCACGACACAAGGCTGTTCCTTTAGTGGATCTTCTTGACATTTTTTTATGATCATGTTCACACACAAATTCATCCGTTCTCATTCATTCTCCGTAATTCATCCGTTTATTGTGTGTGAGAGAGGGTTAAACATTTTTTTAAAGAAGTTGTTCAAAAAAATCTTTCTGCCGTCTTTCATGTTTGTTGGTTATGGTATTTGGTAATGGTTTTATTTCTATCCACCTACCTATCTATCTGATCTATCCACCCATCCACCCTTTGATCCATCCATCTATTAGGCAATCTGTTTGTATATTTATCTATATAGCGTATTTACGCAAATATAAGCACCCCGCGAATATACACCCCCCCCCTGTTTTTAAGCACGAAATAAAACAATTTCGTTGTTTCTGGCTAAACTACATTAATTTTCTCTTTAAAATACTATTTTTCTTTCCTATTTAATAATAAAACATAATAATCTATTCTATCGGTCGAAACTACACCTTCCATCTTGCTTTGCTGCTCAATGCTTCCCACGATCCTTTGCGCTAAGAGTATAGACTGAGCTGGGCTTTTGGTAGACGTAAACATTAGAACAGTCATGTTTTTCTCTGTGTAGCAGACAGAGTGATTTGATTGTTTGACTCCGGTGTTCTTTGTTTTTAAATGTTTTCTGTTTGCTCCGAAGCTTTTGCAGCTGCTGGTTTTGTTTTCAAGCGCTAGCACGTTAGCCTTTAGCACGGCGACCTACCAGATGCAATATGGTCGGTCTGTTCAAATATTAATTATTTTTTTTTTGTTTAATCTTACTTCTCCCAGTGTTATTTTTCTCTGTTAACTGTATCGACGTTTAAAATGTTTCTTTATTTCTGTTATTCAGCCAATAAAAACTCATATGCACGTTTTCCTCTAGAACCAAAATTTAAAAAAATCAGCTCTTATATTTACAGGAATATTTGAAATTGGCGATTATAAGCACCCCGCAAGTTTTTAAGCGGCTTAAATTGGAAAAAATTGCGTGCTTCTATTTGCGTAAATACGGTATATATACTACGGTATATCTGTCCATCAAACCATCCATCCCTTTGTCTGTTTTTTACCTAAGCCAAAATCTTTACAAAATGCTAAACTTAAAGAATAAAACGTTGAAACCCTGTTTCAAACAAGCCAGAGGCATTATTGTAAATGCAGCTCTCCAAACTCCTCACTATAGATTTCATCTGTAGTGTCTTCCATACATCCCAACACCAACGCGCGTATGAAGGCGTGAGCAATCTTCCTCAATCTCACACTGATCCACCAACAGAATCTTTACTGACATTGACGGGAAATTGTGAACAACTTCCATTTCAAGACGGTTCGTCACGTCGCAGCCTGAAGCCACGATAATGGAGAAAATGTGTTTGACATTGTTCAACGAGAAAGAACAATCACTTCAGATGCCACTCGATTCTGCTCGGCGGCCATGTCCTCATCTTCTACTTCTTTTTGGATTGATTCTGCTGCAGGTCTTGTGTCATCTTGAATCCGAGGGAAACTCTCAGGGACACCGATCAGCTGTGAGGTCAGGGCGTTGTGTCGGCAACGGCAAAGTGTGTGGGTTCAATTCCAAAGGGAAATCAGAAAGTAGTTTTAATAATTAAATATTTTAAAAACGGAAATGCGTTAAAGACATAACAAGTGATTTTGCTTGACAGGCATCCATCCGTAATCTGTTTGGCTATTTGGGAATGTTATTTGGAATTCACAGTATTTCTTAGAGTAACATTATTATGAAAAATATTTTAAAGCAGAAAGCAAAATAACTTTTCTCAGGCTTTGCTGGTTTCAATTGCTGCTGCGTTGACGTCCTCTCCGGGATCGTCTTTGCCGTTTGTACATGTACATCAAGGCTTTTCACTTGCATGACACACTTTACACTGCGTCCAGGTTTAATGAGCGCAGGCTTTACTTCACGCTGAAGTTTCCTGTTATTGTTTTATACATTTGTTATATAACTTTCAAGTATTCTGCACCTGGTATAAAAATCTATTGTTGCTTTTTTTTTTTACATATTCCATGGATAACTATGTCATGAGCTAACAATCTGAAAATTATATAACATCTTGCATTTGTATTTACTCACAGACTGGGACTTGTATAATTGTTCTTGTATTATATATTGTTGCAAAATAATAGTAAATAAAAAATAAAAGTGTAATTTTGATTTCACGACCACGTCCAATTCATTTTTTTTGTATAATGCTGTCACTTCTGCTTTGGTCTCTTCACAGAAGTCGATTCTGACTTCTACTCTGACCACTCTTCTACTTTCATCTCTACTTAAACATCTACTCTGACCACTGCTTTAACTTCAACCCTGTTCTCTACTTTGGCCTGTACTCTGACCTCTATTTTGGCCTCCACTCTGACCTCTACCTTAAGTTCTATTCTGACCTCTACTTTAATCTGTACTCCAGACTTTGAGTACCTCTATACCTGCCTCTACTTTAATCCCTACTCTGGCCTCTACTTTAACCTATACTTTAACTTCCACAACAATCTCTACTTTGACCTCTACACTGACCTCCACTTTGGCATTTACTTTACCTATTCTGAATCATCTACTCTGTATTCTGACCTGTATACCAACCTCTACATTGACCTCCCCTTGAATTGGTACAACTGATTTTGAGAACTACTTTGACCTAACCTCTACTCTGTCCTCTACTTTGACCTCTATTCTGATTGTAACTGCTGCTTTAGTCTTAAAATGTTTTCTGTTGTTTATCATAATGCATTTATATTGAAATCAAATCTTTTGTAAATGTCATTTTGGGTTTTGTATCACAATTTCATTTAAAGTTAATTTTGAATAGATTATGTAAATATGGTTTATGTCACGCAATTTGCATGAACATTACGTCACTCAGAACAGCAAGAACGACTGAAGGTGCAGATGCAACAAGGCTCTGTAAAGTTTCCTTTAATTTTTACGACAAGCAGCCAATGTATTTTATATTTGCATTTACAATTGTTTTGTATACTGCATTTGTGTTTATCTCAATGTTTTTTCATGGTTTAATGCTCAACGCAGTTCTCACAGTGTTTGGGGTTCAGTGTTTGGTGACGGTTAATGGCACTGAACTTTACGGAAGAAGAAGAACACACACGTTGCTGTGAGGAGAGCTACACTGACCACTTTCTACACTGCAAAAAATGAATTCTTGACAAGACAAAAGATCTTGAAATTACGCAATAAATCTTGATTTTTTCAGACAAGATAAATTAACTAGCTATTTTTTCATGTGCATGTTTTCCGGTGTACTTAACTCTGATCTGTTTACTCTCTATGTTGACCTCTATACAAGCAACGACTTTGATTCCTATTCCATTGCCCTATGAGTTAAATAGGACTCATCTTAACTGGCCAGTCTTAATACACACACCTGCATAGATAAACACAGACTTCATCACATTAATCTATGCAGACTGATGATTTCCATGTAGTACCAGAAAGAGTGCAGGTGACGACTCTGAAGCTTGGAGAAAACATCTCGTTATTCCAGCATCAGGCATCTCCACCGGCGTGTCGTCTCTTACGCCACACTGCCCTTCGCATTTGCTTTCTCCTCAATCTGTGAAAAAGAGAGGATGATTTCTGTGTTGAAAGTGGATGGAGAAGTGAATGGATTCAGTGTTCTGAATACAGATGAGAAGAGAAGTGGTTACTCTCCTGTAAAACGGGGAGCCATTGCTGCTTCTTCATCTCGACAAACTGACTCCACACCTGTGCTGAACAACATCTACATCCTCCATATTACACATCGAGCGTGTGAGTGTGTGTTCGTGTGTCAATGCTTTCATTTTCAAGCATCAATCACATCTAATGATAAGTCTTCACAGTGATTTGTTTATATCTCTCTAACTCTTGGAAACTTTAGTTTCACAAGTTCATTCTTAAAGATAATTTTTAAGTAGGGTGACCATATTTTGATTTCCAAAAAAAAAGGACAATGTGTGCGGCCTCGAGACACAAATTCAGACGGGCTTCTCGGAGGTTGATGAACATGCGCTAACATGCTTCAATAGTGAAAAAGTAACTTCTGTCATAAAATAAATACAAATCTGTGAAAACGGCAAAAAAACATAAAAAAAAAATATTATATATATATATATATCACATATATATATATATATATATATATATATATATATATATATTATAGCTTTGATATGCTTAATTAACTACTTTAATATAATAAAAGTGCATCTGTAAAAACTCAATATTACCCAATATTAGTCTTGGACTGAATAAATGAATAGATAATAATATGGAATACTGTTCTAAATATCAACTCGTATGTTAGAAAATCTAGCTTCAACTATTTCTAGCTTCATCTCTTGATAAGAAGAGTAATAGAAGAGTTTTACAAAGATACAAAGCTTTGAGCTTTTATATTGTGAGTGTAGAGATCTCAAACATCTGACAATGTCACACATATACAGCTTTGCACTTTACATATGGGAGTTTTTGCTGTTCATTTGTGAAGCAGCACGGTGTGTGTGTGTGTGTGTGTGTGTGTGTGTGTGGGTGTCCACAAGGCAGTATCTAGGTAATTTCAATCCGCAAAAAAAGTTGTGCCGTGTTTTGCGTTGATCCTGATCCCGCATAATAATATATTATAAAATCTGTGCGACAAGACGTATTAAGAGGACAAGCCCGGGGAAAAGAGGACGCTTACTCACCTGATCTTCACTGCAGTAGTCTTTCCAAAACCGCCGATCAGTGGCAGTAAATGTGATGGCGACACTTTACAGACCGCAGTTTTATGTTGTAGCAGTCTCCAGTCTCGCCTTTGTCTGGCCGTTTACCAGCTCAGAAAGGCATTAACCAGCTTCTCCCTTCATCTCACTCACTCTCGTCCACGACACGGAATAGGCCTCAGGGTCTCGGTCTGATGAGAAATTGCCTGGTCCCTTGGGCCCCTGAACAAGCTACGGCCCCCAACATCTACTCTGTCTCCATAAATATGTCTTGGCTTTCATCATCTCTGAAAAACAAGCAGCCTCGACCAAACCCAGAACAATCGTTTATTTATTTAATTTTTTTTTCCAGCAGCAGGACATTTGATTGGTACGAGTGTTGATGGATGTTGTGGAGGTTTTCTGATCACACTTCCAATCGGATAGAGTGAAGCAACAAGAGCAAATGTTGCTCTGTGAACCAGCAAACAAAAAGCCAAGAAATTAGTCCCTGGGGATGTTGAGTGCTGTTGAGTTAGAATGTCAGAGGAGAGTGACACCTTAGGAGAGTGAGTCGTTTCTCCCGAGGTTTGGATTTTTTCGCTCACTGAGAAGTTTTTTATTCTCAGTCAGTGTCGCCTATTTACTTGCTCACTGGCCACAGTCAATGTCATTGTTCAAATATATCCGTTGTTCAAGTTCAAGTTTATTTGTATAGCGCTTTTCTCAGTCCCAGGCCAACGCAAAAAAGAAGAAAAAGAGAAAACAAAAAAAACAACATTCAATGTTCATTTGTTTTCCGAATTAGAAAAAAAAAAGAGTCATTAAAAAATAAAAAATTGTTCATTGGTGATCAGGCTATTTGCTATGACCTGAAGAGCAAGCTGGATCGTGACAGTGGCTAGGAAAACAAAACCTCTCTGGCTGGGTGAGAGGAAAAAAACTGAAAAAAAACGACTCTCTGGAAACTCTCTGCTAACATTACAAAGTCATTGGTTCCGAATACTGTCTTCGTCCTGCGGGGCGGAAATTGAGTCGGCTCCATCTCTCCCATCACAAGATCCAAAACTCTTCCGAACAACGTCATCGCCATCCTGGTTATACCAATAATCCTCCAAGCTACGTCAACTCCGTCCTGGTGGTACGACATTCCTCCAAGCGACGTCCGCTCCAACCGGTGGTACCGACACTCCTCCATGCGACCTTGTCTCCATCCTGATGGTATTCACATTCTTCCAATTCCGATTTGGAACTGATTTACTGTGTCTGATTCTTTCCATTGTGCAAGATAGAACATTCCGTAGAACATTCCATCTGATAAGAATGTACAGTACACTGATCTTGTAGTGTTAGAATGCCAGAGGAGACTGGCACCAGTGAGTCGGGTTCTCCCCAGGGTTTTTCCTCATTAAAGAGGTTTTTCTACCTGGCCACTGTCACGTACGTGCTTGCTCACTGGTCTTTGTCTTTGTCTTGTCATATACTTAACAGCCATTTACTTAACACCAACAATCCAGACGATCAAATGAATAAAAAGCAACACTTGCCTTACATATTTACATGTGCGCTTTGAGACAGTTAAAACTGTGAAAAGCGCCTTACAAATACTCATATTATTATTATTATTATTATTATTAGTACAGTAAGGATGTCTTTGGTGGCCAGGATGGCTTAGACTTGAATGTTGTGAAGTAATTCGTTTTTCATTGACATCACATGTTCTGTTCTGTCTGTGTCAGACGCTCCAGACTTCCCTGTAGTAATAAGAGCAGGAACTGTAGATCAATATTTACACAGAGCCGAGGGACTTGTACGATGTCATGTTAAACGGCCCCACGCTTACGGATTAAAACCGCTTCAGTATTAAAAAGGTAGGTATATCATTGCCGGGCCGCGGAGACGGATCCGTCCCCGGTTCAGTGACTCTGATTTAGTGGCTTTGTCGCCGCCAGGAGCGTAATGACCTGTTGGAGCTGTCAACAGCCATTGGTGGTCTTTGATTGACAGCCAGGCTTCGGTCTATTTGAAGAAGGAAGTGGGCATTTAGTTGGAGTAATGTGTTTTGTCAACGCCGAAATCATTTAGGCGATAAACAGAGTTATTGTGGAGCCGTGAAGGTGGTGGGTTGAGAAACAGCGGAAGGAACTGAGGATAATTTGTCCGTCAGAGAGCGTTTTCAAATGAGGTGCCAGATATTATCAGTCGAATTCTTTGGCATCTCTCTTTCGAGCGGCATGAATGAGCGTCATGTTAAACAGAACGGAGGGATTATAGCCTGTCGCGCCGGACGTTATTTGTATCTGTGACAGACCTGTTCACAGGGAGAAAAGAGTCAAGTAAACCAGAGCTTATGACTAATCAATAGAATCCAACTCTTAAATTCGCTATCTCAAATGCATTCCAATGCTGGAATACTACTGTGTGTTTGGTTTAGTTGTGTGATGAATACAATTTCAATTTTTTCAATAAAGATCACATGGAATGTGCATTTTGGAATTGCCACAAATGTTGGGACTACGAATATCGCAATAATGTCGCAATCTAGCTTGCTCTTCTGGTCATAGCCCACAGTCTGAACAACGATGAACAATGGACATTTTTCTTCTCTTTTTATCCTATTTAAAGACTAGTCCGCATTGCGTCTTTGCGTTGGTCTTGAAATAAGAAAACTCTATATAAATAAACTGGAACTTGAACTTGAGGTCATGTTGAGGTCACGGGGTCAAGGCTGGGATAGGAGGCCAGGCTTCCATCTCTTGTCTTACCAGCTGATCTCAGCATGGAATAGAATGCGCTCATTGTCACTGTATGAACCATGAATGAACAATCAAAGTGAAAATGTAAATACAGTATATACATGCTGGATAAATTGGAATCAAAATAAATACAATACTGTATATCTAAACGTAATACAAAAGGAAAAAATACAAAATACATATACAAAAATATATACATATACATATGTTCCCCGTGTATGACCACTGCCTGCCTGACTACAATTAAAGCCTGTAAAATTCATTCATCTGACTCTTCTCCCTGTTGTGCATGTGGGTCCGCCACTTAAGACCCGTGTCATATATATATATATATATATATATATATACACAATATGCATGGTCCCTTACATATTTACACATGCGCTTTGAGACAGTTAAAACTGTGAAAAGCGCCTTACAAATACTCATATTATATTATTATTATTATTAAAAAAGCCATTTGAAGCGAGAAAAAACATACAGAAAAAGCCATGATTAGCAGGACATTGAATTATGTCGGTGACTTTTCTGTTCTTAAATCCTCTTAAATTAAACTTGTTTTAAAAGTATTGACCGTTCTTTTTCCAAACCTTGCAGTGTCTGTTCATCAGAAAAACAACTCTAGAGCGCTGCATTATTGAACGCCAGGCTTGTCCGGCCCGACCGTGACTCATCAGCGGTGTGTCTCCTACAGAGAGAGTACAGAAAGCCGTGACAACACATTCCGGGCGCTTTGTTCTGCGGCCTGAAGCTGGGATGAAGAATGCATCAGTGATCCGGAGGAGAGGCCGTGAAATGGACGAGTGAAGAGACGCAGGGACCGTGATTATACCTGCACTTCACCTGCACTTCAAAGCCACTGTCGTCGGGCCGGAGGCGAGTGTCTCAACACTCGGTACCTTGTAATTGTCCCTCAAACCGGCCGCGGCTCCTGTAAGATACTGTGTGTTTGTCTGTTGCGTAAGTCCTGATGTTAATTACACACTGTCCTGATTTTCATATCCCACCGCAGCACTATTAAGAATTTAGCAAGCTGAATGTTTGTTTTTTTTTGGCTTCTACAGAAAATAATACTTTTTTTTTTAAATATTCACAGAATATAGTTCCTGGAAAAGTTTTCAAATGTGCTTTATTTGTGTTCAAATCACATGTCCATTTAATGTCTTTACTGGACGACATTTTGACATTTTTTTAAAAAATGCTGAAACCCCATTTTTTTTCAAACTGTACAAAAATAACTGTACAACAAAATCTAAACTGACCATAATACTGACAGTTTTGGAACTTTTAAAAAACTTTTTAAGATCAAGTTCAACATATTTGTAGTGCGCTTTTCCCGGTTGCAAAAGTTTTAAGCAAAAAATGTATTGATCAAGTTTCATTAACAGCATGTGCAATAACGTTATTTATGTTTCATTCAATTCATTTCATGTATTTTTTTGGTTTTTCTTTTATTTATATATTTGTGATTATTCATATATTTATGTTTATATATTTATGTTATATAAATGATAATTTATATATTTTTCATTAACAACATGTGCAATAACGTTATTTATGTTTCATTCATTTAATTTCATGTCATTGTTTTGTTTTTCTTTTATTTCTATATTTATGTTAATATATGTAAACGAGAGAAAAGACGAGTGAGACCAAACTTAATTCCTTGTTGTCATTCGCAATACAGTTTCTGATTCTAATTAACTGTATCCAAACTTGAAAACCATTAGGAAATCCAGTTTTAACACTTTTCAAAAGTTATATCCAGTAGCTTTGATGATTCAATGGAAAAATTCAGTCTATTTCTGAGAAACTTTTAAATACCTTGATGGAGGGAGTGTCTTTTGTCTCTCCAGGTGTGAATGTCATGAATATTCACGATCATTGTCCCTCCCACGCATACACCAGTGCAGACACAAAAACTGACTTTACCAAATGAAAACTATTTCATTGTTTCTGTGGATGAGATAACATAGTTATGTTCACATATTTGTGAAGTAAACACTTTAGCCTACAAGACGAGGTCTCTTTAAAGTCTATTCAGGACAATGCACAATGGGTTTTAAGGCCTTATTTCAGCTACTTTTTTTCTAAAAACGTATAAAGCACGCATAGTGTTTTTTTTTT
>CM051502.1:8546200-8599309 GCA_028031935.1 Paedocypris micromegethes
TTTTTTTTTTTAAATTGTACCAATTTTGCTCACATAATATTGTAGCACAGCTTGTGCCTAATACAAAAACAGCATTTTTTTTGGCTAGTAGTATGTAGATGAAATGATTACAAATATCAGAGCATGTCAAAACACCTCAGAAGCCCCAAACACCCCCAGACGGTTAAAAGTAAAAAAAAAAGTAATAGAGGCTGGAAAAAGCACAGTACATTCTATATGATTTTCTGCACATCTTGGAGTGGACGACCTCATCCGTTATGTCCAAGGTTCCGTTATAAGCAGGATCCTTATAATGGGATTTTACTGTATGTGTCTGACCATTACATTTCACTTTCTCTAACAAGAAAGGCCCAATTAAAGCCTTTTAGAGGCGGATCGATGTCCTCGCCGGGTCTTCCTAAAGACAAGCTTGTATTTATGATCCCATTCCATCTCCGTCCCTGGGGAGAGCAGCTATTGAAAGATTTGTATTGACTTTCCATGCGGGGCTTTCATCTTTTTTTTATTGCGTTGCAGCGACGGTGGGTGGAGGGGATGTTTTGGGGGTCTGCCACAACGGGCAGCTCCATTAGGAGCGAGGAACATGGCCACAAGAGGGGAGCAATTTGAACCTCACACCATCAGGCCAGCGGCTCCTTTAATCAAGCTGTGCAAGAGCCGAAATCACTGCTTTTATTATTTTATGTGTCTGAGGTTGGATTCCAGGAGAAAGTACTGTTCTATTTACCCAAAAAGACACTTTTGGATCAAAGAAATGGTGTGCTGAGATGGAAACGCTCTTCAGTCCAGGACAGGAATCTTGTAGATTATAACTGTATATTAGCAGGTGACTTTACCTCAAAAAGTGAGCAAGCCAAAGCTCTAAGTTGAGTGACGGACAGAAAACACTCTACAGTCGTCGATGCTGAGTAATGGAACTATAAATTAAGCATGATTATAGTTATATGGTGAAATGCCCAATTAAAAAATATACGATTACTATTACAAGATAGAATGTGGCAATGACGAGATATAAAGTTGCAATTGCAAGATGCAGTTATAATGTATAAAAAGGCATGCGTGAGCTATAAAGTTCCAATTGTTAGATTTGTAACTTTGAATTATGACACATAAAGTTGCAATGGTGAGCTATAAAGTTGCGAGCTTTAGCATTCAGAATTGTGACAAGCAAAGTTGTAGAAATGGGTTTCCAGAACACACAGACATTGTTTGAAGACATAAACTGCGCTGGATAAAGTGCAGTGTATAGGATTAGGATGTAAAGCTGTGTAAACGTGTAAATGTGCTTGTAAACGCGACCTGTGAAAGAGAAGAGAAGAAATTCAAGTTCAAGTTCTGAGCATTTGTCAGTTTCACAGTTTTAACTGTCTCAAAGCGCATGTGTGAATATGTAAGCTTTTTATTCATTTGTAGTTGGTGTTTAAAATATGGCTTTGATTATCACTATGACTATGACCAGTGAGCAAGCACATATGCCACAGTGGCCAGGTAAAATACCTCTCTAACGTGGAAAAACCCTGGGGAGAACCCGGCTCACTGGTGCCAGTCTCCTCTGGCATTCTAACACTACACAATCAGTGCATTGGTTGTTCCGTGCCATTTTGATGAAGGTTCCAGAAGATGTTTCCCTCCTGAGCGGGGAAAGCTGAATTTCTCCACTTAAAACAGCGTCATCAGGTCTACAGAGGTCCAGGGGGCATCATAGAAAAGATGAACCCGAAGCTCCTAGGAGATTCCATCGTCCAAAGCGGTCAGATAGATGTCATGATCATCTGGTGGCACGACACTCCTCCAGGCGGTCGTACGGCACTCGGCGCTCAGAGTGAAACACAGAAAAAACAAAGCATTAGGAAAACATGAAGTACCATAGTTAAAAAGATTTTGACAGTTTTAGGAAGTGCAGGTGTGATTCGGTTCCGAGCACTAGACTAGGCAGCCTTTCTATACGATTATATGAACTTATTCTGTAATATAAGTTATTATAACAGGTCAATATATGCTTCATTATATGCTTAGTTGAAGAGACGCGTCTTCAGTTTAGACTTAAATTGACTCACTGATTCAGAGTCTGGAATTGTGCTAGGCAGAGCATTTCATAGTTTGGGTGCTAAATATGCAAAGGATCTTCCTCCCTTGTAGGTTTCGCAGTATTTCGCAGTATTTCAAGCTGGCCGGAGTTTTGTGAGCGCAGTCGTGAAGGCTCGTAGTAAGTGATGAGCTCACTGAGATATAGAGGAGCTAAACCGTTTAGTGCTTTATAAGTGATTAAAAGAATTTTAAACTAAATGCGATACTTAACCAGTTCAGTTTAAGTAACCAGTGTAGTGACATTAACACTGGACTAATATGGTTATACTTTTTTGTTCTGGTGAGTAATCTAGCAGCTGCATTCTGAACTAACTGAAGTTTATCTATTGGTTTGGCAGGAGAACCTCCCAGAAGACCATTACAGTAATCTGTATCAGTCTTTCTGCATCCAGTCGGGAGAGCATGTGACGCAGCTTTGAGACATTCCTGAAGTGAAAAAAGCAGAAGATAAGTGAAAGGCAGAAGAGAAGATCAGCCTCCTGATGAAACGAAGCGGCTCAATTAAAACAGCGCAGAGGAAGTGGTTTTGGACATGGATTGTTCTCTGGAAGGTTAAGGAATGATGTCTGCGGAACACACGAGTCCCCGGTGTGAAATGTGCACGGGCTGATCAATATTCCTGTCAGGCTGCATTAATCTCCATATAGAATGTCACCTTAATGCCAGAGATGCGCAGTGGTTTGTGCTGCTGGGACGCTGTTAAACGTATGGATCAGAGCCAGTGTTGAGCGACGCCGTGCCTGCATTGCCAATCTCCTCGCAGTTTTGACTGCCAAATGCCAATCTCATCGCCAGTATTTTACTATTCTTGGACTAACTACAGCTGAGAATGATCTGAATTCTGATTTTTTTTCCTTTGCGTTTGGTCTGCAAACTGCTTCCCTTTTGAGGAAACTGCTCTAAGTACAACATCTTTAATCTTGGCAGTTGATCTCGTGTCAGACTGAATGTCTCCAGCATCTCTGATGGCGGTTTTAATCAAGAATAACACAGTTATTCTGTTTTACTGGTGTGCGTCTGTTCTCCAGAACGACTTATCCAGGAATCGACACTTGGCATTAGCACAGGCCACGGCAGAGAAAAAACTCTGTTTTACCTTTTTCTTTTTTCATCTTTTTGTAAAAATTAAATGTTACCTTGTGTGTGTGTGTGTGGGGGGGGGGGTGACATGTTTTTTTTCCACTGTGGGACTAAAGATTTAAAAGTTTAAATATTTATATGAGGTTGTGTAAGAAAAAAAACACACTGGCTTTGAGATCTTTTCTCCATCTAGATCAACAAAATCGGTCACTTCCGGGATTTAAACTCTGACTATCTCTTGCTTTGTGTGAAGGTCTTCGGCGTCCAGCTCAGTATAAATAACACAGCAGATTTTCCCAGACAAACTCATTTGTAAGAAAAAAATATTACGAGAATCCGAAAGCGTTTTTTTGTCTGTGGGAACGTGCAATTAAAATAGTAAAAACCACTATGTAAAGATTAGTGCTTCATTAATCAGCTGTGGATGAATATAGATTTCTTTACCTTTTTCAGCAGATTTCAGAGATGTTCTCTCAGCCCTCTGGGAAATGGAAGCTGTGTTTGGATGCGTTCCGGCTCAAATCCCCCTTGATTAGATTTAATAAGCGTGTGGGGCGGTGGTAATGGGTTTGAGATGATATTGAGAAGCCTTTCAAACACCCTTCACCGCTGCTTTTTACACTCGCTCTGTAAGGTTTGTGGAAACTCTGGTTACAGAACAAGTTAGTTTCGCGCAGTGAGTTTCAACGAACGCAACACAATTGTGAGATGTTACTATGCCGTCTAGGTTTTCCAAAATCAAACTTTTATAATTTGAAGCTAATTGAAGAAGCAATTTCAAATTAAAATTAAATGAATGAAATAAAACATTTTGTAGTTTTTAAAAAGAAAACTTTTTTTAAAAAGTGTTTAATAATAGTAGCTGCTATTAAAACATGAAAATGACAAACTGTGAAATCAAAGATTCATGCACTCATTTTCTCAGTATTTAAATTAGTTTTCATTCAAATACTTTGCTTTTTAATTCTCTACATTAATTTTTTTATACTCTAAATTCATCTGCATATCAACACAAAAATACATCTATATAAGTCTTTACGGCTCGTAATAGTAATTTCAATTACGAAAAGATCCATTTAAGACTTTTTGACGTTTTTTGCCCAGTGAAATCATGGGAATTTTTAACATGTATATTTGTGAGTTTATATCTCTGCAAAAAGAGACCAGCGAGAGGCTTTATCGTGAACACTATCATGATTTTAGCAGTTCAGGAAGCCACTATTGTATTCCATCAGAAGATCCGGGAGGTGCTGACCTTCAGTCTTGCACTGGACGCGCTGCAGTAAAACATCATCCATAAAGACAAGAATCCATCCTACGTAAAAGGATACTTGATAATGGATTTGTTTTTTAAACGGACTGATGGTAAAACATGCTTTTGTCCACCTTTAATGTTCTGAAACACCAACCTTTTAGCACAGCAGATCCTTCACACTGTAGGTTTACTGTATACATAATTAAAGTCTTAAATTTGCTTGATGTCTTCACTGAAATAATTATGACTTGTGCATGAAATGTTTTAAACCGTTGTGCTCTATGGAATCTCATAAGTGCCCAAAGAATAAAACGGACATTTCTAAAAATCAAGCATTTTCATTAGTTTCTAAGAAATTTGCGTTTTGATATTTTTGACACTAATCTGATTCCAAACTATAAATCAGTTGAGTCTCTAATGTAGTCGTTTTGCTGGGTCGTCCATTCTAGGCAACTACATTTTGAGAATTCATACACAGAAGTGAATATTTTTGGTGTTGGGCTGCAAGCCGGCTGCTGATCAGTGGCGCGCATCACTGGGAAAGAAGCAAGAAACTTTTCCACTGACAGCGAGAAAGATGGAGAGTGCCAGAAAGTCATTAGAAAGACTTCATCAGAACTTACATCAGCAATTTAAAAGCAAACGCTCAGGGAAATGCCTCAACTACTGATGCAGCTACGGACAAATGTGTTTGTCACATTTTACTGTACATTACAGTCCATGCTTTCCTGAGAATCAAACCCTTGCCCTTTATCGTTGCAAACACCATCATTTCCAGAAGTCATCAACAGAAAGACTATTATTATGTATACATAATTTGAACCCAGAATCTAACACCATAATATTTTATATAGTTTTCCTGACTATATACCAAAGCATACACATAAACACACACCCACTGTTGAGGAAAATCAGTTTTAAAATGACTTAAACATTCTATATTAAGTAAGCTTGAAGTTGTGTAC
Organism: Paedocypris micromegethes; assembly: GCA_028031935.1. Taxonomy (NCBI): domain Eukaryota; kingdom Metazoa; phylum Chordata; class Actinopteri; order Cypriniformes; genus Paedocypris; species Paedocypris micromegethes. The sequence continues at coordinate 8,551,589 of CM051502.1, forward strand.
AAAAAAGGTTAAGCGTGTATGTTGTTCAACCAGATTTTTCCAGAACTAAAACCCTGAAGTAAGCATGCGTCTCTCAAACTTCTCGTAACTGTCCCTTTGCTCATATGTTAAGTCCATATACGGCATTCTAAGGTTTTTATTTACTCGCTCACAATGACTACGTAAATACGGTGATGTTTTTCACAACATGTTATGTCTACCTCTTCTGAATGAAGATTATAACTGAGGAGCAGAGACAGAGACAGAAGCTCGAGAGATCTGAAGAAAACGGTTATGAGTTGGTCTTACAGTCTGTGCTCACTTGAAATTAACTTCAACAATCCTGTTGGGTGATTTATTACTAAGAAGTACAGCAGTTTAGGCAAAAAAAACGGTCTTAAAAGGTTTTAGACCTAACACACACTCAAGATCCATTGAGACATATTAACTTTTATTATTACACTATTACACACGCACACACGCACGCACGCACACACACCAACACTCAATCCCACTCAAGACCCATTGAGACAGACAGAACACATTGACGTTCACACATACACTCAGACGCACACTCAAACTACTTTCACACGCAGCACTCAAGACACACAGACACACTTAATACACCCTCGGTTAGACACTCAAACACACCAGGTCATTGCGATACACAGACACACTCGAAAATTCACACAGGCAAAACGCCATTGTAGATTTCACTCTCTCTCACACACACACACACACACACACACACACACACACACACACACACACACAAACAGCAGCAGCTTATTCAGGCAATAATGTCAATTTTAAAATTCGGTTGTCATTCTTCCCCGGACGAGCTACTGGTGACCTTTATATCGCATACAATAAATGAAAACACTCCATCTAACATTGTCTTTTGTACCACTGTGATCCACAAAGCAGTTTGGAATGGTTTACTTTGCGCACACACATCTCTGTACACTTACATTATGACAAGCTTTTACTGGAGCGTCTGATTACATCTTTTTCTTGATTTTAGCATTTGTGTCATTTTCACTTTGAAATAGTGGAACTTCCACGTTAGTTCTACAGCAAACACAAACCCTCAGGTTCAAATTCCTTTTAAAAAGTAATTCTTTACAGTTACTAGTTACTTCTAACAAATAGTAACTGAGTTACTAATTTAGTTACATTGTTTTAAAAGAAACTAATTACCAGGGTGTCACAGATCCCGAAGCCGGAATTGCCGTCTGCGTCACTTCCGGGTTCGCGTCACTTCCGCGTTTGCGGTGTCTTACGTCTTCCCGCGTGTGTTTTTGTTTTGGTAGTCAGCTGTCTCACATCACTCCCTGTCCTTCCGCTGTTGTCTTAATTGTTTATCGTTTATGTTCCAGGTGTCTGTCATTATCTTGAGTGTTTATAGTCTGCGTTGTGCACGGGTTTCTTGTCGCGTCGTCTGTTATGTTCGGTTCGCCCCGTCTTGTGGATCTTTAATAAACCGTTTGGAGTTTAACCCCTTGCCTCACGTCTGTGCTGTGCTCTGGGATCCAGCCTTCTCGCCCTGAGTTTGCCACACCGTGACACAGGGAAAGTAACTATTGTTACTTAATTTTATTCATTTGTCAAATAACTTGGCTGATATCAATATTAAATATGTTTAATGAATGAAATGGACACTAAATAAAATAAAAAGCATTGTACAATAATCAACACTATTTTAATATTGTTGTGGGACAATGTGAGAGACCAATCAAATTAAAAATAGTATTGTCTATATTATCATTAGTATAGTGAATAATATAACACAATAGATAACCAATTACTTTTGCCAACAACTTGCCAACAAATAAATCTTAATATAAATGATGCATCTTAAGGAATGTAACAAAAATAAATGAATAAAATTCACAAAAGTAAACAGTTTAACAATAGGTGTTCTGGTCTCAATATAATACCTAACAATGTACCAAAATTTAACAATAACAAAAATGTACCCTCTTTTACATTACTTTTTTTCATTTTCTTTTAAAATAAATATTAAAATGGGGATTTCTTGGGAACCGGATGATTGTGGAGGTCTTCAGACAGGCCGGGACGGAGGCTTGTGAGAGGGAGCAGTTAAAGATTCTGGTGAAAACCTCTGAAAGCTGGTTAGCACATCCTCTTAGTACTTTTCCCATTACTCCGTCGGGCCCAGCTGATTTCCGGGGGTTTACGGAGTCTTTCGGCGGGGAGTGGATCACATGGTTTGAGTTGTGTGGCTTCGAAGCGGGCGAAGAAATGGTTTGGTTCCTCCGCTCGAGAAGCATCCATGTCTTCAGGCGCAGACATGGAACGTATGTGATCAAACGCTATACTTCTACAAAACCAATTCTACTTTTGGTGGTAAATGACGGACAATCAATCTAAGCCATTCATCACGTTTTCAATCGACACACATGCACAGACAAACCAATCACCAGTTATGTCCCGCTGTCACAACGACAATGACTAAAGCAAGGCAGGGTAGACTCACATGCACTTTGAGGACGAGATCAAGAGTAGCATGAAGGGTTAAGTGTTTCTTCCCAGGTTTATTCCAACAAAGCACATTAACATGAACATGAACAAGACTCTATGGGTGACAGGACATACTGCGACAAACCGACAAAAAGACAAAGAACCGAACGCTACTTAAATACATACACTAAGTGATAACACAAAACACCTGGAACCGAACGCTACTTAGACACTAATTGATAAACGCAAAACACCTGGACAATGATGACAACACAGACCTAATCAAAACAAATCCACCTGATGCGAGACTCAGAGTTCGTGATGCATTTAAAAGTAAAAGTGTCAAAATAAGAGTCCAAACACAAATAACTGTGTGCGTTTGTGACACCCGCCCTACAAACATACACACCAGAGGAAAAGACGGCTCGGACGAAAACGGCTTTTGTGACAACAATTAACACAGCATTTTTGTCAGTACAACAGCGTTGTAACGGACGAAAAAGTAATTGTGTTAAATTACTCGCTACTGTAAAAAAACGTTTATTTATAACGCAATTAGTCTTATCACTGGTTTTAACTGACCACAACTTAGTGTGTTTGAGTAAGACACTGACCCTCACATGCTCCCCACTGCTCCGGACTTGTGTGTGTCCCTTCACAGTGTGTGTGTGTGTGTGTGTGTGTCATGATTTTCAACTTGCCACTCGTCCCTTGAAATACGGAATTGTCCCGTATTTCAGATTGTAATTGCGCATTATGTTTTGAATCAATACGGAATGGGTTTTGTCCCGTACTTTTCCTTGTCTCATGCAAATCCTCCCGCATCCTCACACATTTTACGATGATGCTCCTTTTCTACTTTTGATTGGGTAATTCTCAACGTCACAGTAGATGAAGTGGTTATATTAGGCGACTTTAACGTTCACTTTGATGATGTTAACGACTCTTTAAATAGTTAATTTAATGATGTTCTTATAATTCTACAGGTTTCAAACAAAACGTGGTTGGTTCCATTCATAAGTTTAATCCCACATTAGATTTGATTTTTTTTGTCATGTTGCTGCTCATGACTTATAAAGCCTCTTTGGGTGACTGTATTTCCGATCACTTATTAGTTTCTTGTGTATTAAACATAGACATTCCAACTATGATCTCAAGGCAATATCGCTCCTGTAGAATTATAACCTCTGACACTAAAGTCAACTTTATTCAGCACCTTCCCGATCTTAGCATAATTTCTGAAAATTTGCATAATCCTTGACACCTGTTTAAAACTGTAGCTCAGCTTCAGGAAAAAGGGCACAATAGATGCCTCAATCCCTCCACAGCTCAATAGTTTAGATGACCATGATTTTTTTCAATCAGAAAATTAGTGATATCAGAAAGAAAATTGCATTTCTACCGACTAGCCCAAAATGAGATACTCCAAAAGGAAACCCACCCGTTATCACACTTAATACATTCGCTCAGATTGGCCAAAATGAGCTCAATAAGACTATAACCAGGACTAAAACAACTTCCACGTACCACAGATGTTCAAACAGGCCATAATAAAGCCGCCGCTTAAGAAGCCACAACTCGACATAGATGAATAATCCAATTATAGACCAACTTCCAATCTTCCATTTGTGTCAAAAAGTCTTGAAAAGGTGGTTTCAGGTCTCTCTTCAACTTTGTGTGTTCCTGGAACAGAATGAAAATTTTGAAAAATTTAAATCAGGTTTTAGACCAAACCATAGTACAGAAACAGTGCTGATTAGAGTTAAATGATCTCCTACTGGCCTCGGATGAAGGGAACATTTCATTATTAGTTCTGCTGGATCTCAGTGTCGCATTTGACACTATAGACCACAGTATTCTAACAGATCGCCTTGAAAACAGCATTGGGGTTTCTGGACGTGCGTTAAAATAGTTTAAGTCATACCTGTCAGATCGTTTCCATTTTGTACATGTAAATTGATTCTCGTCACCAAGATATAGGGTCAAATACGGAGTGCAAGGCTCAGTTCTCTGACCAATTATGTTTTCGTTATACATGCTTCCACTAGGAAATATTATCAGAAGCCATGGACATAGCTTTCGGTGATACTAGTGACTGGATTATGAAAAACTTCCTGATGCAAAACCAAATTTTTGCTTATTGATTCTAGCCTAAAAATAAAGGACCCTGAATATTATCTACATCGTAACGGACTTAAACTCTCAACCACATCAACAGTGAAAAACCTAGGTGTTATATTTCATAATAAACTTTCATTTGAAAACCATGTCAACAACGTCTGTTAAACAGTGTTTTTTTACCTAAGGAACATTGCAAAGGTGCGTCATAAGCTCCCTAGGTTGGATGCAGAAAGACTCATTCATGCAAAGACTCATTATGACCTCGAGGTTAGATTACTGTAATGGTCTTCTGGGAGGCTCCCCTGCCCGACTAATAGATAACTTAAGTTAGTTCAGAATGTGGCTGCTCGATTACTCAATTGAACAAAAAAGTACGACCATATTAGTCCGGTTTTAATGTTGTTTCACTGGTTACCTGTAAAAAAATAATTATAATTAAAATTCTCTTAACAACTTATAAAGCATTAAAGGTCTCGCTCCTGTGTATCTTAGTGAGCTCATCACGTATTACGAGCTACGAGCTCTCACAACTCAGGCCAGCTTGTAATACCAAAAAACCTTCACAGGGGGACGATCATTCGCTTATCTAGCACCAAAATATTGTAACACTCTGCCTACTGTAGCACAATCCGCTAATCAGAATCAGTTAGTCAGTTTAAATCTTGATTAAAAACACATCGCTTCAATGAAGCATATTTAAAACTGTAATAGCAAAATAATTAGTGACTAATATTAACGAATAGGAAGGCTGCAGTAGGTAGAAGTCAGGAACCGAACCACACCCGTACCATAGCATCACTGCTATTTTTATTTTCTTATAGCCCTTCAAAGTGGTAATAGCTTTTGTTCTTGCTCGTTCCACTCTCCTGCGGAGGTCCTTAGTGATCCACATCCCTGCCGGAGGAGTCGCCACCGCCGCGTCCACGCCGGAGGAGTCGCCGCCACCGCGTCCACGCCGCAGGAGTCGCCGCCACTGCGTCCACGCCGGAGGAGGAGTCGCCGCCGTGTTTTTAATAGCGTCTTTAGTCTTGAACTAAGAAAAGACGCTAAATAAACTTGAACTTGAACGTCATTGTTAGTTTGATTGCTCTTTTAAATGGGATCAAGTTAGTGCCAAAAAGATTTGTTCTTTTTGTAGTAACCCTATTTACAACCTCTGGTAAAGGTCTGACGCTTTACAAAATCTTGATGGGCAGATCAAAACTGAGATTAGGGTTTTGCCGCCCAATCCCTAATCTTGAAAAATGTGCCAATCCTGACACCTAAAATGAGTTCTTACTCCTGAAGTCACTTGACCCAGATCTTTTAAACTTTAAGCTTAAAACTTTGCATTGGTTGTTGAGAGATTAAGCAACTTGACGGCACGGTGATGTGGTGGGTAGTAGCACTGTCAAGGTTGGGACTTCCTTTTTGCACGTTGTTGCTACTTGTTCTTGTTGTGGTTTCCTCCAGGTTTCCGCGTACATTGAAAAACATACAATCATTGAAACAAACGTTGTTAAATTGCTTATTGGTGTTAATAAGAGTGTCAATGACGTCACCAACAAAAGTAATAAATTACAATAATATATTAGTTTTTGCTGTAATGCAGTTTACTACATGTATTTTCAGGAATGTATTGCTCGTTACATGCAAGTAATGCTTGCTTTTTAACAAACTTTTCACCCTCAATACAATAAATAAAAACATTTATATTTTCTGTTGGTGAGTAGACACACGTCATTGGTCTTTCGCTGGAGGAGTGTTGTATTTTGTAACGCTGCTCTGAGGTCGAGGTCCGCAGCTATTGGCTCCGCCTAGTTCTTTATGGCCTGAAAGCATGGCAGTATTGTGTGGTAAGTCATTCAAAATCAATTAATAATAAATTGGTACTGAAGTTTACAAAGTCCTGTTGTGTCTGATATAAATGTACCCAAGTTATTCACAGATATTGCCAGAAAATTGCTTTATGTCTACCATATATTTATCCCTTTGCCAACTATAAACTACTTATAGGGAGCTTGAATAGGCCACAGTCATTGGGCCACATAACAACGCCTTCTTCTGAATGTAAAATAAAATACAAGTTAAAGGTAAATTTTGTTAGTTTATGTTACTTCTGTAGTTATTTTGGTGAAAGTAACTTACAAGTAATGCAGAAGCAACATATTACTTCTTACAAACAATAATAAGTAATGTGTAATTGCATTACAATTTTAACTTACACAACACTAGTCACCAATCAAGTTCATGTTTATGTATATAGCGCTTTTCTTAGTTCGAGACTAATGCAAAGTCGCTATAAATCAATGGTGTGTCTTGCCCTCAGACTTGAGGATTGATGGATCAGCTCCATGTGACCCAGCAATGGAATAGCCGTTACAAAGTGAATAGATAGGTTTTAAGCACTCTATAATAAACATTTACCTTTTGTTCAAAGCAGATAATGTGGCATTGCAGTTCAACACTGATACATTGTGACACTTTCTCGGAGAATCAAAACCCACGGCTTTATTGTAGCAAACAAACCTGCGGGAGAAGTGGCACACGCTCGTGTCTCACTTAAAAAAAAGCCTGTTTATTCTCTCCACACCTAACGCACCGTGGAGTCACAAGACCTGACATCAATTTCAGGCTGTGAGAGACGTTGACCTCTGGATGTCCAGAAGGTCTCGCTTTCTTCTGCTGGTGTTTGTACTGGAGGTGCTGGTGTCGTCTTGTGGATATAAATCCCATTCAACCGCAGGGCTGATTTCTGTTTCATCTATTCTGCACAAGCGAGACTAGAGAATATGTTTTTTTTATTCTACAGGATTAAAAGTCTAAATATAAATGCATTTCCTCTCATGTTTCCAATAAGTTGTGTGTACACATGTACGATTTGCTGTGTGTTTTATTTTGTAGTAATATTGACTGCTTGTTTTTCTCATAACACACATTTCTTTGCATGTATTCAAGCGTACTAGTATTTATATGATTTTAATACTAATATTAATAAGCCTTGATCTAAACAAATAGTCGAGAGATATACGAATAGATAAATAGATGGATGGATGGATGGATGGAAGGTTGGTTGATTGAATCTTTTTTTAATACAAAGAATTGAACACTATTAAAACTGACGGGTAAGACTGAAAAATAAAGGTTATCATTATCAATGTCCCATTAATCTAACAAAAAGATAAAAATAATTATTTAATTGAAAGCAGCAACAAAAGAATTTTCCCTTTTATCTAGAGTCAGTGGTTATATTCTCTATATATACTCTTTCTTTCTTTCTCTCTCTCTCTCTCTCTCTCTCTCTCTCTCTCTCTCTCTGTCTCACGGTCTGTCTTACTCTTTTTCTATCAGTCTCACTCTGTCTATTCTCTCTTCCACAATCTCACAGGTTCAGACTTTAAATCTGGATATATTACTTTCGACAATGTTTTTGTCCCGTTTTTCTCGCATTCTAATAACCAAAATTTCTCTTACTCTTTATCTTCAACTCTCTCTCCCCGTCTTTTTTTAATTCACACTATTGTTCTTGATTTAATTCTCTCTGGCTCCCTGTCTGTTTTCCTCCTCTCCTTCAAGTGGTGTCAGGTGTCAGGGATCTGCTTGAGTTGGAGGTGATTATCACAGCTAAAGGTTAATTTAAGTGTTCCGGACTCTGAATGAACCCAGAGCCCGTTTAATTACTGGGAACAAGCTGCACTCACACTGCAGTAAAGGGCACATGTGAATGAAGTCGACTCTGTAGTGAGCAACGACAAGTGTGACACCCTTCTCAACTGTCCAGACGGCTGGACATCATCAAAGAGCACCTCTTTATTCTCCTTTTTCTTTCTTCAATTTCGTTTTTTGGTTCTTTTTCTGCTACTTTTACCTTTACTTCTATCTCCTGTATTTTTTATTTTTTTTTTTTGCTTCTGCATATACATTTCAATCACTGCTGCATTGTTATACTTTTAGTTTATTACATTTTCATATTGCTCTTTATTCTGCAAGTTTATTTCTTCCTGTCTCGCTCGCTCTTTCTGTCTTTCTTTCTCTCTCTCTCTCTCTCTCCTGCTCACTCTCTCTGTCTGTCTCTCTCTCTCTCTCTGTCTGTCTCCCTTCACATCGCTCTCTTTCTTTCTCGCGTCTGGGTCAAGTGTCTTATCTGGTCGCAGATGAAAAGCAAACTGAACACCTCCACCCGGCTGGAATTGGTTTCTTTTGCATTTTCCCTCCTGTCATCTATATTTTATTGGAGGGGACAGTTGTGACAAGGAAAGAACTGACCGGCGTAATCAGGGTCAAACATACACAGCAGAACACAGTCAGGAACATCACTGCTCACCACACTGAGGTGAGCACAGACATGATTGTCCAAACTTCTTCTTTTCAGTGTGATCTGATCTTGTATAAGAGAAGAGGCCGCTCGGCTGCAGATATGTGCTCATGAAGTTAATGCAGCTGAAGGTCAGGGCTGGCGGTGATGATTATATTATTTTATTTTGTGGAGTAGAGATAATAAAGTCTGAGTTGACAGTGTGATATATGGAAAGGTCACTTGAGCCGCATGCAAATACACACACACACACACACACACACACAAAAGAAAATAGATTCTATGAGAGTTTCATCTAACCCGACCTCGGTTTCTCCAGCGATTCCCCTCTCTTTTACAGAGACATCTACATGCAGCACGAGTAGGAACGATTGAAATCCTACTCAACAGTTATGGTATTCAACGGTATTAATAAATGTGCATTATTACCGGAGTTACTAATAATTTCTCAAACCAAAACATCACCTGGGTTAGCTGAGGCTAGATTCTGGCTGGTGATTGGTCAAACAAAGGCAGTCAAGGCTTTTGGCTTACATAACAAAAAATATTAAAAATGTCAATATTAAAAAAATCAAAACTGTCATTTTTTTCGAGGATAAAAATCTTTAATATGAATAATTTGAGTTGTTTTGTGGAGACTAGAACAGACCAACCTGAAATGTTGGCGAATAGGCCAGTCCATGGTGAATCAAATCAACTCAGAATTCCCAGCGGAAGAGAAGCATTGTGGGAAGTGAATGTGAAAGGCACCGGTGAAGAATAGAGTCATTCAGATGAGGGAAAGCGAGGGCTGAGCAGGGTTTGGCTTAAAATATTTGTGAGCCGAATGTTGACAGCTCAATCCGAGCCTCATTAAACGGCACAGCTCAAGATCAAGACACGATCTGATCTATTACTACAGAAAGTTCTCATTCTCTGGTGCATTTGCAGCAAGTCTTCTCGTTTTGTATTTCCTGAGAGATGAACAAGCTACAACCATCAGAATGGAGTTGTTCTGGGGGACGGCGGCCATTAGACTGTCTAGAGTAGTGAGTAATTTCTATTTAACACTGGCAAACTCTTCATTGGATCAGATCCCACAAATGAGGCGTCCTCAGAATCCTCCTTACACAGAAACCGAGCCGAACAGTATGGCTAATGAGAAAACCAGACGAGTGTGTTGGAGGATACGTGAGAGAGCGTGGTCGGGATCTCAGAGTAAATGTGAGCGTTCACCCACCGGGCTGGTTAATGAAAGCTGAATCTGTCTGCTCGTAACTGGAAGCGGGAAGGACACATGGCAGGTCTGGATCTCCATTTCCCAGTGGGAGATTCATGAACATGGAGACGTCTGCAGGGCAAAAGCTAGATCAGACTTTAAATGACCGTCTCACTGCTGGATTTCACACGCCGCCTGCTTTATATACATTGCAGAAATTTTAGTCGAGATGAATGATGAGACTATGGCTGTGGAGATTGTTAGTGGAGTTATGGCAATATTTTTGTGTGGAAAGGTAATAGTAAGTCACACAATATACTACACTGTAAAAAGTGCCAAAAGGGTTGTTACTTTAAAGAAATGTTTATACCGGATCGAACTCAAAGCGTTTAATTTTCTTAGATGTCTAACCATCAGTTTATAGTAAAATTTGTGCTTCATCCAAATTAAAAGTAAGCCTCTTAGTGTAAAGTAAATACATTTCTTTAAAGTAAAGTAAAAATGTGCTTTGGAGCCAGATGGTGATGAGAAGAGAAGACCTTGTTTCTTGGATTGGCCGATGAGAATTGGCCAATGAGCCAATGAGAAGCTTGCATTTGCTGTACGCATTTTATTAACCCTTTTAAACTTTAAAATAAATCATAAACACATTTACATGATCTTGTTCAGTTGTAAGAAGGAGAAATTGACTTCAACTTTCCACGAGTTTTTCTGATTCCAGTCAATGTTCTTGAAAAACACTCCGGTGAGAAATGCTTAGAGCACATCTTGTGTTCTTCTCAATCTATACAATAAATGAGACATTAAGTAGTAAAACACATTTAGCTGTACGTAAACAAAGCTGTATATAAACACGCTCACACGCTCGTTTGAAATTAGCAGTTAGCCACAGGCTAGTATCGTTTTTTTAAATTAATGCTAAATTAATGTTCGGTCCTGTGTCCCGTCGGGCTTTAATAATCCAGGCTTTCTGAAGTTATTTGCCCTTTAGAAACTTGTGAAATGATAGTTTGTCATTTTTACGGCTGAACGATCGGCATCCCGCTACAAAACAATACGCTATAGTGGACGCTGCAGAACCGCTATTCCTCACAGCCTCGTTTTCGATTCAAGATGGCTGCGGGATGAATAAGGCGTATGGGAGGTGCTGCTGCTGTCTGTTAAAAGGACCAACTGAGCAGACTTTGTTCATTGAAGTCTTTTATAAGGCAACTTATTTGATTAAGTTGTGATTACACCTCAGTGGTCAATACACATTGGTTCAGTTCATATTTTATAATAAAATGTTTGATACTCTTGTAAATATTATTACTATTTAAATTCTACCTGTTAGTACACAAGGTCCAATCAACAAAGAAGCAAATTGATGCATATATTATGGTGGTGGTCTCTTTTTTAACCCTTCCGATGAGAAATTAGGAAATTAAAGAATATTTTAAAACCATTTTAAAAAACGCCTAATTTGAGATTTCATTAAACTTAAAAACTATACTATAATAGATTCAAAGATGTTTGAGTACGGTTTATAGTACGATGTAATATAAAATTTGGGCTTCATCCAAATTAAAAGTAAGTATTTTAGTGTAAAGTAAATAGTTTTTCTTTAAAGTAAAGTAAAAATGTGCTTTGGAAAAGATGATGAGAAGAGAAGACCTTGTTTCTTGAATTGCCCAATGAGCCAATGGGAGGCAGGGGCAAGGCAGATTGTGCAGGTTCTTTCAATCCTCAAAGTTGTGGTCCAGTGGTAGGGGACTTGGACTGGTGTCCAAAAGGTTGCCGAAAAGGAGGTTCAAATCCCCCCTACGACTAGTTCTACAACTAAGTGTCCTTGGGCAAGACACTGAACGCCCACATGCCCCCCGGGTGCCGCACCGTGGCTGCCCACTGCTCCGAGTTCGTGTCTGATCGGATGGGTTAAATGCAGAGAAAAAATTTCCCCATGAGGGACTAATAAAGGTTCAATTATTATTATTTACAGTCATTTAGCAGACGCTTTTATCAAAAGCAACCTACATACCTGCTTTCTCTGGGAATCGAAATTATGATCCGGTGTTTCAAACAGACTGAGCTACTGAGAAAAATGTACATTGCTCAGCTTTTATTCAATAATTTGCACCTTCATAAGAAACAGTAGTTCTGTGCTGTATATGTTTGTTTTGGGAAGTACAAAGTTTTTAATATTATTTAAGGGTTAACTTCTCGTTTTATTTCAGCTAACAATGAAAGCAAACAGATGGCTGCGTCTTTGGGAGGGGGGCGTCTCTCGTCTCTTCAACGAAGCATATATTGACCTGTTATTATAACTTAAAGAATAAGTTAATGTAATTATATAGAAAGGCTGCCTAGTCTAGTGCTTGGAACCGAATCACACTTGCACCTCATCAAACTGTCAAAATCTTTAATTATAGTACTTCATCTTTTTTAGTTGCTTTGTTTTTCTGTGTTTCACTCCTCTCCTCATAGCCATATTTTTAACACCAACTACTCATGAATAAAAAGCAACAATCCTCTTGCATATTCAGACGTGCGCTTTGAGACAGGTAAAACTGTGATAAGCGGCTTACAAATGCTCAGAACTTGAATTTGAACTTGAAAATGGTAGCGTCTCAATGTGGCCCGATTAAGTGCAATCGAGTGTATATCAGAAAAACTCAGCAGCTAGTTTAAATTGATTTTGATATCAGTAACGTTGCGACGGACCCGATGGAGCAGCACTAATTACCGAGAGTAATTAAACTCTGATAGACTCATACCTGGGTTCCTGTAATGTAGACTGGTATGATCTGGTTTCCTAGGGCTCCATGTTGCTGTGTTGTGTGTTTTTACTGTTTTATCCACTCATATACTCGCACCTAATTATTTTCTTCCCTCACATGACTACTTCCATTCTGTTCTCCCTCGTTCTCTCTGGATTTGCCTTTTTCCCGCTTTGTCTGTATATTAATCACCAGGGCTGAATAAAAGCACACAGAAAGGTCAGAGTGTTAATTAAGAAAGCGTCCGGTCCTTGAGTCATTTTGGATCGGGTGGCCTACAGACAGACAGACCCCCACAGGCACACTTGTAGAAAACATCCATTATTTCTCTCTCTCTCTCTCTCTCTCTCTCTCTCTCACACACACACACACACACACACACACGCAAAGGTGTGACATCACGGCATCTCGTCCTAATTTCAAAGCGTTCTGCATGTGGTGATGCTCTTGGCAGTGACAAGCCTCCGTCAAGCCAAACTAACGCCAATCTTAATTACAATCCCTACTCTCTGAAGAACACACACACACACACACACACACACACACACACACACACACTGCTACACACACAATACAAACAGTCATTCAGTTTATATTACATAAATGTAATATGTACATATATATATATATATACACATATGTAAATGTATATTAAAGTGCAATTGTGTTGTTGTGTGTGTGGGGGGGGGGGGGGTATAAAAGACCTGTAAAAGGCACAAATTACTCTTCTTCATTCTCCTCGTTCTCTGGCCTTCTGGACTCTTCTACCTTCATCAGCTGCTGACAATAATGAAGAAATTTTCACTCAGCATCTCACTCTCTCTTTCTTTTTGGTCGTTTTTTTCTACCCTTTTTATCTCAGTGAACACTTCATCATATCAGCCTTGCTGTCAGGGTTACACTGCACCCCTCCCCCATACGTCATTGCATTATCTCCACATCTTTTTCTTTCTCTGTTTCTATCTGTCTATCTTTCCATGATTCCTCTTTTTAAATTATTTTGTTTTATTTTCCTTTTTTCTTTTCTTTCTTTTTTTACCCCGTCATTCAAACACATTCTCTCTCTTTCTCTCTCTCTCTCTCTCTCTCTCTCTCTCTCTCTCTCTCTCTCTCTCTCTTTCTCTCTCTACTCTACCCATTCAAAATCCATCTATTTTCTTTTTTGTTTCCCTCATTCCCATATCTGTCTGTCTGTCTGTTTATCTATTATATATATATATATATATATATATATATATATATATATATATATATTAGTGTATATATATTACTGCTGTCAAACGATTACATTTTTTTAACTAGTTAATTGCACTTCCCTGACCAAATTAATTGATCCTGACCAACTAAAGCTTGGAATAATGGATAATGTGTAATATGTAAATTAATGTAAACTCAACGCTAAATAAACACTAGTTTAAATACTGCAATATAACTTAGTATAATTTTTGATCAATTTGCAATATATTTTGCCCTAATATATTAACCCTCCGAGGTCGAGTCACTCTTTATTCAAGTCAAAACACACAACACATAAACTCACTTTTAGGACATTGTGTTTTTTGTAAAAAATAATTAATTAATAATAACAATATTAATAATAATAATAAAACTAAAACTAGAAGCACGTTTTGCCTTCTTTTTGTCAGCTGAAAACAAACTAACTTAATAAATACTTATCACTCTAACATGAAACATATGTCTTGGAATATACATAAAGAAATTACATAAAGCTTAGAATGTCTGTTTTTAAATATAAGTGTAAGTAAATACAGTATTGTTTTTATCTAATCATTATGAATCCAAAGTAGCGGCTTGTTGAACAGACATTTGAATCTGAAGAACAAAACACATATTTGCAGTTGAAACGGCTAAATAAGGTCAAGTCTCAGTTTTAACAAGTACATTCAAGAACATTCAAAATACCATGGATGGAGACGAGATCAATGAAACAAGCAAGTGTCTGTCCTTAAACACGTTGAGCCTAAATGGCAGCCGGAGAAAGCAATCACTCTGAGCATTGGATCATAATGAGCCACACCTGGGTGACACTAGAGTGGCGCTCTGGGTCTATTCTTGTCACTCTGAGCTTCTGATCATAATGAACCACACCTGGGTGACACTAGCGCAGCTCTCTGGGTCTATGCATTGCATTTTCACCAAACCGAAAGTGAAAAAAACACCAACTGTGATTAACAGTGTTAAAAAAAAATGTACGCAATAAAGCACTTAAAATGAATCACGAGCGTTAACCTGTTTAATTTTGACAGCCCTGATATATATATATATATATATATATATATATATATATATATATATATATATATATATATATATATATTAGGAGTGGGACGAGACACTTTTCCCACGAGACGAGACTAGACACTAGGTTCACCAGAAAGAGACGACATTTAGATTTTTTTTTACGTAAAAAAAATCTTTGATAAAATATAAGGAAAGCAATATTTTATCTGTATTTTATTTAACTAAAACGTTCAAAACTGTTGATGCATTTCACTCTTTCTATTTTCATCAATTGCATGCAGTGATAACCAGATAACCAACATAATATTGATCATACAAAATATGATGCCATTATTTGCCAGGCAAGTAATTTCACAAATTTTTTTTACTGTCAATAGTATAAAAAAAATCAATTTAAGCGCAGTCATTAAACACTATTTATTGACAAAAACAAGTCTTCCAGTAACTTGCAAAGAATGGTAGGATCATTTTGGCATCAAGTTCAATTCAACATCAATGTACTTCATTATGATTAAATTCACTGTGTTCATTTTAGTTCTAAATACTCCAAATTTTGTATTACGTGTTGAGATGCAGAACATACCATGGCATAACATAACATGTAGGATAAAAACCATATTTATTGAAAATCTCCAGTCATCTATTGTCTATAACAAGTGACGGACGTGAGGTTCTTTCCCTTCACGATGTCGCTGGTGAGACTCACATCATCTGAATGAGTTTTACTGCAGTAATCAGCTGCTTTTCTCTCATATTTCTGCTCTACTGCAGGGAGATTGAATCATTTCAGTAGTAATGTAATACACGTGTATTAGACACATTAGATTAAACTCACATGTGCAAATAATGACAGTTTGAAATAATCAGTTTTATTTTACAAACACATTTTATCAAAGTTTAACTCGTTCGCTATATCATCACAAACAATCTTGTAGTGTGAGCTGTCGGGGTGGGCGGGGCAAATGGCGGAAGTCCGCGGTTGTTCGAGCCACCGTATTTTGAAACGCGAGCGCAAAGATCCGTGTCTTCAACTCGAGCAGCTCATGCCGGCACGAAAATTGGGACGCTCGTGCACGAATCCTTTAAAAAAAATTTTATTCCACACACTGTAGCAAAGATGGCACCAAATTCTTCTGGCGAGACGCATCGGATCTCGTCACACCCCTAATATGTGTGTGTCTGTGTTTCTTTTTTTCTTCTCTCCTGTTCTTTGCCTCTCTCTTTTCTCTACCTCTCTCTATCTCAGTTGGAGATTTGTGTCTTCTGGTTTTAATGGTGTGGGTGACTGAAGCGCAGACAATAGGAAGGTAAATACAGGGGCTGGTGAATCCGAAGCTTGGCTTTGGCCCCCGTGAACATCTCCATCTGCCCCCCATAAACCATGGCTGGTTCTTGGATGGGTGAAGCAGGATTAGACAACAGGACACTTACCTTGAGCTTTGACAAATCCCTTCCCAATCTCGTCTGCACGGCTGGATGCTTCACGCAGAGAAACCCCTCGGTTAATCAGCGTGGTCCTGCTCTCGCCTCCCTTCAGTATTTACAATTCAACTGTGAAAGCACAATATTTCAAAATATATTTTACACAACGCATATTGGCATAACTGCGTCTCTGTGAGTCATTGTTCAGTGTGTTTACTAGAATGTGCATCGGTGTGTTTTGTTCATTTCTCTGATGACACTCATCGATCGAGACCTGTTAATTGTGAGGTGTGAGCGTCTAGTGGTGATTCTTTGAATTCAGCAGTTAGGACTGCACTTCTGAATATCTGAGCATTTTCAGAGGATCATCTGTCTATCTCTCTCTCTATCTCTCTGTCTCTATTTTCCTTTGTTTCTTGCTCCCACTGATCTCAATTCTTTGTTTCTGCATCTCTCTTTCTCTCCGTTTTTTTACTCAATTTATATCTCAATTGCTCCCTCTTTCTCTGTCTTGGTTGCTCTTTCTCTCTGTCTCGTTCTTAGTTCTTCACTCTCTTTTTTCATTTTTACGCAGTTTTTAAACATGTATTTCACTTCTTTTTGTTGCATACTGTAAAGATGTGTGAGATGCTGTAAATTTGAGGTTGCTGTAAAACTCGTGCACTGTAAAAAGTGTCTCGCTGGATCAATGTAAAAATGTTTACACCTAATCAGTTTACTTTGGTTCAACTGAAAATGTGTACTTTGAAAGGAATTAACTATCCACTACTTAGCAAATGCAAAAAACATCTTTGAATCTAATTACTTTTTTAAGTTTAATGAAATCTCAAATGGAACGTTTTTTTTTTTAAAAAAGGGTTGTAAAAGAGACCACCACACTAACACGTGCATCAATTCACATCTTCGTTGATTGGGGCTTATATACTAACTGGTCAAATGTAAATAATAATAAGTATGAAAGTATCTAACATTATATCATAAAAGCTGAACAGAAACTCATGTACCTTGACCACTGAAGTGTAATGAGGTGGAGCATAACAAATGAGTTTCCTTGTAAAGAGACTACAATCAGTAGAAAATCTGCTCAATTGGTTCATTTAACAGACTGGCAGAATTATTTAAACAGGTAAAAATGCAGTCGAGTCTCTACTCCCAAAACGAGACACATGATGGTTGTTTACATAATTACCTTATTAAAACAACTAGTGTTTCCTTTTAAGACAAATAGCTTCGAGTGCTCTTTCTTACACCCAAATGAAATCATGTAAATGTGTTTATGATTTGTTTTAAAGTTTAAAAGAGTTTTAAAAAGTGCATACAGCACATGGAAGCTTCTCATTGGCCAATTCAAGAAACAAGGTCTTCTCTTCTCATCACCATCTCCGGCTGCAAAGCACATTTTTAATTTACTTCAAAGAAATGTATTCACTTTACACTAAAAGACTTTTAATTTAGATGAAGCACAAATGTTACATTACACTAACGACACGCCTTTGGCACTCTTAGGCTGCGTTTACACTGCAAGTCTTAATGCACAGATCGGATTTTTTGACTATCTGATTTTTTGGCCCGCCTGTTTACATTCACTACACGCCTCATATCCGATATCCGTGTTTACACTCATCTCCCGCCTAAAATCATTCCACTGGCTTTCACCATCATGAGCGCAAAGACTGACCCTCGAATTTTGCATGGGTTTTTGCTAATCCAGCTTCTCCAAAATTGACAAAATTATTCCCGACTGCAATTGATAAGACAAAGAAAGAGAAAACTGATTTTTAAGGCTGTCATCATCCGCGTTGATGTTTTCGTCATCGGTGTCCCGACAAGTGTAGGAAAGACAAAGGAGGCAGGAATGGTGGAACCAAGTCCAGTTCTTTGACGAAAAGGAATGGGTACAGAATTTTCGATTAAACAAGACTAGCTTTGAGCTTTGTGATCGCTTACAGCCACGTCTCTATCGTAAGGACACCCCATTAAGAAAATCGATTCCAGTGCACAAACGTGTCGCTCTTGCCTTGTGGTGGCTTGCCACGGGGGCCGGTTAGTGATCGGCTTGTCGGTCACATTGTTCGTGATTTTTGCCTCTGCGCAAGCTATTCACCTGAAACAGGTGCGAAATGATGACGTTTAACGCAGTTCGCCGTGGAACAGTGACGTAATTGACCAGGGAATCGGATATGCGTGTTTAGACACAGGTCGGATGTCCAGATATCAGATATGTTTCTGATTTAAAACCACATTTGGATGTGGCTCAGATCAGATGCGGAAAAATTCTCATGCTTATTTTTCTGTTTACACGTGTGCATCAAATTCCGATCTGCCATTTTTCTGCCAGTGTAAACGCAGCCTTACAGTGTTTATTGACAGGACACAACATAGAAAATTAATTTAAAAAAAAAAAGTCAAAATGGATTTCACAGGATTGGCTTCAAAAAAACTAATGATGTTGGTGAATGTAAAAAAAAAAACAAGTTCTGAGCCCATGTCTCATTTCACCAGACACTTTTCTGTCTGTGTTCTCGGGTTCTGCCCTCGGCTGCATTTGACATAATAAAAGAGCTGTAGTGACCCCAGTCATGTTCTACATGCTGAATGAGTCGACGTCAGGTCAGGTCCTGCCCGAGAGCTTCATAATTCATGCTGTGTCTAATAGAAATCCCTGTAAGACATGCAGAGAGATGGAAGGCAGGAGAAGGTCTTTAACAAATAACCCAGTGTAAAAGAGAAAAGACGGTCTGCAAACTCTAACCAAGGACAGTCCATCTCCATAAAAGGGTGAGACAGAGGAAGATTTATTCACTCATCTAGCAGTGAGAGGGATGATCCACCATTCTCTTCAAACAGAAGGGGAAAAAGGAGGATACACAAATGAAATATAAAATCAATTTTTAAAAGATAAGGAAAAGCAGAGTGAACAGACGGGAAAAAGAAAAGATTTGTAACCATTTAACAATAAAATTCTGGATTGGAACGCAAAACAAAGGACATACAGGCATAACGAAATGGGAATCGACCAAAAGATTTTAACAAAAGGGAGCAAAAAAAATTACCAAAAGGTGCGAAGAAAGAGAAAACAGAGAGGAAAGGTGACAGTGTGGAGGCTGAGCTGAACAAAAATTGTTCAAGCCAAATGACTTGAGTTGTTGGGATTAAAAAAGTAAAATCAAATATAAAGAACCACAATTTATTATAGAAGTTACATTCCAAAGGCCCTGTACAAAATATGAGGCGTTTGTGACATTTGGAACCAGACCTAAAAAGTCTTCTTCTTTTCAGCCAAACATTTCACAAAATAAAATGTTACTTTCCACTTTGAAAAGGTAAAGGTTCAAAAGGTGTCTAAACAAGCACTCACCTGCACCAACACTTCATTTACTTATAAGTTCACTTTTGCCTGAAAGTGAAAGTGTAGACCAGGAAAAAAAATGAACGGGAACATTGAGAAAACCTGAATACTTCTCAAACTCAAGACAGAAAATTGGTTTCAAATACGGTGACCATAGTTTGATTTCCAAAAAAGAGGAGAACAGGCGCGGCCTCGAGACAAATTCAGACAGGCTTCTCTGAGGTTATATGCTTCAATGGTGCAAAACTAACTTCTGTAATAAAAATAAAATTTAATCTGTAAAAACTTTTACCTGTAACAAAATAATAGTCCTAGACTCTTTTCTAATAAATAATTTGAATAATTAATTATTAATATAAAATAGTGTTCTACATATCAACTCTTCTGTTATAAAATCCAGCTTCAACAATTTGTATATATGTATATATATATATATATACATATAATAATAAAATCCGTAAGATCTATCTATTAGTGGGAAGTTTTTATACGACAGAAAATTTAATAATATAAAAAGTTTCAAATTTCTCAGCTCATTTCCGTTACATGGGCATTATGTTGTTTTTTTAATATAGTAACTATAACGTTTCAGGTAATAAATTAATATTTATGTGTCTGACCTAACAAACAAGCTCTGAAACATTAGGACGCGCGTTAAGTCCCTCTAAGCCCCGCCCTTCTCACAGACAGTTACAAAGACCAATCAAACTAACGATGACATCGTGTATTACCCAATCAAAAGTTGAAAAGGTGACGTCTTCATAAAAAGCGCGGGAGATAATTCGCATGAGATGCTGCTTTAGAAAATTATATAAAAATAAAATAACGGACAATAGCCGTTTTTATTTTTTCTAAATAAAATAATTGAATTATCCTCAAATAATGTAAAGCACGGTTGGCGATTGTGTAATAGTCCTTTGAAGAAGCGTGAATCTCGGTGGTTTTATCCATTTTTTTTCTTCTGCGTAGAACATACCTTGGAATGAAAAGCTTCCCTGACACGACTGTTTCCAGGAGAACTGCTCGATTCACACGCTCTTGTAAAACAGCTTGTACGTCTTTGCTGATGCAAATCAGGTAGCGTTCATAAAAATAAAAGGTTAATTATCAATTTGAGGTTGTTTATCCTTGTAATATAAAAGGACGAGAATTTTTAGAACCTAATATCTGGAGCGAGCCGCAAAAATACTGAACGTAATCAGTGTGAAATTTGATTGATGAGGAACTTAATTAGGTGACTAAATAGCAATTAGCGAATCATCCAGACACGGTGGGAAAGATAATGTCATTGAGCAGATTATCCTACTTCTCGCTTGGTTTGCGGAAGGTTGCAGTTGCAGTTCAACGTCTTGTTCTTTGTCTTCTCATGTGTTTTGCCTTTAATAAACGGATGCTTTTACACTTGTGACACATTTACACAGTCAGGATTAGTCCTTGTTCCAAGATCAGTTCAGACAAATCTTCAGCCAACTAATTAACAAAACATTGACAACTTTAAAAGCTAAATGAAATACTAATTTTAAAACAGCTTAGATTCTTCGTTAAAGTCGTCAAGCCAGTAGCTTTTTCAAGACGACAACGACTTTGGCACTTCAAATTTACAGTGACGTTTGAGCTTTAGCTTAGCACACATTGTACCTGTATGACACCATTCCTTTTGTTTGTGCCCAGTGCCATGTTGTGTCAACGTCTTTCAATTCTTTGCTCCTGTATTTTCCTTTTGCTTTTTTCCTTTCCTTTCCTTTTGCAACTAAAAGTTTTTAGTTGTTAATCCGTAATTTTTAAATTGTTGAACAAGTGTTTTTTTCCACATGTGAGATAGTGAGATTTGGCTCGAAGGTTATATATTGACAAGGAGCCTCTTGTGTTTTTTCTAAGGTTAAAAATCATATTCTCTGAAGTTAAACACACTCTTACTCGTTTTGTCCAGAATATTGTTTTATTTAGAATATTACTTGTTACTGCAACTTATTTCAGACATAGCAAGTCAAGCATTCAATAGCAAATCATACATGTGTGAATGAGCAACAAACATCACTACAAAAAAGAAGTTCATAAAATCAGCTGACACACACACACAAATACATAACCAAGTGTAATGTTTATTTGTTTTAAATCATGCAATGCTTGTTTTATTCAACAATAATGTTGAGAAATCAATTGAAGTTGTCACAGCGCCATTTCACGCAGAGGACAGATTTGGTATTACAGGCCTAAACCCGAATAGTAAATTAAGGAAAAGTAAAGTGAGAGTGTGTAGGTTTTATTGATAGCACACAATATTGTTGTTAAAGGAAATGTTATACACATTTAAAAAAAAAAAAGCTTTAACAAAATATTACAATAGTCTATTTACAAAAAATTGTTATTAAATCAGCACATTCTCACACATTACTGATCTCTTCAAATCCAAAAATCTTTGCAGCAACACTGAATTTGCATCAATGTTTGGAGCTGATGAGCTTTTGCATGATTTCCTGATCTGGAACACAGATTCCCCACGACTTTCCCAGATAATGCCGAGCCGAGATCGTTAATTTAAATTCACACCATCGTAATTAAGTAGGTTTAGTGTATTAACTGAACTCACCAGCCTAATACAATATTAATGACTTCTACAGAAGGACCTGGAGTGTAAAATAAAAGAATCTCTCAAATAATGGGCCGCACTCTACTTCATATTTCATCATTTTATCCAACAAGAAATGACAGTAAATGAGCCAGAAGAGGATGAGGTCGGCGGGATGAAGGTCAGCATACGCTTAACCAAAGTTCAGGATTGTTTTTCACTTACAATGACCATATAAATGATCATCGATGCTTAATGTTTAATGGTAAAGGACTGATTGATTGTAGTGCTGAGAGGCTAATGGAGTTTGGTTGTTGCCATCGGTTTCGGCTTCTTTTGTTAATCAGACATTGATTTAGGACATTTATCTTGCAGAATATCTGTCCCTAATACATGAAATAATAAATTAGAAATATAAAATACGTCCTGTATGGAGACAACTTCAAAACTGCAAGAAAATACTTTTTTCTGGTTGACTGACCCAGAAAAACCACAAAGTTTTACTATCTGTAGTTTTACTATCTATTCTGGCCTTTAAGTTGATTTACTTTACAGTCACTTTACAGTACTTTACAGTCATTTAGCTAAAAGAGAGACGTATTACAATTTTTACAAATCAGCAAAAGTTTTCCTTCTTTCTTAGTGCTGCTGCAACAAGGAAATTTCCCCACTGTGGGACGAATAAAGGACTTTCTGTTGTATTTCTATTCTATTCTATTCTAAGGCGTGGTGACATGTTCAGAGTTTAGCTCTGAAAACCAGTTTAGTCGTAAAACCCATCGGACTGGGATTTGAACAGACAATGGCTAGACCACTGGACCATAACTGTGTGTTGCCAAGTCAAACAATGTTATGTATTGTTTACATTGTTTTATGCTTTATAGAAAACCACAGTTTTTGATTATATAATATTGATATTTATAATAGTTGTGTTACATTTCTTTTTTATTCTATTTTAGTTTTACAAAGGACATAAAGGCATAACGAAGTGAAAAACGAGCAAAAGATTTTAAAAGTTTTAACAAAAGGGAGCAAAAAAAATTGGACTATTTTAGTTTTTTCTGGTATTTTGTAATAAGAAGGAACAAGTGAATAAAACGAGTCAAACCACATCTAAGTGGTTTCTTACCACTGGGGGAGTCTTACCACGCCCCCCTGACTTTTCAAGCGCAACATAAAAATTGCAAAAAAAATAAAATAAAAAATTGTTTTTTTTACATTTTTGGTTAAATTAAGATATTTGTTTCTTAAAAATACTATTCTTTCTTTATTTAACAAACATAACTTCAATGTTGTTTCACTTGAATAATAGTGTTCACTTGAATAATTATATTGTGTTTGACTCCAGTGTTCTTAGTTTTGAATTGTTTGTGCTGAAGTCGTTTTCAGGCGCTAGCCGTTAGCGGGAATCAATGAATATGGTCTGTCTTTTCAAATATTAATGACTGTATTTAGTTTATTCTTACTTCTGCCGGTGTGATTTTGTCTCTGTTAAGTGTCGTGGCGTGTCTGATATTTCTTTATTTCTGTTTTTGAGCCAATATAAGTTTATTATATGCATGTCTGCCTCTCAATCATTATTTAAAGACTCACACGCGCGCCACTGCTAAAACACGACGTGTTTTCGTTTATTTGTGATTGTTCCTGACTTGAAATACAGAAAAAAGGGGCTCATATTTACGCGGATATTTGAAATTGCCGATTATAAGGACCCCGCAAGTAGTGCCGAAATAGTGTACAAATAGAGTTCCTCTCACCCCGCCAGAGAGGTTTTGATTTCCTAGCCATTGTCGCGATCTAGCTTGCTCTTCTGGTCATAGCCCATAGTCGGAACAACAATGGACAAAGGACATTTTTATTTTTTTACTGACTCTTTTTTCCTAATTTTTTCACACAGACAAATGATAAGAAATTTTTCTTTTTCTTTTTTCATTTTTCCCTAATTCGCATAGCAGCTTTGCATTGATCTCAAACTATGAAAAGCGCTATATAAATAAACTTGAACTTGAAATTCTCTGGGTTCATATCTATCTGAAAAGGGCGGAAATCTAAAAATTTCCTAGAGGAAATGTCAAGGTAAATAAAAATGTCAATAGTGGTTTTATAGTGTATTACGGTTTTCTGAAGAAAGTGTTTGGTAAGTCCTAAAATAAACACACTAAATGTCTGTGTTAAATCTCTTCAGTGTTTCTCTTCTTCACTGAGCAAGGAACTGTGGCTAATGTCACTACAATGTCACTTGAGACGGAGGTTCTTATCTAGAACTAATCACACAAACTAATTATTCAATCTAGTAGCTGCTATTATGGCAATTATGTTTCCTGATCCACCTGACAAAGTCAATTTATAGATATTTTAATCCACCAACTCAATTTTGCTTTTACGGGAATTTGCAGATCAATGAAAAAAAAGTCCCATGTATTAATTAGCTTGGTTTCATTGAAGCCTCTGTGAATTTCAAAAGATCAAAAGTCTTGATCTAGGTTAATCTCAATGTTATCTCGGAATTTATATGCATCAATCTATACTGAAATACATTTTTAATGGAATAAATGAGGAACAAAGGCTCGTATTTTTTTCACACTGATTTATTTATTTTTTTATTATTGTCAAACAGTCACTCCGAGCCCTTCCACCAGTCACTCAGGCAGACCAGTCTGTTCACGTTTTCCAGTGACAAATTGGCTCTCCTTCTCTCCACAATATGGCCCGCCAGAGAAAAAAGTCTCTCGCACCTTTGTGGCAGGAGTCCACAAGAGGTATTCGCGAGCGACTGCGGCCACACGACGAAATATGGC
Source organism: Paedocypris micromegethes (assembly GCA_028031935.1). Classification (NCBI taxonomy): domain Eukaryota; kingdom Metazoa; phylum Chordata; class Actinopteri; order Cypriniformes; genus Paedocypris; species Paedocypris micromegethes. The sequence continues at coordinate 8,576,821 of CM051502.1, forward strand.
CTCGTTTGAAAGCCACCATTTCAGAGGACACTGATCCAGATCAGCAGCAGGCTCTAGACGGTATCGCTTCAGAGTATTGTCTTCCGGGATGTCTTCAAACTCCGAGTCCAAGTCTGACCGTGTGAGCAGCATGGCTAATTTGTGCCTGGACTCGGGGATCTCCTCCACAGGTGTTGGCAGAGCCGGTTCTCCCTCTTTCACCAGCTCTCTTAGCCTCGCCCACACTGGCTTCCTCTCTGCTCGGCTCAGACATCTTAGGTCTTTTAAACGTGGATCCAAAGCCGTCACAACCTTGGGTGAATAAACGAGAAGTGAGGAAAAGTGAGAAAAGTACACATTTTCAATGGATGCACTGGTCAGTTTCTAAGAACCTTGAGCCATTCCAGGTTCAAGTTCTCCATCCGCTCGGTCAGGTCCTTGAGGAAGGCAGCTTTGAACCAGGCGATGTAGGCGGGATCATCGTCCGAGATATCTTGAAGCACCTTAAAGTTGATTTTTCCGTAGAGCAAAGAGTGGAGGGTTGTTTCTCCGACGCCACCTCCGCCCGACTGCAGTGTAGCTCGGCGTGCTGATTAGCCTCGGCAGGTGATGGTCATGAGCTCGGGACTTTCCCCGGAGTGGACTCCTCTGACAGCCTGAGGCCAGGCTTGCTGGAGGATTCAGCTACGACTTGGATAAACGATGCTGCTTTGAGGATAGATTACCAGGGGGATTTTTTTTTATCGTGCAAAATGTGATTTTCCCGTTCACACCCTTTGAAAATAAATATCTAAGCGGGGACGACGTGTGCGGCAGGGAGATTGTTAACATTACATACTTTAATAAAGAATACTACTTGAAAAAAGTTTCGAAAGTCGGAATAAGTGATAAATAAATATGTAAATGTTGTTTCTCCACTTCGCGGAAATTCACCTATCGCGGTCGGACTTGGAACGTATCTACTGCGATAAACGAGGGATTACTGTATATATATATATATATATATATATATATATATTTATTATATATTATATTTAATATATATATATATAGACCAGTGCTACAAAATAAAACCCACGTGACCCATGGAAGTGACGCAGTTTAAATCCATCGTCCGTGACCAAAATAACATGTCACGTCTCGAGTAGTCCCAGGGAGGCACAGAACACAGTCTTTGGTTTTCTCAAGCTTGTTGGATTTATTTGTTGACAAAAGAAACAAAAGCTCTATAGAATAAAGAACTGAAGGACGGGAAGTTCACAGCGCGCACATCATGAAAATCTTCTGACAATGAGCTGTTGAGAAATGCCCCCTTAAATACCTCCCAATTAGTTAACCACAGGTGCACCAGATTGCCCATCACTTGTGTCTAATGAGAGAAAGAACAGATCTCCAACAATTCAATATAATCACTGCAACATAAACACTGCCACAAACACTGCAACATAAACACAACATAACAGTCTCTAAATAAAAGGGATCCGTGACAGTTTATCAAATTTGCCGTGACAGGCCAGTGCGCAGCCGCAGTTATGGCGAACTAGGCAATCTAGGACCTCGAGCTAAGAGCAGCGCTACAGAATACAACACTCCTCCAGCAAAAGACCAATGACATACTTGTCTATTCACCAACAGAAAATATTAATTTTTTAATTTTTTGTCTTGAGGGGGAAAAGTTTGATGTAATGCAAGCATTACTTAGCATGTAGCGAGTAATATATTCCTGAAAATACAATTAGTAATACGTTACACACACACACACACACACATATATATGTATATATCTGTGGTGCTGATGCTGTGGCTGACAGTTCATTAGCATGCGTGTTCCCGCTCCGTCTCACCTGGAGATGTACAAGAAACTCTTCACATATTTGCAATGCAGATCGGCCGATACACACGATTTACACCTGTGCTTGTAAAGTGCATGAACACTTCATGAAAAATGTATATGTAGCATGCGTGTGTGTTCCGTGTACAGAATGTGTGTCTGCGTAAATGTGTGTATGCTCATGTGAATGTGTGTGTGCGAGCGTGTGTGTCAAACAGTCAAGTATGTGATTAATAGCTCTCTTGGTCTCTGTCTGGCTCATTTTTCAGTGCTGTTGTTTAAGACCTGTGGCTCTTCTCTTGGCGAGATGTAGATGCGTTTCTCCTTGCTGTTTATTGATATTCTGTTTCCCTAAATACAGAGCTATTTGTCTCGGCCGTCTCAGTGGTCTGGGACGGTGGAGAGGGAAAACGACCCCTGATTGATGGACACTCTCACTGGCTGTGGCATCTGAGCGCTTTTCCATTGGCTTCCTCCTGTTCATGGTTGTAAAACTCCAGAGAGCGTGTAAAGCACGTGTTCTCCCCATCAGACCATTGTTGTGATGGGTCACGTCTGCTGTGTATCTCTAGGTACAAGCTCCTCCAGTCTTTATAAAAATGGCCAGTTCAGACAGAAGAGTTAAAAATAATGAATAATGATCAATAAATAATTACTCAAGATCAGTTGTTCAATTTAGTCAGTTTTGGATCTGTTTAGATCAATAAAGCATCATTTATTATTAAACTAAAGATAATTCATGCATAGTTTCATATATGAAGATTATTCTTTAGAGTTAAGCTGCGATATTGTTATATTTTTATTATTAATATTATATGCTATTATTATTTCACCATTGTCATTGTTTTCATAATTTATTTATTTACATATTTTTACTTTATTTTGGCACATTTTTGTCGGCCAAACCCCAAAATAAATTTTGTTGATTTTTGAGAATCTGAAGCTAAAGAGATAAAGAATTTTGGATAAAATCATTTTAGTTTTCTGAGACTTAAACTTTATTCTGTTTCCGTCAGCGACTTCAGAGAAATCAGTTATTATAACACAGTAACAACACTCCATTGCAACACCGTTGCCAAAACCTGTTACAATAATGTCTCAAAAATAAACACTCACTTTATGTTTCAGTTCTTTCGATTTCGACAATCAAACATTTTGTCTGAAATATTGTTCCTTTTACATACTTTTGTAGCCGGAAGAAAATCATATGAGTAAAGCATAGGCAGTGAAAATGTCTTGAGTCAGTCCAATTTAATGCCATTAAGTACGTATTAATAAATGTTTTCAACTCTCTCAATTCTTCGGTTGGCCACAAGGAGACAGTGCTTTGTTTTTGCATTCTTAAAAACTCACTTAAAAAAGTTGTAATCATCTTAATACCCATGAGCTTTGTGTTGAAGATATCGCTCCAGTGGCATTCGAGTTGCTGTTAGTCGGCCGTTGTGATCCAACAGTGCACGTGTAACTACACTTGATCATTAATTGCTGATAAGAATTTCTTTATCGCCCCTAGAGGCCATATTAACAAAAAGTGTAAAGTGTATTCTATTTCTACTATTCGGTAGACTATATTTAAATACAGGGAAATATAGTTTATAGTATATATAATATTTATGAAATTCATAAATGAAACGTTTTTTAACAATATTTGGATGTATGTGTTCATAACACTTTTAATTTCCGATCAATTGGATGTACGCATTTTGAAAATATATATTTAAATATAATAAAACAATGTTTCATGGATTCTTCTCCGTTTATGGAACACTTCATTTATAGTCCTTAATTGTTGCATTGTTGCATACCTTTATATTTTGCTAGTTGCCCTATTTTCTCCTTTTTCTAAATTGCGCACCCGGTAGCTTTACGGATACAAATCAACAGACCCCGCCCCATCACATTTCAGAGAATCCAAACACTCTTAAATTGTCTATTGCGGTCAAAGTTAGAAAAGGCACAAAGACTGTCTGTGACAATTTGATGACACGAAAGCAAAAGCGACAAGGGTTTTTTTTTTTACAACTTCAAACTCTGCTCCAGGGGCCGTGATCTAAATGACACGCTGTGACAAAACCAGACCGACACGGATATTAATATAATCCCTGGTAAAGGGGACAGTAACATCCAGAGGCTTCAGAAATAAAGACTTTTTATCAGCTTGAAATGATATTCAGGAAATTATATTACATAACCGAGAAAACGCTTTTAATCCCACTCATATAATGTGAAACGTCTTCCTGCCTCCTGAATCAGTGAATCGTGGAGTCAGCAACACTGCAGATCGTTGGCTCGATTCCCTAAAACTGTTCCAATGTGGAACTGTAATTAGGGTGACCATATTTTGATTTGGTTTGATTACACCCTAATTACAAATTCAGACAGGCTTCTTGGAGGTTATAAGCGTCAATGGTGCAAAACTAACTACTGTATTTAAAAAAAATTCTAAATGTAATCTGTAAAAACTTAAATCTGTAACAAAAAAATAGTCCTAGAATCTTCAAACAACAAACAAATGGATTAATTAATAAATAATATGAAATAGTGTTCTAAATATCAGCTCTTATGTTATAAAATCCAGCCTCAACAATATATATAATAATAACAACAACCGTAATATCCATCTATTAGTGAGCAATACTAGTGGGCAGTTGTCATATAAAAAGTTTTTATACAACAGATATTTTAATAATATAGAAGTTTCAGTTTATTAGCTAATTTCCGTTATATGGGCATTATGTTGTTTATTAATATATTAACTATAACGTTCCAGGTAATAAATAAAAATGTATGTGTCTGACCTAACAAACAAGCTCTGAAACATTAAGACGTGCGGGGTTAAACCCGGGGTTAAGCATCAGACATTTAAATTCTCTCTCTCTTAGCCCCGCCCTCCTCACAGACAGTTTCAAAGACCAATCAAACAGTGACATTGTGTATTACCAATTAAAAGTTGAAAAGGTGAAATCTTCATAAAAAAGCGCGTGAGATGATTCGCATGAGATGCTGATTTAAAAAATTATATAAAAAAAATACGGGACAATAGCCGTCAGGTACTGTTTTCAAATGGGACGCGCAATTTCACTCTCAATTAATTCAAAGCACGGTTGGTGAACGTGTAATGGTTCTTTGAAGAAGCATGAAAACCGGACATTTTCGTGAATTTATAAAACCCGTCCGGACGCCCCGGACACAACGTAAGAAGAGGACATGTCCGGGGAAAAGAGGACGCTCGCTCACCCTTACTGTAATGTAAAGTGAATCTCGGCGTCTGATAAATACCGTTTTAGTTAAGTACTTTAATTGAGCGTGGCTGGGAGAAAAAAAAGCAGCGTTTGCCAGCTTGTGCTGTAATGTACGATAAACCCACAGGAAAAGGACTGAACTCACACCTTTCCTGGATCACAGAGAAGAACAGCCTGAAGGTCCTGGAGAAGATGGTCGTGTATTGTTTTAGCTTTATTCAAGGAGACAAGACTTTCTCTGTGTCCCTCAATGGCGGAAAAAAAGTCCAACATCTCCCTCCCGTCGCCGTACAAGCGCCGTCCTTATCTAAGGAGCTACCACTTGCGCCTCTGTGAGAATTGTTTGGTGGCTTTGTCAGCTGGTAATTCAATTAAACTGATGGCATCTTTGCAATTAAGCCTTTCCATTATTCCAGTGCTCTGAATGGCGACTAGTGGCTGAGAATGTTCAGCTAAAACGAGGTGGAGAAGATAAGGGACACTCGTGATATTGTTCTCCATGTAAAGAGCAGAAGATGCCGCTCTGCTTTTAACATCTTCATTCCCTGATGTGCAAAGCACTTCGTTTCAAACTATTCGGCATGAAAACAACTTCAGGTTGACACGTGACGAGCTGGAGGGAAGGACCCACGTGCACAGCAGAGAAACACAGGAGCACTCAAGGGGTTAACTGTTCCAAAAAGGGTTTATTCCAATGGCATGGTCAAACGGGCAAGGTCATACACAAAAATCCGGCATGGCAGAAAAACTGGGCAAGACGGGGAATCGGGAAAGCAAAGCACGAGGTCAGAACCGGCATGAATAAAACAAAAACAAGACAAGACTAGAGTAACGGCGAGAGTGACAGGAAATACGTCTGACAAGAACAGTGCATGACACGGGATATAAATACACGACAGGACACACAGCTGACACTAACACACGGACACAAATGCGATCGTGATTAACGAGTGAAAACACGAGACACAGCTGGGAACAAAACACAGAAATGATCGACCACGCGGACACCAGAAAGCAAACAAAACCAGGAAGTAAACAAAACACAAACGTGATGTCTAAGAGAGAGACAGTGACAACATTTCAAAATAAAGGCGTCAAACTAAAAGTCCCAAAAACAACACTCCTGAGTTCATGACACAGGTGACCGACGTGATGCCTTCTGGAACTGATGTTCTCTCGATTGGCTTGTTGCAGCCATTTTGAAGGACAGCGGGAGGCCAGAACGTGTCATTTCAGGTGTGTTAATGGAGGCAGTGGCTTTCCTTTCCAGTGAACATCAGACCTTCTTGCTCAGACCTGTTCGGGCGTTTGACAAGTCAAGCATTGGAGTTCTTGTTTGCTTCTATTGAGACACTGAGATACGAATGGAGCATTAAGCCGTTGCCCAATTATTATCGGGCTGTAATTGTTGTTTTTGAGCTGCTTGTGGCACTAGATGTGGGTTCTCCAGCTGAGCTCGTGTCTTCCAAGCATGAGGGGCATTATTTTAGAATCACATTTACATATGTCACGCTTTTAAAGCAAGTGTTGATGGGGAAGTGTGTGAAGTGTGTCAGAATGATCTCTGTCTGTCTCGTGATTGTGTGTGTGGAGAGAAGCCACGTGTCCTTAAACAGCAAGAGGGGTTCTTCTTGCCCATGAATCTACACCCCAGTTCTCTTCAGAGGGGCATTTGATTTATATATACATTCCTGTACTGCATTTACAATGTATATGGGATTTGTCGCTCAGATCTGTGTCTCAGCCAATGAGTGAGAGTTTGATTAAAATTCATCCTGTCAATTTTCAGTAGAGATGGTTCAGAAAGGTTATTCATTTTTGCTTTGGTTTTGAATGAACAATTTACTTTAATTTTGTGATTTTTTTTGTTCATTATGTTTTACATTTTCAACACAGAACCTGCTTTTCTGCTCATTTTTCATAATTAAAAAAAAACAACAACAACAACAACATTAGTTTTTTTTTTGTGGAACTGCACTTTGCAAGCTGGAATTATTTGCAGCTGATTCATGAATGTTCTCTTATTCTGTATTTAGATTTTGATAATGACATGTACTTTTCTCACACACCAACCCTGGTTCACCACAGCGTGAAAACATGTGTCACAAGCCATTTGAAGAGTGGAAATGACCTGTAGGCATGAATGAGAATGTTTATGTTTACACCAGCTTTACACTAGTGGATGAAGCAGCTTAGAAACTAAAAAAAATAGATAGGTTTTTTTGTCATCTGATCTTATTACAAAAACATTATAGAGTTTAAGTGTTATGCTTTAAACTTAGAGCATAACGATTAACTTTCTGATTTCTAGCTGCTTGTGGCAATCACTCAATATGGAACTTGTTCCCTTTCATACTCAGGTCACTTTGCCGTCTGTCAGTTACCTGACTATTGGATATCGGATTTGTGCCTCAAAACTTGCAACAGGCCAATGAACGGTCAAGTTCATGACTGCATGAATTTGCATGTCAACTTTGAACCTGTACCAGGTGGTATAAAAGGCGGTGCGTGCATCATGCTCGTTACCTTTCTGATGATTGAAGCCTTCGTGAAAACCTTCAACTCTTCGACTTCTCTGTGAAACTCATGGTTGGAATCGGCAGTACACTCCAGCGGGCTTCGCTCTTCCCGAAAAGACCCGGAAGCAGCTGAAACTCCCTGTTTACGTCGACGAGAGTTTCATCTGAGAGATCCTAAATGGTAGATACGATCTTTTTCTTCTACAAATCACGTTTATTAGGTGGCTGCTGTCGTCGGGCGGGTCGGGCCGGCGACGAGCTCCGTATGTAAACAGCGCGGCGTAGTTAGGTCATTTAAATCTTCTGCTGTTGTCAGACTGAAGAAGCCACCTGGATTGATGGTGAAACATTTCCACAAGATTGAAGGAAATCTAGTTGACTAGATTCTAGTAAGACATGAATGTCTTTTGACAATTCCAACTGGATGGCTGAGAATCTTCACAGGTGTCTTATTTCTTATTCTTCTGTCACCCCCCCCTCCTTCTTTTTATCTCTCCATTTCGATCACGGTATGTCTTTCTCTCTCACTTGGCGGCACGGTGGCGCAGTGTGTAGCGCTGTCGCCTCACAGCAAGAAGGTTCCGATTGTGACTCGAGGTGTGAGTTTCTGTGACTTTTTGTGTGGAGATTGCGTGGGTTTCATCCGTGTGCTCCCGTTTCCCCAACAGTCTGAAAAACCATGCGTTTTAGGTTTAATCTGGCCGTGTAAGTGAGCGTATGTGGTGCGTATGCCAGGCTGAAGTTAACGCTGGCGCAGACTGGTTGCCGCTATTTCACTGGGTGAATGTTGTGTGTCCTGTAAGGCAACCTTGAGTGTCTAGAAAGGCGGCAATAAATAAAAAAATTGAATGGATTATTACTATTATTATTACTTACTCATGCTCTCTCTCTCACCATCTCTCGTATTCCCCTCACCTTCTCTCTCCCTCTCTCTTTCTGCTCCCCCCTTCGCTCTCACCCAGCTGTCTTGGTAATGGGCCGCATCAATCCTTTCTTTGCCCTCAAATAGAAATGTAAATCTTACTCTGCTTATTAATTAGTGTTAACCCAGGAGGCGTTGGGCTCATTAATCGTGACCAGAGGCCAGGCTCCTGTTTACCTTGAAAGTGTGAAACACGTGAAGAAAGACGTCTGGATGATAGAGAGCGTCACAGTTACAGATCTATATGATCTTAAGAAATCTCATGTAAAATATGCAGTCCTGGCTTTCCACATTTGAATCACTTTTTCTGATGGCCGTGGTTTGACTGATGGTCTTGAATATGCAATGTTCGACTGTGTTTAATTGTGTATAAGATGAGCAGAAATAAAGTACAAAAGTGAGAAAAATCTTTTTCAGTGATTCGGTCACAGAACTTGACTGTACTACAAAAGGTTTAGAAGTAACCCCCTTTTTAGGTGTGCAAACTCATATATAACTTAAAAACATTCTTACATAACTTGAGAGGATTGGGTAATATATACACTTACGTTACAGTTTCTCTGAATCGCTAAGACACATTTTTTGAATGTTACTGTCCTTTTCTCAAAACTCTAAACACAAACACCAATTTTCAAGCTACATTCACAAAACATCAGCCTCTTCTTGCAAAACCGATCTTTCACCTCAGAACAGTTCGATCTGAGCTCCAACCCATCATTACAATATTCCAGTACAGTGATGTAGTGAAAATTATATTTACTTACAGTGTACTGTGGTGCAGTATATAGAGTTAAAGTAAATGTTCTAATTTTCTTACTTTGACATTTTTTCAATCTATAGGTCCAGTGGAGTTTACGGTCGAGCAGGATCTACAGCTCTATATAGCATATAGTCATACAGTTGACAATTGACAACTGTTGTCAATATTTACGTACTGTACAATAGATATGGCCAATCTTTGTTTTTACTGAACACCTCAACCTCCACTCACACACTCTTCCTCAGATTTCCATCCTTTGTTGAGCCTCAGAAACCAGTTTTCACGGATCTGGCTCATTTTACATATGTTTATGTCCCTCACATCATCAGACAAAGGTGTTATCAATTTTGACTTGTAGAGTTCAGACTGTGACAGAAGTGCTTTGGTTGACATGCGTCAGGTGTGTTAACCAGGTGAAAAGTGTTTATGGTTTTGCCAAAAGAGTGACTATTTTGACCAGAGTGTATAAGCAATTGAGAATTTGGTTCAGACAATAGAATTTAGAGTCTTAGCGATTGAGAAAAACTGTAATATTTAACATTTTATGTTGCGATTAGAAAGAGTTACCATAATGTAACAGTATACCTTTAATGAAGTTACCTATTTAGTTATTTCTTTTAAATTGTTCAACATTTTGAAATCATTTAAAAACAAATTGATGAGAACAAATAACTGTAATTCCAGTAAATTGTATTAAAACAATTTAGAATTTAATTACAATTAATAGTTAAATATATGAATTAAAAAAAAATTATTTTGATTAGTTGAACTTATTGACGTTAGAAAAAGATTGTTAATTTCAACAGGGTCTAATCAGCTCATTGTTATCAGACAGTGTAAATATACACTTTTTCACTCGCTATTTCGTATATTGGCTCATATGTTTCGCTGAAAATGAAAGTTTAGTGAAGATGAAAAGTGTTTGTTGGACGCAAAGTCTCCAGCACTGGGCACTTTATCAAGAAACAATAAACAACACGACGTCCCGACTCCCACGATCGCAGTTTCCAAAAGGTTTAATCTGATTTTAATCCGCGATGCCAGAATTACAGTGTTTGCTTGTCGTGGCCTTTTGACACTTTGATTGATCGGGCTGAGTTTATTCTAGCGGGACATAAAGACGTGACAAACACAGCTGGAAAAGCCGAGTTTTTATGTGCTAAAAGGGTTTCAGACGACTCGCGCCGGACCCGAGTGCGGAGAAATGATCCCGGGTTAGTTTGGTGGATTTCTCGCTCCCTCTTGTGGAGATTCGGGTTGAACGTTGTTTCTCTGTAGTATGAGAGAGGTGGACATTTGACTTTTTTTTTTAAATAACGTGGAGGAATTTCTTGATATATACATCACCTCCTTACATAAGTGAATAAAAAAACAACTGCAATAACAGTTTTAGTCCACACTATATGTGTGTGTGTGTGTGTGTGTGTGTGTGTGTGTGTTACACTTCTGACTTACATGCAAAAAAATATGTTCTCTCTCTCCTCACTGTAACCCACAGCATCAAAATATTCCCCTTCCTCAGCCCCTTCACTCTAACCTTAACAAAAACTCTGCCTTAAAATTACATTTGACCCTCAAAAAGATATTCAAAGTTATGAGGCCCTATGCAAAAACCCCACAAATACACAACGGGGCCCCACTTTGTGCTAAAAATTAGCATTCTGGGCCCAATTTTGTGCTAAATGCAGGAACATATGTGTGCGTGCGTGTGATAGTGTGTGTGTTTTAATGAACCTATATATGCTGGTTAAACCTGCGTATGGCCCCGGGGCCAAATGGAGCTCTGCTCTGACCTAAAGTGTGTATCTGTTGCACATATGTTATTCACGTTTAATTCTAATGCTGAATTTTGATGTTTTTGCATTAAATCAGTGGATTATTGGGGAATCGCCTGTGCAAACAGTCACACACCAGTGAGAACCAGCAAACACAGATGCAGCAAATCTATTCACGACCTTTCACGCTCTTCCACACACCTTAATCAAACACAACGCCATTACAGACTAAAACCAATGTAGTTGTACATTTTTTGTAACATTCAAAAAATGTGTCTGGTTTCACGTGTGACTTGTTGCAGATTTGAATTTCATTTTTGTAGGCTCCACAACTGAGTGTCCTGAAGCAAGACACTGGACCTAACATCTCCCTTAATACTGCCTACTGCTCCGGGTTTGTGTGTTTAAATTTCACTGTGTGTAACTTCACCGGATGGTTAAATGCAGAGCACATTTTCTACATGGCCCCTGGTGGATTGGATATTGGATAAATGCAAAGCAAGTGGCGTAAGGATCCGTGTGCCAAAATTCAAATGCCAACGCAAAAGTTTGCTTTTGCTTGAACATGCAGAAACAAACAAAACTCGAACACAAACACAGTGGGAGTCTCACGGGGAGTTTGACTCACAGCCCACCATGTAGTAGACCCAAAAAAATTGTAGTCATATTGATTACTCAAGTAGAAGTAAAGATACTACATTTTAAAAGGACTTCTGTAAAAGTATATCGACTCCACTTTTGTACTCAAGTAAAAGTACTAATGTGATAAAGCTAAAAGTAATGCCAGCTAAAAAAAAACCTTAAAAATGACATTTGTAATGCTATTTTTGAATGTATTGTTATATTAAAATGTTGGCTTGTTTAATTACGTACATTGAAAATAATGCATTTTATAACAATGTAAACACATTAAAGAAGCATATACTTTAATTAACCTGTGTTTCAAAGTGGAAAAAATGATGACTAGTAACTTGTAACGGTGAAAAAGTCACACTTCAGATGCTTGTCATCAATGACCCTAATTAAAATTATGTAACAAAATAACATCATTGAACATGTGTCAACGATTCACTAACATGCTTTGTTCAGTTGCACAATCAAGTTTAATGTAACCGTAAATGGAGCAATTTATCTGGGTGTTTGTTTTTAATGATCACAACACAAAAATAAAACTAACCGAAGTGAAAAAGTGCAGCTATTTCTAAAATGCAAGGAGTAGAAAGTACAGATAGTGGCAAAAAAAATTTAAGCAGAAGTTAAAAGTAGGTGGAAAATAATTACTCAAGAATAAATAAGCCAAAATTCTACTTAAGTATTTTACTTCCTTACTTGACACTTCTGAGTAGACCCTCCTACTGAAGCAGATTGACAGGTGTTGTAACCTCGCAATTAAATTAACGATGGACATTTTTCTTTTTTTATTTGACTATTTTATACTAATTCTTGAACACAGATGAACAAAGAACAATTTTCTTTTTTAAAGGCCATTTTTTCCCCTAGTTTGCATAGCGACTTTGCGTTGGTCTCAAACTAAGAAAAGCGCAATGTAAATGAACTTGAACAGTTGCCTTGGGGTTTTGCATTTCTGTGTGTGCAAGAAAGCACAGTCTGATGTTGGCTCTGGAGTTCTGGCTCTTTTAGAGCACTTATCAAATACGATAAGCATACAAATACGAATTCAGACTCTTTTTACAGGAACTTCGCTCAACAACGACTGAATGGCATTTTTCATCAGACATGAAAACAAAATTTGAACTGTGAACTGACTTGTTATCCTCACGCTCTTTCAAAAAGAACTAATCCTTCATTGACAACGCATCACGGCTTTGACGGTGGACTGGATTCTGCTTGATGTTTTGTCTTTGATGATTTCTGGAGTTTGAGGCGGAACCACTGGTTCACTTGAGGCGGACCATCCACTCCAGACCAGTTAAAATCCAGTTAGACGTTCTGAGCCAATCACGCGCCATCCACATCCTGACCTTTCCCTTCCCGTCAAGAGCCAAAACTGTTGCCTTCTCACCTCAAATTGACACTTAAATGGCTTTGTATAAAGGCACTTACATTGATTACAGCCGTATTTCCTCTGCTCTCCTCAGAAGAGAATCTCACATTCAATTACTGGAAACCGGTTTCATTGATTTCTTCTGAGTTAGTGTGTGCGAGGACTCATGTTCGCCAGCTCTGTCCTCGCTGCTTCTTTGCCATTAACAAACAATGGCTCTGTAAGAGGTCGTTCTCCTCTTCCGCGGTGAAATGCGCTCTGGGTAATTTACTCGCTGAGTAATGGACACTGCAGTCCCTTCCTGTAGGAGAGTGTCTCGTGCCTCGGCTATAACGGACGATAGAACATAATCGAAAAGTAATGCAAGTAATTAAAAAGCCAATATTCTACTTAAGTATTTTTACTTCCCTACACTTCTGAGTAGTCCAATCACAAATGAACAATGGACATTTCTCTTCTTTAAAGCCAATATTTTCCCTATTTCCGCATAACGACTTTTTCCATTTTCTTTTTCTTTTCTTTCTTTTTGCACAGCGTTGACTTTCTAATTTCCTCTTAAACCAACCACACGTGTGTTTGTTCTCTCGCAGTGAACACTAACGCTCCCGTGGCTTTCAGAACTGATTGCGATACCGGTCAGATTTCCAGCATCATTCTCTTCCACCTTTTCACAATTATTGAAACGCTTGCGATTTATCTGCAACGAGATAAAGACATTTGAATAATGACACCGTGTCGCCGCCGATCTTTTAAAGGAATCTGAAAGCTTTTCAACAACAACATTCTAAAACGGCGACGTACTATTAGCATACAGATAAAGCGAAACCTTGTGTGGCTGAATGAGGATATAATATAATCCTGCAGAAACGCCGGAGCTTTCTATAGGAGTCTGATAGTGGTGCAATAACACGCTTCTGATTGAATTTTCATTCTCGTAAACAATGACCATTGTTCAACCAACGGGAAATCAGTCAAGGTCCATGGAGCAGAAGGTGAAGCGCTGGAGGAAATCAGAAGACGCCTGCTGGAGTTATTGTTTCCGGAACGCAGATGATTTACCTTGAGCGACACAGACGGATGAAGGGCTCAAGATCAAGAGAGCGGATGTTCTCCACACCTGATCTCTCCATCTGTCCCTCAGGATGTCAAGACGTGTCTGTTCAAGCTGAGATTCAATGGAAAAGTCCAGAAGACATACTAAAAGGTTGCTTTTGCCTTTCTTGTTTTCATCCATCCCAATTTATGGATTAGCTCACAAACTCAAGGCCCGGGGGCCAGATGTGGCACGCCATGTCATTTTATGTGGCCCGCGAGAGCTTAAAAGTTTTGAGTGTCTAAAAATAAATACCAAAAAATAAGGTAGGAGTCAGCGTTGACCAAAAACTATATTTCCCACAAAGCCTTTCGACTACGGTACATTTTTTTAAAAGACCTCTTTTTAAAGACCCCTGTCCTCTCATTTGCATAGCGACTTGATCTCAAACTAACAAAAGCGCTATATGAAAAAACTTGAACTTGAACCCCTCAATTATGCCTGTCACAACACCACATGATCCCTAGTTCCCAGTGTTTCCCTGTTTGGATGTAGTCACGTGATTCATTTGTTTCAGCTGTTTGTCATTTGTACCTGTTTGTAGCTGTATTTAACTCTCATTGACCATGTCGGTCAATGTCGTCGCACCTGCGTGTTCCCGAGTTTGTCCTGAGTTTAGTGTGAGTGTTCGTCTTGGTTTTATTCAGTAAAAATCCGTTTTATGTCACCACAATCTCCGGCTCCACTGTTCTGCCCAGAGGATTGTGACAATGCCATTGAAACGCTGCTGGAAGAGTCAATTAATATTATTATTCTTTTTTTTTTTTTTTAAGTATTACTGTACTATAATATAGGATAAATATGATCACCATTCTCCTCTTCACTCAAACAGAGATGTGTGTGTGTGCAAAAAAATATTCGTTTTAATTACATTTAAATTCAGCCATGAAAGATACAAAAATCAACACACACAATTCTGCACTTCTTCCACTGTCTAACAATCACAGAAGATTTGTTCATCTCCAATCATCAGTTGTTTTTCAATTTAGTAAAAGATGATAAAACGCATATTGTTTTTGTTTTTAAAAGCAACTTTTTACTGCTTCAACCTGAAGCGGCGAGGCCTTAACCTAGAAAAATCCCGTTAGAGCCGAGAAATATAAATGACACTGCTTTTTATTATATTTGGATCATCTGGGTGAAGGCTGGAGCCATCAGAGCATCATCGCTTCTCTTTGTTGGTGCGGTTGAGTTCACCGCATGCGAATCTCTAGTAAACGCGTGAAAGAGTGTCGCTAGCGCTATGATTCATGGCGGCAGGCGATAAGAAGCAGCACCATGAATTATCCATTGGATAGAGAGGTCACATTGGCCACATTGTCTCTTGTTGTCAATTCATTGATCATCTATTTCTCCCCGCTTTCCTCATCCTCTAATGCTTTATTCATCATGAGGGATGGGTCTAAAACACAGCCAATAATAATTTATACAAGGCAGACGTCACGTATGAATTGCATCACGTATTTTCACGTGATTTTAACATGTGTATGGGGGGGGGTTATTGACTATGGGTAATGAAGAGCAACGAGTCTCTAAATATACATTTAGAATGTATTAAAATACATTCCTTTCGCATACTTTTTTACTGGATTGGATTATAATATTTTGCATATTTCCTTCTTAGGTCTCCAATTCATCATCAGTCTAAAACCAATCATCCAGTGTGTGTGTGTGTTTGTGTGTGTGTACAGGTCTTTAGGTCAAAGTGGAATCCCGGTTGCTGGGTTTCTATACTAACGTGGGGACTGGACTTGTGGAACATTGAAGGCCAGTTTGAGGGTGAAGGAAATTTTGGGCTGAGGTTGCAATTACAGTTTTTTCTGATTGCTTAAACCCAAACTGTGATTCTTGTAGCACAATTTTTAAAACTATTAATGCTTGAAGCAAAACCACTCACCGAGTTAGCAAATCTAAAAGCACAAACACTGCTTTGCACTCAGTTTGCAATTTTGTAACTCACACATTCACGGCACAACACTCTTTTTGCAGAACTTTAAACACAATTCACTGCTTACACTCAATTAACAAATTTCTAACACACTCCTAGCTAAATTATACACATGTATTACTATCATTAACACTTTTTGGTCAACTTTCTGGCACACTTTCACATGT
The DNA here is from genome assembly GCA_028031935.1 of Paedocypris micromegethes. Classification (NCBI taxonomy): domain Eukaryota; kingdom Metazoa; phylum Chordata; class Actinopteri; order Cypriniformes; genus Paedocypris; species Paedocypris micromegethes. Next base: position 8,593,062 of record CM051502.1, read on the forward strand.
GAATACTGTTTTAGATTATTAGTTCACTTTGCAATCAGACTAAGCACTACACATAAGCCACAGGTAAGCTGTCTGTGTGGAGTAGAATGGAGGAGCAGTAAGAGTAAGAAGAGTACGAATCAGAAGAGGCCGAGGGAGAGGACGTGGAGGTGAAGAAGTTGAAACAAGAGGACGTGGAGTTGAAGAAGTGAGAGGGTTAGAGGAAGATAGAGGAAGAGGACAAGAGGAGCAAAAAGAGGCAGAGGAGGGGAAAGAGGAAGGGTAAGAAGAGTAAGAAATAGAATATCTGATGACATCAGCGCTACTATAGTGGACCATGTCATCAACCATGGGGTGACCCTCACTGAAGCTGACCAACACGTTCAGCCCAATTTGAGTCGCTACAGTGTGACAAGCATCGGTAGGACATTTCGAAATCTACTTTTTGTAGATGAGGCCGATTACAACCTGAGTAAAACCAGGAGACGTGGCTGGAACATTATTGGACACCGTGCCATCATCAATGTCCCAGGACAACGTGGTGGTAACATAACAATGTGTGCAGCTACACGCCAACATGGTGATGTTCACCATCATGCAACCATAGGCCCAGACAACACTGACACCTTACATGACATACTCACTGTTCAGAGAGCAGAACACACCCAACATGTCATCATGTGGGACAATGTAAGCTTCTATGGGGCTGCTTTGGTCCACCACTGGTTTACAGACACCCATCCTCCATCACACTCAACCTGCCTCCGTACTCTCCACTCCTCCAATTCCATCCAGGAGTTCTTCTCTCCCTGGTGCTAGAAAATGTACGACCGTCATCCTCATCAACAGGAAGCCCTTTTACAGGCAATGTTGAAGGCATGTGGAGATATTGACCAGCATCATGTCAGGCCTGAATACGGCATTCAAGGAGATATCTTTCCCAGTGACTTAGATTGAAGGATATCACATGCAATGTGGAGGAAATTTTGTGTCCGGACCCAGAAAGATGACATGATGTAGGCTGATTGTGTTTTTTTCCCTTTTTTTGTGAAATTACTATGTTGTGTTCAGACTTTCTCTTGGTTTTGATGAGTGTGAATAAACACAGATACTTGAAGTTTGGATCCTTGTATATTTACATGACACTATGTCAAAATTAGGACCTAAAATTGACATAAAGACAGAAAGCAAAAGCCAGATGTGTTTTGTATTTATACCATCAGTGTGCAGTTGTTGCATTGTGTGCTTAGTAGATGATGGCTTGTGTGTACTGATTGACACAAAAACACCATTTTTACGAATGTGTGAAGAGTTAATCTAGCAGTGATAGCTTTTGCAAGAGAATTACAATGTTTTTATAACTGGGTGAAAGATTTTGTTATTTGTGTGTAGAGTTTTGCAAAAATAGCCAATAGTTACAAAAAATGTGCCTAGGCAATCAGAAAAAACTGTAAGTTTAGGATAAGGTTAGAGTAAAGAGGATGGGAGTTTATATATATATATATATATATATATATATATATATATATATATATATATTATATGCGCATTAACCTGTTAAAATCTTGCAGAAGAAGAGTGAATGTATAAATTAACTCTTTGAATGTGGCATCAAGTTCATCTAAATACCTGAAGCATATTATCAAACCAAATTATGTCTTTGTTCATTTCTGCGTCCTTGACACCGACTTAACATTCAGCTGATGGATTTGATCATAATTCTGCGCATATGATCTTTTTATATTCTAGAGAGCAATTACACAGGAGCGGTCAGAGAGAAAGAGAAATCAAAAAGGATAAGGAAACAACTAGAGACAGAAGGAGAAAGTGTTGAATTAATGATTGATTGGTTTATCAAGGATATATATAGAGAGAGAGAGAGAGAGAGAGAGAGAGAGAGAGAGAGAGAGAGAGAGAGAGAAAGAGAGAGAAGAGAGATAGAGAGAGAGAGAAGAGAGAGAGAGAGAATAGAAGAAGAGAGAGAGAGAGAGAGAGAGAGAGAGAGACGATATCTAGATCGAATTATCTTTTCTGAGAAGAATGTCAGCCGAGTGAGAGGCAGAGAGAGAGAGAGCGAGAGAGAGAGAGAGAGAGAGAGAGAGAGAGGAATATAGAATGACAGAGAGACACAAAGAGAAGAGGAAGAGTGAACAAGAGACTGGGGGAATGGTGAAAGAATGATACAGAGAGAGAGAGAGAGAGAGAGAGAGAGAGAGAGAGATAAATACAGAATGACAGAGAGACACAAAGAGAAAAAAAGGAGGAGAGAACAAGAGACGGAGGGAATGGTGGAAGAATGATACAGGCAGAGAAAAAGAAAGAGCGAGAGACTGAAACAAAAAGAAAGAGACAGAGAAAAAGAGAATTAGAAAAGAACACACTGCTGTAGAGAACGGGGAGAAAAAAAGAAAGAAAGAAAACGAGAGAGTATGATTGAGAGAGGAATGGGGTAAGAGTTGGGGGCGGGGCTGTCTGGCGTAACATCTCCGCTTTCAGTCTCTCAGACGCTATTTTAAGAAGAATCTTTGGCTGCTGTTTGATTGATTGGTCTGAGTTTTTCTGGCTGTTCCTACACGCAGATGACTGTGTTTTTCATGAATTGTCCAGTCACCGTTTGATTGACTGTGTCTTGTTTTTTCTCTGGCTTCCAGTGTCGGCCTCTTCTGGAAGATCTTCTGGTTGATATATACAGTAGCTCAAGGAACTGCGTCTGCCCACCTTTCCCGTCTGTCGGTTCAGACCCATGATATCGACCTGAGACTGAAGCGCTACGCGGATATATTTATATCTGTGCTGATAAGAAACACACTGTAGATTAAACTGGCCGGTCGTAACACTTCTGAGAGAAACCGAGTTTACTGCTAGCTCTGACAAAAGGATGCACAAAAGAACAGAACATAAGAAATGCATGGACGGATGGATGGGTGGATGAATGCAAAAAATGTCAAAGTTTGAAAAATGTATAGTCATTACGGTAGTACACAATGTCAGCGTTAACAGTATTTGGATATATTGAAAGCTCAAATTTTACAACATGCTTAATGAAGAATAAAACCACACGCATACAATTGTGACATAAATAAAAAATAAATTAATAAATAAGAGATCAAAATGTCTTTTATCTCTGTTATACATCAAAAATGTATACACAAATAAAGCAACACGTGCAAAATTATTTTGAATATTAAGATTAAAATACACAACCTGAAACCTAAATTTGATCAGTAAATGATAAAGCCATCAATTAATGTAGTCTTCCTTGTGCGTGAAGGTGAAAATCTCCCAGATGCATGTTTTCTGAAAGCATATGTGTGGAAAGTTTTTGCTGTCAATTAATATTGCATGTATATAAATATATTCAACTAAAAAGTAGATGTTAAAATGCTTTTACATGCAATAATATGGGACATTTTTAAAAAGGCCGAAATCAAATATTTAAATGTGCTTTTTAACATACATATTTATATATGAATTTTTACATTTACATATAATGTGTTCTCTACTTAGTTTAATATACTGTATTTAAATACATGGAAATATAAAAGCTTATAAAAATATATAAGCTGTTTTTAACAATATATACATTATTATGTTAAAAACATTTAACATTTTCCCATTTACTAATTGTATGTTGACACTGATCCAACGAGACACTTTTTACAGTGCAGGTTCTCAATAAGGGGCTATGAATACAAAGTAAAAATTTTGCGTCAACTTGGCACACCTAATAACTTTGCTTTAGATCAACTTAAAATTTTTACTTTGAAAGGAATTAACTATCCACTACTTAGCCAATGCAAAGCCATCTTTGAATCTAATTAAGTTTTAAATTTAATGATTTCTAATTATAAATTCAAATAATACGTTTTCTTAATTGTTTCTCATCCCGTAAGGGTTGAAAAGAGATCACTACCTTAATATATGCGTATATTTGCATCTTTGTTGATTGAGGCTTTTGTACTAACGGGTTGAATTCAAATAATAATGTGTATAAGAACATCTAACATTATATCATAAAATCTGAACATGTGTCTTGACCATTGAGGTGTAATGAGTTGGAGCAATCCACTTTATACCACTTGTAAAAAAAAAAAAAAAAAAAACCGCACTGAATCTGTCATTTGCATTTACATTCGTTTTTGTATTCTTACTGCTTTTTCTTTTTGATATTTTATTACTATTTCTATTGATCTTTTTTGCATATTGTATTCTTATTTTGTTCTTTGGAGTGATTGTAAAAAACATTTCGTCATACATACCGTCATACCGTGTATGTATATGTTTGTGACAAATAAAATTTGATTTGATTTGAAATAAGTTGCCTTATAAAAAAACGCCAATCAGCAGAATATCTGTGCTTTTAGTCCATTTAACAGACAGCAACAGCACCTCCCATCATGAGAATTGTAAACAGGTAGAAATGCAGTCGAGTCTCTACTCACATAACGAGACGCATTGATGGTTATTTACATAATTACCTTATTTAAACTTATAACGTTTCCTTTTAAGACAAATCGCTTCGATTGCTCTTTCTTACAACCAAACAAGATCATGTAAATGTGTTTATGATTTATTTTAAAGTTTAAAAGAGTTTTAAAAAATGCGTAGAGCACAAGCAAGCTTCTCATTGGAAACAAGGTCTTTTCTTCTCATCACCATCTCCGGTTCCAAAGCACATTTTTACTTTACTGTAAAGAAATGTATTTACTTTACACTGATAGACTTACTTTTAATTTGGATAAAGCGCAAATTCAAATTTGGAACTTTTTACAGTGTGGCTACTGTAAATATAAAAAGAATGCTGTTGCTGTAGTTTTAGCAATTTCACACAATTTATATAAAAAATAAAAACGCAAAGCAAAAGTGTGTGTTTATCGGGAGAGAAAGAAAGAGAATGATGACAGGCAGACACATGGACATGGACAAACAGAATGATGATGCTCCTGCTTAGTCTTGAAAAACTCAAGTTTGATTGTGTCTCAAAATAACAGTGCTTTATCTTCGCTGTGTCGCACCGTATCATTTCAATCAGTGCGTGAAAACAAGGACATTTCACATTTTCATACTCATTAGATGAATGTGTAGAATTCCCATGGGGGAAAACAAATTATTTAAGTTTTTTTTAATAAACTGCCTGTAAAATTCATGTTGTCGGAAATGAGCTTCACACTGATTGCTCGGTTACTTAATACGCAGTTTTGCAGTAATGAATGGATAGGGTGATGAATCCAACAAAAGAGTAAATAGCAGGAAAAGACTAAAGTGTTTAATAAGTGAGAGCAATAGTATCCTGAAATCTAAATGGTATAGTTCAGGAAACCAATGTAGAAATAAATGTAAGGAGTTTACTATGAGAACAAAGTTGCCCCCAACACAGAGCCCTGCTGAACTCCTGTTGGATCTTTCTGCAAGTTTCTGAAAATTTTTTGTTTTATTCAGATTTTCTGTCTCGATTTTTTGTTTTATTACAGGAGTGAAACCCGGAGGAAGGCCACTGTTAAGACGGAATAGTAAGCAGTGACATCACAGCTTTGTGTACCACACTGCTTTCGTTTCTTCGGCTTGATGTTTTATGCAAATTACTTGTTACGTCTCTCAAGAAAGTAAGTGCTATGCTGAGAAGAGGAGGATGATATAACTGTATAACTGTTATATCCTATAGATCTTGTTAGTAAAAAACCTTTTTTTTTAGAAATGTGATTTTTTTTTTCAATGACTGAAAAAATTGGGTGGCATTTTGAGGCTGATTAATTCAGAACTAATTTTAAGTATTTTTAATGGGTAACATTGATTTGGCATACGAGCACAATGAGAAAAAAAGCGTAGACGGGAAACAAATTCAACTTGAAGGTTACAAGGTACCACTCAATAAAGGTCATTTGCCGTTTACATGACATCGCTTTGAATCTACAGTAGAGAGATTTAACCACAATCGACCATTTTTGTAGTTTTAAATCTCTGGTGGAAAAATCAAGGTGCTGAGAAGTTTGAGGTTTTAGAATTGTGTCCCCAAAAATGTCAGAATGTAATGTTTTCAATGCGGAACAACAAAGTAGCAATTATTACTATGCCAGATGCTTATTTGAACTTTTTTTTTTAATGGAAACCAAACTAACACATTAGAAAGTTAGACACTGGAATGAACACTGCCATCAAGGTCTCTGTCCATTTTGCTTTGTAATGTAAACATGATAAACAGGGTCTAAAAAATGTAAAACCATTTCTAGTAAATTACAAGTGTCATGACTGTATTGTTTTTTTTTTTTTTT
>CM051502.1:8610489-8639675 GCA_028031935.1 Paedocypris micromegethes
AAAAAAAAAAAAAAAAAAAAAATCAACAACGATACGAAGATACGAAAAGACAAAATCAAGTACTTTACCGGTTCAATCTTTTCCAGCACCAGTTGTGGTAAAATTGATATTTAAAGGTCTAAATATAATAAAAATACCATTTTAATCACATTTAAAGAGATATTATGCAAAAACACAAACAAAGTTGTGCTTTCTAATGGCGATTGGATAGGTGTCGCTGTCGGTCTAGTCCACGGGTGGGCAATTATTTTTTCCATTGTGCCAAAAACTAAACTAAATTCTGCTCAATATTATTAATGTTTCTTTATGGTTTGAGCTCCAAAATAAATAGATTTTTATTCTTTTACATTATAACAGTATAACGGTACTGGTTTTTGGTGTGTTTCATCATCTTTAGTATTTTGGCCATTCATTTCAATAACTGTTATGTAACAAGTTTTTACTACAGTTATTATGATAATTTATCATGTTATAAAAAGAAGTGTCTGAATTTACGGTTTATGAAATTTTTCCCTTGCGAAACGGCAGTCGGCACAAATTAATTTTGTAATTCGGGCTACCGCTGTATTTGAATGTTGTGAAACAAGTACAAATAAATTTCAAGCACTTTCTTTTAAGCATTTCTAAGGGTTTCAAGCACCTGTAGGATCCCTGATCTCCAAAACTATAGTACGAGCTGACTTTTTACATCATCCTTACCTGCTTTTAAATCACTTCTCAAAATCGATTGGATTTCATTTACGTTCGACGCCAATTGAGTTGTGACATTCTTTTATCTGTCTTTTTATTTAGTTTGTTATGTTTTATTTTACCATCTGCTGTTTTTATCAATATTATCATCTGTTTTACCTTATTATTTCCTTAAATATAAGGTAAAACAGAAGTACACTTTCTTTATTGTTAAGCCTTTTAACACAAACTTAATTTAAACATAGTTTCAGGTAAAGAAGCAGCATTGTTTCGTGTTGGTGAGACTGGTAAGAGCAGCGTTGCCACATTGTTTTCTAAAAACACACATTTTGGGTTATGGCGGAAATACAGTGGTACTTTGATTCACAAACGCAATTCATAAAAATACACAAACCGGTGCAGGAACCGGAGGCGCGGACATTTGATAATATTTTCTGGTTTTCTGATCGTGGAGAGAAGGATAAAAACAGAAAGAAGTGCTGAACTGCGAGTAGTGTGAAGACTCCATCGATTGTTTATTGCCCAAAAATCAATCCATTTGAGCGAATTCTGGACTGAACTCGATCCAAGGGAGGCGCGGGGAAAGCAGAAAGTGTGGAAAGTTCATTAAACCGTCATGTTTTAGTGGTTACTAAGTTTATAAGTTCAACAGAAAACTGTAGACATCAGTAGTAGAACTGCTGCAGAACTTCTTTTGTTCAAAGTATAAACCAGGATATATAATCAAGTCTAGTTTTAAAAAGGTGTCTGACATTTTAAAACGAAAAACAAAAAGATTTTTTGGATTTTTTATATAAAATTAAACTTCAAATACCATAACACTGCTGATTTCATTGGTTCCAGTGATTGAAAATCACTTCATATTCGCCTTTTTTTTAAATTACGGTTTATTTTTTATTTTGAATGCATGTTTAAATACAAATAAATACCATCATATGCTAAATACTAAAATGAAATACTAAAATCTGAAAAATTACCACCTGTCCCCGATCCTCCCACCCCCGGTGCCTTGGTAAACGTCGACCAGTCCGAGACGACAAAAAGGTTGGATACCACTGCGTTAATGCATTAAATTTTATGTGCATTTATATTGATAAGACGGAGGAAATTGTTTGAGTTGCCACATGAACAGAGAGACAGACAGGATGGACCAAATAAACAATAGACTGTTTGCGTTTAGAAAAGTGTGAGCTATGGATAGTTGGATGGAGAGAGAAGCAGACATAAAGACCTTCCTAATGTCCTCCAGTGACTCTCCGTTCAGGACGTTGGTCAGTTTGGGCGTCTGGTTCTCAGGGCCGATACCCGGGGTGCCGTTGGGGTTCTGGTTCGCCTGCCGCTCCTGCTGGTACTTCAGCATTTCTGGGTTCTCAATGATGGTGCTGGACAGCTGAGACTCCATCGTGATGGCCAGACTCTTCCCGTAGATGTTCTGATGAATGGAGTTCTACCAAAAAAAACATACATGTCTTGAATCAGTGCTTGAGTGGCTTGAATGTGTGTGTGTGTGTGTGTGTGTGTGTTCACCTTTTCCTCTTCGTTTAATGGATCTCCCAACTCGTCCTGCGAAAAGTCCAGGAACGCCACAGTTCCATCCATGGAGCAAACCAGAAGTCCTAGGCCATTGAGAGTCCTGACACAGACCCAGTGTGAAACGCTTCATCATTGTGCTCGCTGTGGCCTATACAGTTTAGTGAAATTAAACACTCCCATCTTACCATGTGATGTCCATGATGGACTTATCAAACAAGTCGTGGATGACCACCAGAGGGCGCTTGAGGGAAGTCAGCTGAAAAACAACAGTCCCCGTGTTCAAAACACACTCCTCACCGTGGCAGAGCTGTGTGTGCAGCAGTGTTAATATTCATTTCAATAGATAAAAAAAAAAAAAACATTTAAATGGCTGCAAGCAGCAACTGCATTAGTCTTATTTACCATTGGGGCTGCTGTAAAATGTACATTTCTCTTTGTTGAGACAAATAAAGGTTTTCTTATTATTATATTAAATAATTTCCCCCAGAGATTAACAAAGTATTTATATAACAAAGTTTTTTTTTATTTGAAAATCAGTTATATTTTCAACATTTTATTATTGAGTAGAAACTATATTCTTAACTATATTTATTGATGAATTGGACTTATTCAACTAGTTTGAATCAAATTAGTTCAAAACTTTGAACACATTGAAATGAACTAAAACGCAATGGCTGGTCCATTCAGCAAAAGGAGAAACACTTTTATCAAAGACAATGGCTAAAAGACGAGGAGAGTCGTACTTTTCAACACAAATGGAGTAAATCGGCTTTGTGGAGAGAGAGCAGCTTCTTTATGGAATCAAATTTTTTAAAATATCAAACATAAATTAATGAAAAATTCTAAACATTTTAGTTTTGTTTTTAATTTTACACTTGCCATTTCCACAGTCACAACTTTTTTTCCCCGTTGCGTTTCAGATTTTTTCAGTGCGCTGTGTTTCTACACCTGACGTTTGTTTTGTCAGAATTAAAAGTTGAAAACGAGGCACGTGAGTGTGAAGACATTTTACACACTTGCGAAACATAATTAACAGCTTTATCAAAACGATTTAAGAGACTGTTTTGGACTTAATTATTTTACAAATATGTGGATGAGACCCCTGGATGAGATGGATTATTACATGTGAAATGCGACTCAGCAACGTTAATCAGCCAATCTCGACACTGATTATTTTCGTAAATCGGGGTAACATTATATGTCTAAATTAGTGATCAATCCGTCCGTTCATCGACACGGTGTTGCCATCATGTTTGACTGTCATCAATCTACACTTTAAAAAAAAAATATCATGTATACACTTTTCTAAATTGAAGTTTATCTGATGAAATGGACAGAATTAAGTTTTAATTTCACTGACAAAATATTTTTGTCATTGTCTGTCAACGACACTATTATCCCTGACGAAAATAAAACGAGAACTATAGAAAACACCCGCTTAGAGACGAAAACTACTTTTATTGACTCTTTTGGCAACGAATAAAAACTAAACAAAAATGCCTTTCGTGATAGAAGCGATATGAGCTAAAATTCATATCACGGTATTTTCTACTGTACAGACGGTATCAGTATTTTATCGCGGTGTTGGCGGGGCATTACATTTTAGTAGACCGTATTAACATAATTGGCAAAATCTGAGAGAGAGAGAGCGCGAGCGGCTGCCTACAGTAGCTTTGTTCGTAAACGTTGTCTCGCTTTCTTTCTCGCGCACATGAAACCATGATTTCCAAACGAAATCAGACTTTGATCAAAATAAAACAAGCCGATTTTCTCGTGCGCGTCTTTAAAACTAAAACAGCCGCTTTTCTCTTAAAGGCACAGCGCAGACAACGGAGCGGCACGCGTATGCGTGTCGCGTGTGTGATCTATTAATTCAGTCTGTTAAACTGCTTTCTGTGTTCGATTAGCATTGTCCGTGCCGTCATTTATAGTTGTAAGTTACAACTTGTAACGATACTAATGTGTTATACTGTATTATAGTGTTTATATACTTATATAAAAATCTAATTTATGAGTTATCACGGAATCCACGGTATTGCAAAACCCATATTGTGGCACATCTCAATACCGGTATTCATGTTAATACCGCTATACCGCCCAGCCCTAGATGACGTCCAATCATAAGCCGAGCTTGTGGAGAAAGGCGGGTGCAAACGTAATCAGGACTCGAAAGCCTTTCAGCTGCAGGAAAAACCCGGTGACTCAGTGAGCTGGTGAGGTAGTTATAGAGGCGAGCGTCTTCAATAACGTCAAATAACGTGTAATTTATGAAAATACATTTATTTGGACTGAAAGAAAAGTTCATTTAAACAAGTTAATAAAAATAAATGTTTTTCCAAATGAGATCTTTGTATATATTTTACATGTTCATAGTTAACTACATATTCAGATTTCATAGACCTAGCAACTTTATTAAACATTTAGCACTTAAACATATCAATTATATTTTGGTTGACTACATCTATACTGTAATTTAGTCGACTAAAATGCTGTGGTATTTAGTCTACTAAAATTAAACTAAAACAAAAAAAATTAAGATGACTAAATTAGGACTAAAGCTAAACAAAGCTTTGGCCAAAAGACTATGGCTAAAACTAAAATAAAAATCTGTCAAAAAACTCTGCTAGAATTTTATCCAATAACAAAAAGAATTTCATATTCAAAATAATAATTCCCCTATTTAAACAAAGAACAGAGGCAGGAAACGGTGACATACCCAGACGGAGAGCGAGCGGTCCTTACTGCCCACAGCACAGCAGCAGTACGGGCAGCTGGGTTTGGGTGTGCTGCCGTTCTTCTGCTTCTTCTTTAAGATCTTAGGGTTGAACTTCTGCAGAGGAACCAGAGGAATTCACACACTAGAAGCACCGAGAGAAAAATGAAACAACCTTAGGTGACACGAACCACCACGGTAACGGCTTTTCTGTGTCCCACAAAGTCCATGTTGGTTTTCCAGCCGTCTCGCTCAATGATCTGAGCCGTGGGTCCGGAATTGTTCATGGCGTGAGCGGAAACCAAGTACTGGCCGTCTGGAGACCAGCTCAGTCTGAGAACGTGCGTGGTGCCACCACACTGCAAGAAGAAACCGGAATCAGAAGCGTGTGCACAACTACCAGTGGAGAAACATCTAGAAGAGACGCACTTCATGAAAAGGTTTGGTGATGTTGGTCTCCAGCTGCCAGTCCATGGTCCTCCAGACCTTCAAACTATGGTCGTCAGCTTGAGAAGCGATGTACTTCCCGACAGGATCCCACGTCAGACCTTTCACCAACCCCGTGTGACCCTTCAAAGTCATCACGATCTCTGTGGAGCGAGCAAACATCTTCAGAACTGAAGACTTTCTTAATGGCCCAGAGCGTTTTGGTGGTAAGCCCACTTGCTTTTTACCTGGAAACTTGCGCGCGTTCCAGATGACGATGGTGTTATCCACACTGCACGACGCCAGCCAGACGTCGTGAGGCGACCAGGAGACGTCCATCACGTCTGCAATCACAGTTCCACTTATATAATTGCTTCACACACTCACAAAAAAGATCTTCTTCACCTCCAGTGTGGTTCCTCAGGATGGTCACACAGCGCCACTGCTCCACGTTAGCTAGCTTACTGCTGGACCCAAACACCGTACTCGGACCGATGAAGCTGCTCCACAAACAAACAAACAAACAAACACACCACACTGAGTTCGAAATCAAATATATCTTTGGCAAATATATCTTCACTGCGACATTAACGCAAAATTTCTACATTATCACATGATGTTTAGAGAATGTTGTGTTGTTATTTATATTGCACATGTTAATTGAAACACTCGGGATTATATAGGATTTATAGTAAATGAATGGAGCATTTTGTGACCTTTAGGCTGCAGTACATTAAAAAAATGCAAAAATAACGCAAAAAAACCGACAAAACATTGTAAAATGATGCTGTTTTTTTGCAATATAACTTTATTATAGCTTCTTTTTTTTACATTTGAATTTCACTTGCCAAAAAATGCACAGAGTTTAGTTTATTAGGTTAGTCAGATCATTTCAAAGCTAATGCAATGTGACATTGAGAAATCAGTTAGCTTTTAAAGAGATTTTTAAAGTCTGCTTTTAAAGACGCAATCTTACCAAAAAAGTAGTTTAGTTACTCATTAGATTCAAATATGACAAACAGAATGGAAAAAGTCCAACCTGTGAGTAGCTGCGCAGCAAAAAACAATACCGCAAACGCAGCATTAAAATTAATTAAGCATTTAAAGTGTCACAAGGAAGCTGAATCTTCCCCGGCACGCTGGTATAAACTCGTGTACAAAGCAAACACACAAATGTTGCCTAAATAATTTCATTTTGCTAGAATTATTATAATAAAAAAACCACATTGTACCGCATTGAACATTGTAGTGTGAAGAATATAATGTAAAAGGATGAGTAAAACTCACGCAGCTCTTTTCCACACCATGACTAGTTTGTCATCACCTCCTGACGCCAGGTACAAGCCGTTGTTCGACCAGCGCACGCAATTCACGCAAGCTGAAAAGCACAACGCGGATCAGAGTTAAACACCATTAAATAAAAGAAAATCATCTTGGCATCTCCTGAAAATACATAGTGGTGTGCATTCAACACGTTACAAACCTTTAAGTGCATGAGTGAGACTTCTGTACATAACTACAAAAGGCGACTAAGCAATTTGAAAAATGCAGTTTAAGCTCCACCCATGAGTGACGCAACTTATGAATATGCAAATCAGACTAGGGCTGCACGACTTTGAGGAAAAAACCTAATTGCGATTTTTCTGTTAAATATTGCGATTTTCGTTTATTGCATTTGATACTTTTAAGTGCACAAAACTAAAAATTATTAATAAAATATGTTGTTACTTTTACAACATGGAGGGTCAAATAAACTACATACAACGTGATTGTTTGACGCTTCGTGATTAATACAGTGCCTGAACCTAAATACCAAAGAATATCAAATGCAAATAAAATATTTTAAAATAAATTTGACGCAACAACAAAAACTGGAAATAGAAAAATATAATTTAATTTAAAAATTAAATTAAATACTAAAACTATCCAGACATCCTGCGAGTTAAAGACCATGATTAAAACCATTAAAATTATTTGAATTATTTCAAAAGTGTGTGTGTTTAGACATTTGAAAACTTGACGAAAGGCTGAGAAACTTTCACGTAACGCCTCAGATACTCAGTGTTCTCCAGGTAATATTCATGATAGTAGTTTGGTCATTATATTAGCCGCGAACATATATACGCTCTATTGAATCTTGCTTTTTCTTTTTGATGCAACGTCTTTCTGAATAACCTCGTTAAATCTGGGCTAGTGTGCAGGTGGCAGGCGTAATCGCAGGACTCTGCGAAAGCGAGCTCAGCGCTGGAGGCGGAGCCACACACTCGCTACATCTGTAAGACGGCCGGGGTCACGTGACACGTTAACGCTGGTTAGCGAGCGAGCAGCGGTTGGAGCAATCTGGTGTCTCTGATGGTTTTAAAAGTAAGTTTGACTCACTTTTAAAGTGAGGGCCGTTTATATTATCAACCCGAGTAGTAGTGTTTCTGATTGGTCAACAAGCCAGTAAACGAGAGATTCCACAATTTCGATTGGCTAATAGATGTGTCACTCAAATATCAGAGGCCTCCTTCGTTTTGGTTATCACCGGAGTTAAAACCGCGATATCAATTCGATAAAGGTTAATCGTGGATCCCTATTTAAGAGAACTCTAGCTTGCGGTAAATGTTGTACCCAAGTGATTGTCCATTTGACAGAGTAACTTTGGGACGTTGTCGTTCTTCTCGTCGTCTTCTCTGAGCACCGGAGCCATGTTCCAGATGACCACCTTGCCGGAGTCCTCACCTGACAGATCAAGCAGTCTTGGTTTCAGACTAAAAACAAGCGTCTACAAGACTAAACGCCACTTCAAATGTGGATATTCACCTTGGCCTCCTGTTGCAAACTTTGTTCCATCTGGATGGATGTCAACGGAGAATATTGGTTTACCTGAAAACAAACACGGGTTTCAGTGGCGCACGTCACGAGATTCACATCAATTTTCTCAATGGGATTCATCACTGTTCGTATGTTCTGTAAATCACTTTAACCATATTTGGGCAGCGTTGTTGCCTCACAGAAAGGAAGGCAAGTTCATGGCCGTTCTGTGGTGTTTGCACATTTTTCCTGTACTTGTGTGGTTTTCACTCCCAGTCCAAAAACACGTCTCTAAGAATTTAATTCGGAAGGCATGAGAGAATGTGTCGAACTCTGCAACCGATTGGCCACTTTCTTAGTCCCGCCTCCAGACAGAGTTGCTACGATTGGATCCGGCTTCTCGTTACCCAGAGATGGAAAAGCGGTGGAGAACATGAACATTTACTTTTCACTTCACGTTGTTGCAAAATAATTGTGTATGTGACAAATAAAACTTGAACAGTCATTAGCCTCTTTCACACAGCAATGCCTATAAACTGCCGGAACAACTTTACCGGTTGACCGTTCACACAAGCACTGACATTCCGGCATTTTACCAGTAAAACACTATTCACACAGCGTTTTAAAAATATAGGTAATTTCGACGACACATTTTAAACAGCTGCACCGTGAACGCGCGTCAGCGTCAGAATATTCTGATTGGCTCAGAGCAGTCGTTTACATCAGCACATACTGAATGTGTCTGTTCACACATGACTCCATGCCGTCAATTTGCAGGTAAAGATCTGCTTGTGTTAAAGGGGCTACTGATATGATGCAACATACAAAAACGCGTGTTAAAGTTTAGTCTGGGCCATTACGGTTCCGTCTGACAACGTGAACAAACACTGAAAATCGAAAAATGCACCAGTATTTGGCAAAGCAATTTAAACCCGCGTTGAGAAGACGCTACCTCTTGTCCTCGTTTAAAATCATTATCGGACTTTCGACACAAGGGCTAAATGAAGTCGCATAAAGTCCCGTGTAGTGACGAACTATGAATCCGCTGCCCAAGTTTCGGTTTTCTGTCTTTGTAAGCGACAAGCGGCAGCACGGAACGTCCGAACACCGGCATCATCGATCCGAGTCCGAGGACCGTCCGTCATCCGCAACTTCAAAATGGGTGGTGTACTAATCGCAGGTCTTCACAATCGCGTGCGTGGGTTTAAACAAGCACAGTCCGGCGACCGACACCCGTCTCCCGGCGCAACAAAAGGGCAAAGCCGAAGCCGCGGATTCCTGCACAAACAAACAAAGTCGCGCTGCCGCCGTCGATCTCACCATTGTGATTGACCCAGCTCGGCTTCAGAAGCTTCATCTTCGGGCTGATTCAGTGGAAGCGCCACCCGCAAGCTCGGCAGAATGTTTCCCCGCGTCCGCCGCTCTAGCCGTTTAAATGTAGCGGCTCATCCGTTACTTTGTTGCTCAGTTGAACTCCATGTCTGCGCCTCTATGGCGCTCATCGTGCGCGTGAAGTCACGCCGGAAGTTCGCCGTCTCCTCCGAAGTTCCCTAGGAAACAACGAGTAAACTTGTTTGTTCCCGATTTACATACGCTCGTTGGGGGAAAGGTTGGGGTCAAAGAGAAAGATAAAACCAAAGGACGATGTTAACGTTGTTTATAATGAAAGAGTACATAATAGATATCGTCGTTTCAGTCACTGTTTGTTTTGTGGATTAAAACTCACACACACATATTTTCTACCACGCGCACACGAAAAGCTAATCTCGTGTTTACCCATGTCCCGTACACGAGTTTTATGGTAATTTAATTTGTGTGTTTGTGTGAAATTCACTATTAGTAATTTTGCTACATTTTTGTTTCTTTTATTGATCCTACTTTACAACCAAATGTTTTACTTCATTTTACTTCATTATTTGATACATCAGCGCTATGCACTGTGCAACTACAAATGCAGTATTTGGGAAACAAATATACCGTTTCCCACTGGGTGGCGAGCGCATATTTTTTTTATACGTAACTTGTATTATAAAATAGAATCTATAATTGCGAGGAGTGTACAACAAGATCTGAATGTCAAGGTAGGTGGAGCTACGTCACTTTCAAAAATGGTTTGCGCCACACAGCGCCCCTGGCGGATAAAAATGCACGTGCTTCCTGGCGTAATATTGGGTGGTTCTACGTCCTGTCACGTTCGCTTGCGCTGCAGACGAGAACTCCTCCACTGTTTGTTTACATTCGGGAGAAGCGTCCGTTCTAGCGGTGTGTCTGGGTGTCCGAGTGTGTGACTCTATCCTCCGCTGTCATGGGTGCGTTGTCTTGCTTTTCCACCGTGAGCTGGCTATGGCTCTTCCCGCTGGTGTCCAGTGAACATCTGGCGTTAATGGAGGTTTTTGTGGAGGATCGTCAGGATGTTCTACAGGGCCAGGTGGTCCCGGGGTCTCTCGAGAACAACCCCATCGAGAGCCACAGGACACATAAGCTTGATCTTAAAGGAGACCTCGTTCTAGTCAGTGATTATTCCATTCTCAAAGACAGTTCATTTTCAAGTTTTATGTATCTTGTTTGCTCTATTTAATTGTCTTTTGACACTGTGTGCTCATTGTAACGTTTTGTAACTATAAAGTAAAAGTTCAATAATTATGTAGTTTTCATCATTTTTTAGGTCAAAATGATTGTTTGTTAAAACAACAAAACCAACAAATGGTAATTTGTGAGAAAGTACATCTCTCACTGTTCTTTCTCTGTCGCTATCGCTGTATCTATCTTTCTCCACGGAATCAGATTAGTGTCAAAAATGTCGAACGTAAATTTCGAACAAACGAACGAAAAAGTTTCACATTTACATTTGTTTTTTTTTTTATTTTTCGCTTGCAATTACGTTTGCTTTTTTTCGCTCGCAATCTTAGTGTTTTCGTTAGAAACTTTTTTTTTTCTCTTCAGGTTTTTCGTTTGCTTTTTCTTGCGTTTGGATTTTTGACTCAAGCTTTACAAGGGGGCGGCCCTTACTCTGATTGGCTGGTGAGAATGTGATTTACAGCTGCTTGAGCAGGGAGTGTGGGACGAGTTCAGCGAATGTACACCTTGACATTCACTGCTTTTTAAAATATTAGTACACAAACTGTGGTTTAAATGTTGTTTTTACAAAATATTGCTGAATTATTGTGGTGGCAGATACTTCAGAATAATAGTACACACTGTTGTTTCTTCATATCAAAATATTGTGTGAGTGCAGTTCTCCTGATAGGCGCCTTACAAATAAAATGTATTATTATTAGTAATGAAAATAATGATAAAATGTTCTGTTTGTTTTAACGACCCGTTTATTTCCGAGCTAACTAGAATTTAACGTGAAACCCTGTATACGTGCACACTAAATAGCAAGTGCAGGCAGCGAGAGCGCAGTGGCTGTCTTTCTGGTGCAGTGATGTGATGGTGTCGTGTCGGTCCAGACAAAATTCAAACGCAAAAAAAGCGAACGAATAAGCTGAAGCGATAAAAAAGTTTCAAACAAAAACGTGATTATTGTGAGCGAAAAAAAAACAACAACCGGAAATGTGAAGCATTTTCGTTATTTTCGAAATTTACTAGTCTGATTCCATATTACTCTCTTACTCTTATCTCTCTTTCTGTTGAGGTGAGAGAAGAAGCTCTTGAAGCGGAGGCAAGCTCGGGTCCGGATCAGAAGCTCTGGATCGGTGTGGTGGAAGGCACAGCTTCCAGTAACAGCAACCAGGAGTCTTTTGCTGCTTCTGTGGTCAATAAGGTGATGTGACGTCTGCAGACATGATGTACCGACCTTCCTCACCGCTCTCTTCACTTCTTTCCTTTTATCTGCACCAGATGAAGCGAGCACTGGTGTTGGGTGCGTCTGCTCTGATCATACTAGCTTTAAACCAGAACACTGTGAGAGAGGTGAGAGCTTGACTCTTCTGTGTCAAAAAAGTCTATTTTTAATCGATTTTATCAGTCTAGATTTTGTTATTTTGATTTTAGTGATTTAGTAATTCATTTAAGTTAGTATTTAAAGAATTGAATTAGTATTTAGCTATATTCTTCTATTAGCATTTTACTTCTTTATAGACAATTTTTTTTCCCTAATTCGCATTTTGCGTTGTACTAGAAATAAGAAAAGCGCCTTATAAATAAACTTTAACATGAACTTAAACACTCTCTTTTCTCGCTCTGTCTCTTTTTTCTCTTGCTAACGCTGTTTTTTGTCCACCCCCACCCTTTCTCTTTTTCACTCCTTTTTCTCTTTGTGTGTGTGTGAAATGCACAAAACGCAAAATTTTAACTAAATGTTTTGTAATTTGTCTGAAAGCACAACTATTAAATTAATCCTGGTGATAAATTTCACGACAAATTCATGTCCAGCAGAATAATAATAATAATAATAATAATAATAATAGTAATAATAATAGAACCTTTATTGATCCCTCAGTAGGGACATGAACATCAAGCAGTGGGCAGCCACAAAGTCCGGTGCCCAGAGGGCATTTTTGGGGTTCATTGACTATTCCAATATAATTCACACGTTGGATCTTTCCCAGATGGATCTTGCCCAGGTTCTCAGCAAACCGATCATTGTGATTCAAACCTCAGAAAATGTCACCAGACTCATTAGTGCACTCCTCAGGTAATAATCCTCTCTTTGTGTGTGTGTGTGTGTGTGTGTGTGTGTGTGTGTGTGTGTGTGTGTGTAACGTTGCTTTATTTTAACCAGGGGTCTCCATGCAACAGCAAAAATCACTTATAAGACTTTTCTACAAGAAGGAATGGTGAGAAATCTTTCGGCAAATGGTTGTTGTACATCTGTGGCTCATGTGTGTGTGTGTGTGTGTGTGTGTGTGTGTGTGTGTGTGTGTGTGTGTGGTTTGGCAGGGTGCCACACTGACCCTCTGGTCAAGCTGTGGGCGGTCGAGAGGAGGTCTGTACGCAGAGTGGCAGGGGGTCATCTGCACCGGAGAGACCAACTCCCAGGTTCAGGTCAGACCTCTCTCTCTCTCTCTCTCTCTCTCTGTCTCTCTCTCACTCTCTTTCTGTGTCTCTGTCATTCTGTCTGTCTCTCTCTGTATCTTTCTCTCTTTCTGTGTCTCTCTCTGTATCTTTCTCTCTTTCTGTGTCTCTGTCTGTCTCTTTCTGTGTCTCTATCATTCTGTCGTTCTCTCTCTGTATCTTTCTCTCTTTCTGTGTCTCTGTCTGTCTGTCTCTCTCTCTGTATCTTTCTCTTACTCTCTTTCTGTGTCTCTGTCATTCTGTCTGTCTCTCTCTGTCTCTTTCTCTCTTTCTGTGTCTCTGTCTGTCTGTCTGTCTGTCTGTCTCTGTATCTTTCTCTTTCTCTCTCTCTGTCTCTTTCTCTTACTCTCTTTCTGTGTCTATGTCATTCTCTCTGTCTCTTTCTCTCTTTCTGTGTCTCTGTCTGTCTCTCTCTGTATCTTTCTCTCTCTCTTTCTCTTACTCTCTTTCTGTGTCTCTGTCATTCTGTCTGTCTCTCTCTGTATCTTTCTCTCTTTCTGTATCTTTCTCTTTTTCCGTGTCTCTGTCATTCTGTCTATCTCTCTCTGTATCTTTCTGTGTCTCTGTCATTCTGTCTGTCTCTCTCTGTATCTTTCTCTCTTTCTGTCTCTCTCTCTCTGTCTGTCTGTCTGTATCTTTCTCTCTTTCTGTGTCTCTGTCATTCTGTCTGTCTGTCTCTGTATCTTTCTCTCTTTCTGTGTCTCTGTCATTCTGTCTGTCTGTCTCTGTATCTTTCTCTCTTTCTGTGTCTCTGTCTGTCTGTCTCTGTATCTTTCTCTCTTTCTGTGTCTCTGTATCTTTCTCTCTTTCTGTGTCTCTGTCTGTCTCTCTCTGTCTCTTTCTCTCTTTCTGTGTCTATGTCTGTCTGTCTGTCTCTCTCTGTATCTTTCTCTCTTTCTGTGTCTCTGTCTGTCGGTCTCTCTCTGTCACCAATGAAAAGAAAAAACTCAATGAAGAGTTTTTTCTGATCTTTTATCTAAACTCAGTGTGGTGGCTTTGTCCAGAAGTATCTCCAGCAACTGTGGAACACTGTGGTTCTGGTGGCACTGGTTCTTTCCACCGGGGTCATAGTTCAAGCTCGGTGGCAGTTTCATGATGACCACTTCACTGATGACTCAGAGGTGACGCTGAAGTAACTATTACACATAAATCTCAATAAAATATGAGTATCACATTGCATAAATAATATTAAACAACATGATTAAGCAGTAATGTGTTTATGCTCACGAATCATGATACGTATCCATTATGATGATGGTTCACAACATGTTGATGACATCATTCAATTAAACAGATTTTTTCATGACACGTTGTCAGTTACTACACACATCGTTAACTACACACATTGTTCACAACACAGATCATTTACTACACACTCATTCACCACACAAATCATTCACCACATACATCGTTCACTACACACATCGTTCACTACACACATCATTCACGACACACACCATTCGCGACACACCATTCACTGCGCACATCCATCACAACAAAAATCATTCACTACACGCATCATTCACTACACACATTCTCGACACACATCGTTCACTACACACATCATTCACCACACACATCGTTCACCACACGCATCATTCACTACACGCATCATTCACCACACGCATCATTCACCACACGCATCATTCACCACACGCATCATTCACCACACGCATCATTCACCACACGCATCATTCACCACACACACCATTCACTACACACATCATTCACCACACGCATCATTCACCACACACATCGTTCACTACACACAACGTGACTCGCATCATTTATGACACATTTCTCAAAATTAGATTTTTTATATTTGCATGTTTACATTTTAAATATCCGTCTAAACTTTGTGTTACAGTCAAACCTGAAGCAAGATGTGTTAAAGAGACTCTCAGCCCTGAACACGCGTACAGTGAGATGTGACGAGCCCTTAGAGACGGACAGTTGTGCAGTTTGTTTGGAGCAATACAACAACAACCAGGCAAGCAAAAGATACACAAAATATGCATGATCGTTTTTAAAAGCCTAAAGGTGATGGCAGTGGTGCAAAGTACTTGAGTTTTTTGCTACTTTGTACGTGTACTGAGTGTCAAAAAATATAAGCAACTTTTACTCTCTACTTGACTACATTTTTGATTGAGTACATGTACTTTACTCTACTACATTTGAATGGACACTTGGTTACCAATTACATTGTGATTGTGCACGACAAGTTGTCTTCTTTTACTACAGAGTAAATTGATTAATTTTTATAGTGAGGTATCCGTACTTTTCCTCAAGTGTGGTTTTCAGGCACGCATTAGAAAAACAAGCGCCTGCTACCGTTGCCACAAAGGGGCGCCAAAGTTACAATTTTGATTTTGGGGTTATTGTGAAGTCATTCAACGTACTTCAACAAAAACACAATATAACATGAAACTACGAACAAAATTGCAATAAATTAGAATGGCAAATAAGATCACAAGCAACAATCGCAGGTAACATTTGCCCAGTATGCCCTGATTTAACTCTTTCTGGGCGTTTTTAGTGTTTGAGGGTTTTGCCTTGTCACCACGAGTACCACCGGGACTGTGTGGACCCCTGGCTCCTTCTCCAGCAGACCTGTCCTCTCTGCAAACGCAGTGTGCTCGGTGAGAAACGCACCCCACAACTAGTAAAATCATGACGTTTCAATGGCTCAAAATGTACATTTATCATTGTTGGGACAATAAAGGTTTTCTTCTTCTCTTTCTTTCCCCCATCCCAGGCACTTGTTATTGAGCTGGACCTGTTTTTGGACCAGAATCAGAAGGACTTTTCCACATGAAACCTAGAAACGGCAACTATGTAAACCACTCCCGTGTAGAGTAAGGTCAGACGCTCAATGAGGCCTGACTTCGGTCTGTCACTGAAGATCGGTCCAGCTCAGGATGAGAAGGTGAACAATAGTTTAGGTTTTGGTAAAGTACAGAT
Source organism: Paedocypris micromegethes (assembly GCA_028031935.1). Taxonomy (NCBI): domain Eukaryota; kingdom Metazoa; phylum Chordata; class Actinopteri; order Cypriniformes; genus Paedocypris; species Paedocypris micromegethes. Next base: position 8,626,628 of record CM051502.1, read on the forward strand.
GAATTTGATGTGCAAAAACAACCTCTCCATGTGGTTTCAGGATCCTGTAGTTAAACCTGTTCGTTTTATTTAACCTTCTTACAACTAAGAGTGCAATCCAAAAGCTTGATTTTGCTTTTTTTTTTCTACCTTATCAAAAGGTTTTCTGTGACACAGTCACTTTAAAAAAAAAAAAACGATGCAATATTACAATTTAGTGGAACAACAATGTTCAAGTTTATTTATAAAGCGCTTTTCTTAGTTCGAGACCAACAACCTAGAGAGAAAAAAATGCAAATTAGGGGAAAAAAAATAAAGTATTTTTTTTGTCCATCTTTTAGCTGTGTTAAAAAATAAGGGGAAAAGAGTCAGTAAAAAAAAAAATGCAACGTCTTTACTTCAAGGATACATTACAATGAGAGGCCAAGCCTGACCAACTGTTACATTTGAATACACAGAAGGGAAAAACAACACTGCTCAGTCTTAAGAAGAATATTTATTCTTGGTTCCTTTAAAAGCATTCTCAAATATTCTGCTTTTTTAAAAAGCTCTCTATTGGTACAAAGATGGCGCTCTTTGTCGTCAGTCGTCAGCTCTTCTAGTCTTCATTGCTTCCTGGAGCTTCTGAAGCGTCACGTTTGGATTGTTTTTCGGTGCTGCATCTTTGTTCTGCTCGATTAAATCAGTTATTGTGCACTTCCTCTCCCGTCTTTAATTAACCTACATTTTCCCTCCAATGTTGCGTGCCCACGGATGTACAGTATTCTTCCTTTATTCACTCACTCAAACCCTTGTGATCAGTATATTCATCAGTCTTCACTCACGCTCTCAGGAAGGAATCATGCCCTTGTTCCGTTTCCTGTCAGCCATAGACCTGCGATTGTGATTGGCTCCTCTGCCTTTGTTGGCCTCTTTCCTGCGGCGGTCCAGCAGTGTTTCCGGGGTCTGTCCCTGGCCTCTCGGACCCCCGAACACGCTGCTTTGTGCTGCTTGTCTGTTTCTGACAGAGACAGAAACCAAGAAGCAAATTAACTAGTCTGGCCTCTCTTCATTTTTATAAGCCAGAAGACTGTTTAGAGCAAATTATAAAAAAAAGTTGAGAGACAAGTGAGAGACAGAGACGGGTATGTGGGGAAGGATGGAGGGAGAGAGAGAGAGAGAGAGAGAGGCATGCAAGTGAAGAGAGATAGTGAGAGAGAAAAAAAGAAAGAGAGAGTGATACAGGCATGTAGGAAGGGGAGAGACAGACGGGTATGTAGGTGGGGAGAGAGAGAGATAAAGAGAGAGAAACAGGCATGTAAGTGAAGAGAAATAGTGAGAGAGAGAAAAAAATAAAGGATGAAAGAGTGATACAGGTATGCAGGACGAGAGAAAGAAAGAGTGATACAGGCATGTAGGAAGGGGAGAGAGAAAAAGAGAGATAGACAGGGACGTAGGTGGGGAGAGAGGGAGAGAGAGAGAAAAAGAGAGAGAAACAGTCATGTGTGGGGAGAGAGATTGTGAGAGAGAGAGAAAAAAAAGAAAGAAAAAGTGATACAGGTATGTAGGGGGAGAGAAAGAGTGATACGGGCATTTAGAAAGGGGAGAGAGAGAGAGAGAGAGAGAGACACAGATAAAGGTGTGCAGGGGCACACAGAAACACAAAAAAAGGGTTAGAAAGAGGGAGACAAAAAAAAACACGTAAAAAGGTAGAGTGAGAGACAGAGAGAATGAATGGGAGAGCGAGGGAGAGAGACGGAACCGAGAGGGAGACACAGATGGAAAGAAAGACTGACGCAGATACACACAGAGAGAAACAGAGAGAAATGGAGAATAAAAGAGATTGAAAGAGAGACTGACAGAAAAAGTGGGAAAGACGTAGAGTAAGAAAGAAACGTAGAAATAGAAAAAGGGGCGGAGACTTAGAGACAGGATGGATGAGTGGGTGGAGCTTCACCCTTTCCTGCTCTGCACTGCGGCTCTTCTGGCCTCGGCTCGCTCTCGCAGCACGGCTGGATCCTGCAGGAAGTGATCCCTGTTCACTGCCTCTTTCTGAATAAAACACACACACACACCACCATAAAAAAAACCCAATCGAAAATCGAAAAAACCCAAAACAAGACTTTTTTTTAAGCAAAAAAAAAACAGGATGTCACTGGTTAAAATGCAGAAATATCCCATTTTCAAACCTTGTCCTGTTCTTCTTCATCCTCATCGTCCTCTTCCTCAAAGGTTGGTTTGCCTTTTCGGAGTACTTGTGGGATAGTAAAAGGTCTGTGGAAATTGAGTCGCACTTTACACAATGTGCAGATTAAGCTCATTCACATAATACCGTATTTACGCGAATAGAAGCACCCCGTTTTTTCCAAAATTTCGACACTGAAAAACTTGGGGCGGTGCTAATAATCGCTGATTTCAAATTTGCGCGTGAATATAAGCGCCCATTTTTGCGTATTTCAAGTCAGGAACAATCCCAAATAAACGGAAACACGTGTGCGTCTAAGACACATTAGGCACGCTGTGACACTTAACAGAGACATAATAACACCGGAAGTAATAAGATTTATTAATAACACCGGATTTTAGTAATAAGAAGTAATAAATTACATCAAACCACGACCGCTTATCTTAGCGCAACAGGCTACAAATGAGTCCGATGTGTCATCACAGAAAGAGTCCAAACAGTCAAATGAAGAACACGGGCAAGGAGTAAAAGAAATCCAAGGAACAGACACAATCAAAACGCTGGGTCGCTGCACAGGGGAAAATAATCCTTCCTCTTCACACGGCGTGGGATAAACAGAGAGCTTGAAACAGGCCTGAGCTTGAAACAAATGTGCAGAGTCTGACTGGTGAGCAAAGGGGAAGTAAAGTCCTGACCACTAGAATCGACTTTTTGTTATCTATTATTCAAGTAAAGCGATATCAAAATGATACGAGTCACAAGTTAGGTTTGTTAAATAAAGAAAAAATAGTATTTTTATCAGAATATTAACGTAATTGAATAAGAAACATAACTTTTTTTTTTTCAAATCAGGGGTGTGCTTATATTCGCCTAAATACGGTAATTGAATCTTTACCTATTAATCTCTCAATGGGGAAATTCGTCCCTGCATTGAACCCATCCGAACAAACTGGGAGCAGTGGGCAGCCTCGGGAAGTTGGCGACCGGGCGACGTACCTGCGGCTCAACAGCTCATCCTCTTCATCGAGATCATTGGCGCCGATCTGATTGTCATCATACGTGTCGTCATATTCGTCATTGTAATCCTCCGTGCAGAAAGCCTCATCTCCAGGCACGATGGGAATCTCATCCACCACCGTCTCATAGGCCCGGTATCTCGCACGCTGCTCTTCTATGTGCTGTTTATCATCAAGCAGGGAACGAGCGCTCTCGCCCTGTCTGAAACACACACGTGAGGAATGATTAGGTCAAGGTGTAACATCCAACTCAAACTAAAACTAACGAAAAAATACTGGAAGAATACCAAAAAACTGAAGATAAAATTAATTAACGACTAGTCGATGTCATTATGTAAATACGTCGACGTAAAAAAAACGTGTTTTTTTCCATTCTCTCTCTCACACACACACACACACACACACACACACACACACAGACAGACATGCACTCTCTCTCTCTCTCTCTCTCTCTCTCATCACACACACACAATCCTCACACTCTACACACACACACACACACAACATGCACACTCCTCTCTCCTCTCACACCTCTCTCACACACACACACACCACACAATCTCTCTCTCACACACACACAACACACACACAATCTCTCTCTACACACACACACACACACACACACACACACACACACACACACACAGACATGCACACAATCTCTTCTCTCTCTCTCACACACACACACACACACACACACACACACACACAAATAAACACCTGAGCTTCTTTTAAAAAAATATACAATATTGAAAATAGCAGATGCATCTTCAGGTTTCCCCCTGCGTTTCAATAAAGTTACAATACAAAGTTTGTTGCAAAAAACATACTCCACCCAATACCATACCGCCTGGACACTAGAAAATACCTTGAGATGATTTTTAATAAGATCTATAATAACACTGCAACAGTGTTTAACAGAGTTCGGTTTTCAGTACGACAATCTGTTGTTTACATTGATACATTGCACATGTAAGAAATATAATGTACAGTGCATTTCTAAAGTAATGTTAACAAACATCTCAGTACAAAAATCACAGGAACAGATGTCTAGTAATAATGGCAAGTAAGTGTATGTACTTGACATAACATAAAAAAAAACGAAAGATTGTTAAGCAGATACATACAGTACAACGGAACGAATGTCAAGCAATAAAACAGTAAGCGTTTTATTGTTTTATGCACCACGTAAAAAACTAAAAATTATCATGCTACCAATACTTAAAAATTTCATACATTCATTCATTTAACGGATGCAAGCAAAATTAAAATTATTGCACCACGTAAAAAACTAAATTTGTTATGCGTACAGTAACGGAACGAAATATTCATTAATAATATACGTAGCACGCGTGGCCGCAGAGATATTAATTTTCAAAGTGTTTGAATGGGGTAATATCTGAAAACCTTTTTCTGATCTGAAAATTTTGATATATTTCTTTTATAATTTATGCATACACCTATATAAAAAAAATCCGAGAAGCCATGAATCCGCAAACATATGTAATAAATGTTCCAAAATCCAAAAACATACATATCTGTGGCTTGCAAAACTCTCCAGGTTTCGACTGAAACCCTTGTTCCCTGTCAGGTAATGTTGTCCCCAGTAGTGTCAAGTGAACAACTGGAAAGGGAACTTTTTTTAATAGAGTGGATGCGGCTTGTATACAGGTGCGGCTTGTTTATGGTTTATTTTTATTTTTTTAAATAGAGCTGATGCGCTTATATACAGTTGCGGCTTATAGTCCAGAAAATAAGGTAAATTATGTCTTTTAAAGTTATTTATTTTAAATGTTTTTGATTAGATCAAAGATTAATTGAAAAAAACATTATAATCAATAGATTAATTGATGAGAAAATAATCGTTAGCTGCAGCACTAAATCAAATCAAACAAAAAAAAAAGTTTGTAAGACTGACCTTCGACCTTTCCAAACACGGCTCATGTCCAGTCGATCGCGGTTGAACACGTCAAACTCGTCGTCATCAAACACGTTTGACCTGGAACTCAAAACTGGAGGAAGTTCCTGCTTCAGGGGCCTATTATGAGAAGAAATTATTACAATACTTCTGCTACAAATCAATTATTAGAATTTTACTTGGCCATTGTCCGGTCCAGTTTATCAAGTGAAGAGGACAGTTTGTCTTCCAGTATGTTGTTTATGACCATCTCTGAGTTGAAGCCATACTCTTGCAGACAGGCCAGTATGAAGCCTTCTCCCAGGTCAGGCAGCAGATCCTGGATCTGAGAGAGCAGAGACTCCAGCTCTCCCGCACTGACTGTCAGCACTGCCCCCTGTGGCCAAGAACAGAGTGTACAGGCCAGTGACTTCAGAGCATTTGTAAGGCGCTTTTCACAGTTTTAACAGTCTCAAAGCGCACAAAAAGTGATGGCACAAATCAGGCTCCGCCCATTATACTCATCATTAATAACACTTGTGGGCAAGGCCACATTTCTGGTTGGTGGCTTTATCAAATGTGTTTTTTTAATGTTTGTGGCAAATTGTAATTTTCAGGGTTCCCACAATTTCTGAAAAGTCAAATTCAAACACCTTGAGGTTCCACGTTCAAGCTTTTCCAGCACCATGCAGTTGTGGTAAAATATATATATTGAAAGGTCTGTCTAAATACAACCAAAATTAAACTTTGCCATTTTAGTCACATTTAAAGAGATAGTATGCGAAAATGAACAGAAACTAAGCTGTGCTTTTAAGCAATAATAGTAGCAATTGGACGAGTGTCGCTGTCTGTCTAGTCGACTGGCAATATTAGTTTATGTACAGTCAATATGAACAAAATGCACAAATGACTAAAATGATTTGTTCACTTTATTGTTCAAGAGTCAAAATTCTGTGTATCGTAGTTGTATTGTAGTTGTGTATTTTTTCTTAACTGTAATAAGAATGATTTTTATTCTTTTACTTAAGGACCACAGTACTCTTATTTTAATTTTTTCCAATAACTGTTACGTAACTTTTGTATTGCAGTTATAACAATATTTTACCATATTATAAAATCTGTCTGAATTTAATGGGGTTTGGAATTTATTAGGGCATTTAGATGTTAATTACGTCGCGATTTATGAAATATTTGCCACGAAACTGCTGTTGGCACGAATCAACGGAGTTGGTCTAGCACTGTATTTGTTTGTTGTGAAATACGTATAATTTCATTTTCAAGCACTTCATATAAAATAATTTAAACAAAGGAGACAAAGGCCTTGAAAACACAATTGAAATTCAAGCATTTAAGGATTTCAAGCACCCATAGGAACCCTTGACATGATCAAATGAGACACTCGTAAATAAAGAAAGCAAAAGAATTTCAAAATGAATGAACTCACATTGTCACCCTTAGCTGGAGAGTGAGGCATGGCTTCTGCTCCTCTCACCTCCTCTTTTACCCCAGATATTTCTCCTCGTCTTTGGGAGGTTGATGAATCATGGTTAGACTTGGTTTGGACTGATGAAGAGCTTCTTTTCTTCCCCACTAACTCCCAAGCAGATTCTACACCTTGCAGCAGATAGCACGTCCTGGTCTCGTCTCTGATAGGCGGCATTAAGGAAAAGCACAGGAAGTTCCAGAACCGAATCGGAAACTGGTCTGTGTGAAGTTCGTCCCGTGTTCATTTATCAAAACTGAATTTGACCAAACTCTCATAGTCTACTTCAAACACTATGGAATCAACTTAGTGCCAAAATTAGCAAACGCAAATTTCCAAGAAACGAACGAAAATGCTTCACATAAATGATGATGACCATGAAGATGCTCTGATTCTGAATGCTTACGCGCTCGCTAAACTCCTCCCCCACTTCTTAGTCAACTGCTGCCAATCACATTCTCACCAGCCAACCAGTAATCAGCCAATCAGAGTAAGGGCCGCACCCACGTGAAGCTTGTGCCAGAAATCCCAACGCAAAAAAAAAAAAAAATCAGAAGCGAAAAATAAAGTTTCAAACGGAAGTGTGAAGACTGCACACACAAAAAATAAAAAAAATCAAACATTAATGGGAAGCATTTTTGTTCGTTTCTTGAATATTTATGTTTAATGTTTGAATATTTATGTTTAATCTGTTTCATTTATGCTTCAACGAATACTCAATCTTACACAAAACCTAGTTCATCATTCTGAAATATTGGATACAGATGTGGAAAGGCTTGCTGAAGAAGACTGATGTCATCAGCTACAGGGAAGAGCTCATCATAGTCTGCCAGGAATCTGAGGGAGAGAAGAGAGACGTGAGGAAGACTGTTCCTCAGCCACAGGACGTTCACCACTTTACCGTTTCTCCTGAAGAAACACCGTGAAGTTCTGGAGAAGGTCTTCCACGAAGGCCAGTGTGTTTTCTGAGCTGTAAGTGTGATGCAGTGTAAGGAACGTGAGCGCTTGCTGTGGCTTACCGTGTGCCCTCCTCACCCCTCCAGTATGGGCTGCAAACACGTGTGCTGGAGCAGCAGGTGGCAGATCTCCAGCAGCTTCTTCCTGCTATGTGATGTTCGTCTCCACAGGTCTTCTTGTGAACTGAGATCGGTTACATCGAGTTAAAACCAAAATCTACCTGAGGAAAGAGTCAGCGTTTGTTCTCACCTTTTCGTGAATCCTCTCTTCTTGATGGCTTTCTCCAGCTCTGGAATAGCCGTCTCGTAGAAGGATGATAATCTGCACCGAAAGTCGTGTAAATACTGTAAAAGTGTCTGATCTAGGTGAAAATACTGGCAGACTAGCTCTTTCAGTTTTTTTCTCAAAATTAAAGCTCATTGAGGGAATTAAAGCACAAAAAGGGTCTGGGATCTCTTCACTGCTAAAGAGAAGTGAAAACAGAACTGGCTTCTCTTCTGAGTCCACTAGGTTGTGAACAGCAAAAGGACAGGGATCACTTTCCGCTGGTTCTCTTTCTGGCTCACTTTAAACAAACTGGGTTCGGTTCGCTTAAAACGAGCCATATGTGAAAACGCCTTTAACATCTTCACTTTACATGACTTGACACACTTGAGTCACTTTTTTGTAATTTGCTCATTTTCTTGTATTTTTTATCTTTTTATTCATCTTCATAGTTTTTCCATGTAATGCATTCATATTTTTATCAATTTATTTTGTAGTTTATTGTATCTCTTATCTTTTATTGAATATCTTTCTCGCATGCCTCCACCCATATCCCATTTTTAAATGCTGGACGATTGAAAAATACATTTCATTGCATGTTGTACCATGTATAATGTATAACTATTAAAATTTGAATTTGAATATAAATCAGATTTTTTTTAATGCACAATGAACAATATAACAGGGTTTTTGTTCATATAGGGAACAAATAGATCTGGATAAGAATTATATTTGATTTAAATTCAAAGCATCAAAGTGTTACAATACCTTTTATTTGCTCATTCTAAACCGGTTTCAAACTGATATATTTAACATAAAGCAGAACTGCACAACAGCCATATTACAACTCACAATTTGACCTCATTCACTATGTATTAGAATTTGAATGAGCTGAAAATGTGTTCTGGCACTTGTAGTTGAAAACCCACTAAATGTTCTTATTGCAATATGTCACTGAAATGAGTGAAAATTGATATTTTCCAGAAACAAGCATAAAAATGACAACCAGTTGGCTCAACTAGTGGTCACAGGTTCGATTCATAAAGGAAGTCAGAAGAAAAAGTGAGCGTGTTAGAATCACCTGTGGAGGACGTCGTGCTGTTTGAACGTGGGACAAGCCTCAGGGAAGATGTCCAGGAAGGAATGAAGAGTGCTGCACCCGTCACACATGAAACACACCACATCAGCCAGATCCTGGGAGTCCAACACAAGAGACGTGAACATCACTACAGGATTGAGTGATAAACGTGAGAAATGTACGGTGCTGTTATGTTGTGCGCTTTGAGACCGTTAAAACTGTGAAAAGCGCCTTACAAATGATCTGAACTTGAACTTGCATTTAACAAACACACTATGACATAGAGCTGCACGATTCTGTGTAATATGAGAATAACCTTTTTATCTTTTTTTAATATCTTTTTTTTTTTTTACACAATTATTTCACAATTCTGGATATTTTTTTTTATTTTAAATATTTCACCCTGAAAATCAGGTTGTCAAACAGCACTTTATAACAATAATAATAAATAATAATAATAATAATGAGTATTTGTAAGGCGCTTTTCACAGTTTTAACTGTCTCAAAGCGCACATGTAAATATGTAAAGGAAATGATGCTTTTTATTCAATTTGTCGTCTGGATTGTTGGTGTTGACTAATGATACATATTACTCTTTGCTTGACATTTAAATAAATGGAATAAAAACAATGTGATGTAACGTAAAAGTAATGTTGTAAAGAAAAAAAAAATCACTATTAAACGAAATAAAAATAAAGATACAGTACCAAGGTACAGTTGAGGAAAATATTAGCTCTGTTTAAGAGCACTTTTAAAATAGGGTACTTATCAAACAATGATTATTTTGTAGGTAGGGCTAATAATTTTGTCCTCAACTGTAGATGATTACTGTATGTGGTTTGCTGGTTTGAAACCGCAGTAAACACACACACACACACACACACACACACACACACACAGACATTTCAGAATAAAATCCTTTTTCAGGTACTAAAGCTTTATATATTTTTTTATATATTTTTTTATATACTTTATATAGCTTTAAGCCGTGGCATTTGTGGAGAAGATCCGGTTCAGTGTTTTGCTCAAAGACTTCAGTTGTTCAACCCTTTATCATTAGGCCACAACTGCTCTTGTTTACTGGAAGCATGTATAAATCAGTAGGTTGGGGATGCGTCACCTCCTCTGGCATGGTCATGGTGCTCTGACATCTCTGAGCGATGAGTTTAAGCGGCTGATCGGCTCCGGCCTCCTCGGACTTCAGGCCACACTTCTCTAAAATAGAGTCGAACACCTAGAAGACACAGGGAGAGGGTGCTTAGAATGAGCGGGTCAGTTTAGTGGTCACATGACCAACCTGGAGGATGGAAGGTACGGTCTCGTTTAAATCTCCATAGTAACTGGGTTGTTGAGTGAAAATGTTATCTGGGAAACAGTAAATGACATGATGTCAAAACATTCGAAATTGAAAAGAATGCTTTGTTTCTACACACACCAACACAGTGGATGAGCGATTTTATGCCAGTGTGTGTCCATACCAAAGTTTGTGTGTGTGTTTGCTTTTTGTAATTAAGTACCAATCATTTTTCGGAGCAGTTGTGAATTTCCTTTGCCGAATAGCACACACAGGTCCAGGATTTTGGGAATGTCAAACAGGTAATTGTTGTAAATAATCTCGGCAAACGCAGCAGGGCTAATAAAGTTTTCCTTAAAAAAAAAGTTTTATTCACGTTATTCAATTTAAACTTTATATAATGTGACATTTCTATAGTTTGACTTTGTGTACCTTGGACTCTTTGTGCGTAGCCATCCGCAGGAACACCATAAACATAGAGCGATGAACGTTCCTCTGCATATCAGTCACAGCCGGAGAGCTAGAGAGACCACCCGGGTCCAAGCCTCGAGGAGCGTGATGCAAATAAGAGTCCAAACATCTCTGCAAAGACTCGTCAAACACCACCTGAAGAGGAGCAGCATCGTATCATCACAGGGTTTCATAAAAAGAGTTGATCAGCTCTGTAACATGCTCAGAGGATCGAACCTGGTGTTTTACCAGAATTAAAGTGAAAATCAGTCTGTTATTATTGTGTTTTGTGAAATGTCATACTACAGTAGAACAATACATCTCTTTTCTGTCGTGTAGGAATCCCGAATATTGATACCACCAAAATTGTGGAAATTACTTTGATATTCATTTTTACTTTCGTCATACACTTTCTCATCAGTGATACCAATCTGGGGGGGGGGGGTTAGGTAATTTTAGTAGATTAGTACATTATTTGTACGCAAAATTTGTATTCTTACTTATTTTAAAGTAAAACATTTGACGCAGGGTTAAACCTGGACAAGCATCTGCCCTTTCTAATACAGTATATAATTTAAAAGAATGATAGAGAACGAAAGAGAGAATGAGACAGACACACACATACACACAAAGAGAAGACAGATACACACACAGAGAGAGAAAGATTCAGACAGACAGACAGAGCGAGAGAGAGAGATACAGACAGACAGACAGAGCGAGAGAGATATACAGAGAGAAAGAAAGACAGAGAGACCAAGAGAGAGAGAGAGAGAGAGAGAGAGAGAGAGAGAGAGAAAGACAGATGGACATACAGAGAGTAAGAGAGAGAGAGAGACAGAGAGACACTGTGGTAGATAGAAGTGGTAACTTTGTGGTAGCTTTCGCACGTCACACTTTCTTTCTCTCCCTCTCCTGCACGCACGACGGCGCGTGAGTCTGTGAATCTAACGTCGCGTGAAATCAACATTTATAAACGATTTGACTAAAAATAAAAATAATAGTCTGTTACAATGATTTCTGTGTTCGATTAGCAATGTCTCCATGTCGTCGATAAAAGTTGTAAAGATATAAATGTGTTATACTGTAATAAAGTGTTTATTATGGTGTATAAAAATGTAATTTATGGCTGTGTAACAGTATCTACTAGTTTTCACAAACGGTTTACCGCCCACCCCTACCTGACACCAGAACTTGTCATGAGGTAAAGCCAGCAGCCAGTCCAGATCTTCTGAGATGAAGCGAGCAAGCTCAAGGAACTCCTCCTCCAGACCAGAAGACGCGTCCTCCGGTGGAGGTTTGTAGAGTATGAAGCATCTCTCCTCTTTCCGCTGTGGGTGCTGATGAGAAACTCAGAAGATCATCATGGAAATCGTAAGACTGGTCAAACCAATCACTGCATTCTAAAGCCACAGGCGATGGCATCATGGAACGCATGTTCAATTTCCGTGTCACAGGGAGTTGAAGCCATTTTCTACCTCTAGACCTGAATGCAGGACACGCCCCCTCGATTGGTGGCAGACCAAACATCAGTTGTATGTAAAGTGTGTCTGTACGTTTACAGTACAGTAATAGGAGTTTTATATGTCAGAGTTTTGTGCAACATAATGTTTCACATAATACTGTTTGGGTGGGTTTAATTCATAGCGCTTTGTTTGATGATGCTGGACAGTGTGGGTGTGCAAAGCATTTTATAATTAAAAGAAGTGTGTGTTTTATACCAGTGCTGGAAGAGTCCGGTCCCGGCCTTGAGGTCCAAAGGTCTCGGTAACATGAAGTTCGTCTAAAGGCACTTTGGCACAAGCCATCTCCACCTGTTCAGGTAACAAAAAGACTGCGATTCAGCAGTGACGTCATTTTCAGTTTGAACTACGAGGAGGATAAAACATGACTGACAGTTCAACACACGTGGTTCATATTTTAAAACATCTGGTCGTTAAAATGGGTTGTAACTGACAGAATTCACGAATGCCCGAGATGCAGCTTCCATAAAAACAAATCAGCAAAACTCGTATAACGATCTCACTATTTAATGGCGTTTTTGAAATTGAAGTGAAACAGGCGACTGTTTGGCCTCCTAGCTAATCCTACTACAGTCAAGACAGTTACTCTCCATCATTCTAGCTAAATAACTACAAACGACACCTTGTCTAACAGCTTTATTTTTCCAGCGTCTGCTGAATTTTGAACGAAAATTTTAAAATCCCAATGTGAAAGGAAAACTATGAGGAAAAAAGTTACAAAGCCTGTAACGTTCTTATTTCTTATAAGGAAGTATTAACGAACAATTTACAAACAAAATTAAAACGCATAAAGAAATATATGAGAACATAACCTTTTCGTAAAATCCTTCTTCATATATTGTGAACTGCTCCGGTTTTAGGCATCACGATTCACGTCCACCGGCTTTCACATCCGGTGCGCGGAATGGATTTCAAAATAAAAGCATTTAAACTTTGGATTTTTTTT
>CM051502.1:8639684-8706873 GCA_028031935.1 Paedocypris micromegethes
TTTTTTTTTTTGACGAGATCATCTAATATATATATTTATTATGATATTATATATAGATTATGTTAAAATATATAAATATGTAATATGTTAGCACAGCTGTAGACAGGGTTGCCTTCCGTCCTTTAAAATACAGAATCGTCCCGTAGTTTAGAATGAAGTTGCGCGTCCTGTTTAGAATCAATACGGCATCGTTTTTATCGGTTTTAAAGCAGCGTTTTTAATCATTCCACGCATTTTATGAAGATGCATTTACGGACGTCTTGTGCAAATAACCAATTGTAACTTTCTATATTTTCAAATTACAAGTAGGCTGTATAAAAACTTTACTAGCTAATGTGTTCAAATTTTTTATGCATGTACTGTTTCCATGTTTAATAGATGTTACTGCAAATTGTAACCAATACTTTAGGCCCCAACACCTTTATCAATGCCCTTAAAAATATAATTACCATTAGAGAAATCTGTAGAATCTTTAGAAAAGACCGTCTTTCATTTCTATAAAATATTTAATTACACATTCATTCATCTTCTGCTGCTTAGTCCTTTACAGGGTTCATCTCAGCATCACTGGGCCGGAGGCAGAATACACACTCTGGATTTGTGGCCAACCATTTGCAGAGCGTGACACACAGACACATACATTGTCACTTTATCAAGCTTTCACATTATTAAAGAGCAGAAAGAGACGATGGTGGAACAAAACTGTTAGAATTAAAGCTGCATCAGTGAAAAAACTCTTAACGATTTGTAATATTTATTTATTTTCCCTTACACACTTTTTACTAATTATTTTTTACTAACACTCTTTCTTCGATGTAACTGTTTCTCTGTTGAAACTAAAGAAATTTCCCCTTAGTGGGATAAATAAAGTCATTCAATCAATCAAATAAATACACTGCTTAAATGACTTACATGTTGAGAGCCAATTGGTGGGTCAGTGTTAGTCAGAGTTGTGAAGGTAATGTTTTATCACCAGTGTCTCAGTCAGTGGAAAAGAAATATCCCATCTGGAATCACGTGGCCAAACCTTAGTTTTGTAACTTCAGTTCTTTAATTCCAATTAATTCTGGAGTTTTACTTCACCGTGTTTGTAGCTGAGGTCCATTTGATCCGAGTGTGAACTTTATCTCAGAAAGTAGATTTATTGATGTCATTCATCTCTGATTGATCTATACAATTTAGTAGCATCAGTTGTTCTTGTTTTGTGCAATACACGTCACTTTTTGTTGTTATTCACCTGTTTATTATATTATGCATAACAGATAATGCTTTGATTGTTGGTGTTCAAGTTCAAGTTCAGTGCATTTGTAGGGCGCTTTTCACAGTTACAACTGACTCAAAGCTCATGTGTGGAAAACTAAAAAAACGAAGATTGTTGCATTTTATTCATTTGTTTGTTGGTGTTACGATAATGGCTATGACCAGGCGGCTAGCACATATGCGACAGTGGCCAGGTATAAATAAATTAAAAAAAAAAAAAAAAAAAAAAAACCCTGGGGAGAACCCGACTCACTAGTGCCAGTCTTCTCTGGCATTCGAACACTACAAAATCAGTGCTTCGGTTGTAAAACAAATATGATGTATGAATAAAAAATTCTGTCTAGTTCGTTTCTTTATACAGCCTTGTGTGAACATTTACTGTATCCATTTTAGACAAATTGCTTGCTTGCTTCTCTTTTGGTTAAAAAGGAGAAAAGCGGCTGTCAAATGACTGTAAAGTAAAGTACAGTAAAGTAAAGAATAACACAAAGAGTAAAATGCCAAACGTTGCCACCAGGAGGCGGACGAAGCCAATTCTGTACAGCCAAACGCAAATAAAGTTTTGGCAGCGGCTGTTATTTGTGCTTCAATTCAGACCTAAATTCTACAAATCGTCCGTTTTTAAATGCAATCCTGACTTCAGCCTGATTGGTTGCACGTTCGCGTGGGGAAACAGTTGCTTTGTTCAGTGTCCTGCTCGCTTAAAAATAATACCTCCCAAAGGGCTTAAAATAGTACCAACGCAACGCTCGAGCCAAGCAAGACGCGACGCGACGCGACGCGACGCGGCCGTCCGCGCGCGCGCGTCCTCGCCTTCCTTCTCCCCGTTGCGTGGCGGTGCGGTGGCTCCACCTTTCGAGCGTTGCGCGGCCGGTGACCTCACGGCGGTGGGCTGCATCCAGCTCTGGTGGGTTTTTCGGGCTCGTGTTCCCCCGTCGCGCGTCCAGGCGTCACGTTTTAACGGCGAATCCGCGAAAGCAGCCGGTGTTCACGCTGCGGGATCGCGCTCGTGTTCGCTCGCGCTCCACACGAATCGAACCGACGAGGAATGTGGGATTTACAGGATGCCCGACAGCGCTGGAAAAAGATTTAAACCTACCAGATACATCCCGGTGTCCACTGCCGCCACTCTGCTGGTGGGATCGACCACTTTATTCTTCGTTTTCACGTAAGTCTTAACCGTTATATGAGCAGGAGGCCCGAGCTCGACTCTCCCCGGGAGCACGGCGTTTAAACGCGGAGGTTTCACTTAAAAGAGCCGCGGCTTTTATTGTGTTTTTTTTTTGTTTGTTTTAACGGTTAAGTGTTTAGTTGATATCTGAAATCAGTAGAACAAAGCGATGTTCAACGCTAATGTACTTGAGTACCGTGTGTGTTCCGGCGTTTCTGCTACAATTCTCGTTACCGCTATTCATCAAGTTTTCCGAAGCTAAATGTGAAACATTCAGAATCACTTCTCCTCATAGCGAGAGGTTTCTGATGACAAAAATGTAAATGGACTTCATTCTCACTGAAAAAGAACGATTCGACACGGTTCGTTTGAAGCAAACTTTGATTTTGAACAGATCAGCACGCGCAAAAATAAACGTCAAAATGGCGACCAGGGCTTTATTATATTTCTATTCAGTGTAAAGGTTAATATTCTCACTTCTCTACACGTGAATATTGTTAATATGTTCGTATAAACGTACGCACGTCATCATATTATAAAGATGGATAAGTGCACTCAGTGAGTAGTGTAGGTCTGGTAATACAAATAAAAAAACGGTTATAATAACATCAACAACAATTTTGATAATAATGGCTATAATTATCAATAGAATGAAATCAATCGGCTATTTAAAAATTCCAACATAAGACGTTCCAAGAGTGATATAATTTATAAAGTATTACAAAAAGTAATGGACAATCAAATATATAAATAAAAAAACGATCAACCAACTTTTACTAAAATGTATATACTGTACATTAATTCGTTCATATCAGGATGAACTACACTCTAACGTTTTGTTTTGCAGGACTTTTATTAACCTGCTTCATTTTCTCATTGATTTTAGCTCATTTTTTTAGAACTAAAGATGGCTTAATAACCTACCAGTTACTACTCTGTGTAACTAAAAGTGTATTGCTTATGTCAACCTATTGATATGATGTTTGCAGAGACGCGCCATGTTTCCACTTGTCTGTCTATATCGCATGTCAATGAGCGTTAGAAGCTATTGATTCCACGTCCTTTCTTTTAGGCTGAAACTTTATTAACGACTTCAATTTGTTCAAAATCAATTTTCACTGTATGCAACTTGATCTTGGAGCTGTCTGTGGATTAAATAGCTCAAGCCATTGTAACTCGAGAATAATAGTGTGTGTAAACTTGGTTTGAAGAAACCGTTTTAACAGTCTCTAAGCTTAGGGTGCTTTCACATATAGCTCGTGATCGTGATAAAACGAATCAAACTCAGTTGGGTTAAAGAGAGCCAGAAAGTGACCCAGCGCAAAACTAACTCCGAATTAAACTCAATTCTGTTTTCACTCCTCTTCAGCAGTGAAGAGATCCCAGACCTTTTCGTGTTCACACATGAATCTGTTCATTCCGCAATCTCTCTTCTGTGATGTATTTGGCCCCCTTGTTGTACGTTTTTTAACACTTTAACGCGGTTCCGTTAATTCCAGTTTTCTTCATTATTTGTGAGATCAAAAGGAAAACCTTTAATTTATTAGAAATAAAAATGTTTTTTTTTTATTTATAAAAGCATTTTTTTATTGGAACGGTTTTTATGGGTTGAGAAGAGTGTCGTATCATGCAATCGTCTTTCCAAATACTTTTTTAATAAAGTTTTAAGAGTTTTAATAAATCTGCGCCTGGCACACACAACCTCGCAACCTGCCATTATGAAAAGGAGTTTTCTATGGAATTAGATTAGTGCCAAAAATATCAAACGTAAGTTAGAAACGAACAAAAATGCTTCACATTTACGTTTTTTTTTTTTGCTTGCATTTTTCGAGTTTTTGTCTGAAACTTTTTTTTTCTGCTTTGGATTTTTCGTTCTTTTTGCCTTGTTTGGTTTTCTGGCACTAATCTGATTCCACAGTTTTCCGATGATGTGAACCAGACAAGACAGACCCAATGATGAATGTCTTCTGAATGTGTGGAGGGATTTTGAGTCCGAGCCGAATGAGTTTTGTGACTTTTGTTCTGTAATATTGTGAAATATTTCAGAAATATTTGTGTTGCTGATCAAGTCAATTTTGTTGAGTAAGATGGCTGAAATACTGAGTGTCTGAATTACTATAAAGTGCAGGAACTTGCCATTGACGCAAGACGCAGTGCCTTCTGAAGTTCACTGGCCTGACTATCAAAACCACTGGCCCAGGTTGACGTGTTGTGTATTGATCCCAATAATTGCGAAAAACATTTTGCTGAAAGTTCAAGTTTAGAGCATTTGTAAGGCACTTTTCACAGTTTTATCTGTCTCAAAGCGCACATGTGAATATGTAAGAGGATTGTTGCTTTTTATTCATTAGTAGTTGGTGTTAAGGATTATGGCTTTGATTATCACTATGACTATGACCGTGAGCAAGCACATATGCCACAGTAGCCAGGAATAAAACCTCTCTAACGCGGAAAAAACCCTGGACAGTCATCGCAGATTTTGACAGTTTTAGGAGGTGCAGGTGTGGTTTAATAGTCTTAAAAAGTGTGTTTACTAGCATTAATTCATTTATTTGTAGTAGTGAAATTATTTGGTGAGGTGAAGGTGAGGTGAATTGTTTTTGTTGTTGTTGGTTTCTCACTGTTACTAAACTGATCTTGTTTGAGCTTTTCTTATCAGCTGAACCAGCATATTATTTTTAGGCGGATCAATCTTGTGATGTGAAAATCCTAATCGTGACATCACTGAAAAATACTGTAAAACGAGACCATCGGGCCTAAACTTCGCCTTTCATCTGCATGTTCATCACAGTGCCTCTAGAAAGTAGGCGGAGACAGATAACTGAGAGGCGGAGCAGTTGGACAGGAACTGTGAAAGAAATGGCGGGAAGCGCATGTGCGGAGCGAGTTCTGAACATGTGGAACAGATTTAAGCCCCACTGCTTCTCCGCCTTGGAGAACTTCTTGGTTCTTGGGAGCGCTCGGAAAACAGCTGGATTCTGTTTTGTGAGTCTTAGCCTTCTGATGGCACCTTTTAATTGTTATTTTATTTTTATTTTCTTCTTTCATGCAAAGATTCACGCATCTTCAAAAGTTCCAATCTATTCAGTGGATATAAAGTCTTTTCAGATTAGGGCCGGGTGATTTGGTATAAAATTTAAATCTCGTTTAATTTAAAATTGTAACATGATTATGATTATTGCACGATCATTTTATTTTATTTATTTAAATTTTTCATAGTTCAGAACTCGTCATAGTTCACTGACAAGTTTTGTACAGTAAATATGGTCACATATTACAAGTGAGAGATTTTTAAAATGATTGACGGAAACACCTACACCGGTCGTCTATAATTTAGAGCTGCACGATTCTGGATAAAATGAGAATCACAATTTTTTTGCTTAGAATAAAGATCACGATTCTTTTCACGATTCTTTCTGGATATTTTATTATTTTAATCATTCAACCCTGAAAATCGGGTTGTCAAACGGCAATATAATAACACATATTGCTTATTGCTTTAATTATAAATAAATGGAATGAAAAATATAATGTAATGTGAAAGTAATGTTGAAAGGAAAAAAAATCACCATTAAACGTAATAAAAATAAACATTGTATTATGTCCAGTTGAGGATTATTAGAATTTATTGAAATTTATTAGCTCTGTTTAAAAGCACTTTTGAAATACGTATCAAACAATGATTACCGTATTTACTTGTTTATAAGTCGAACCCCCCACTTCAGCTGGGAGATTGTGGTATTCTGTTTAGACCCCCTTATAAAACGGGGGAAAGAAATGAGAGAAAAGTGAAAAATAGAAATGAGTAGAAACCCAATTTTGTGTTTCATATAAAGTCAATTCCAGTTATTTGGAGCTCACTGGGACACTAAACCCCCTTTTGAAATAAGACGAGAAGTAACCCTTAAAATATCATTAAACACTTAATTTTTTTCCAAACTTAAACATATAGCACCTAAAAATATAGAGGGAAAAAAATGATAGAATACCTGTTCAGATGCTCTTTAATCCTACAGAAATAATAAAACTATTCAGACATTCTTGGTGGTAAAGGAAACCTAAAAATAAAGTAACCATGTTTATTTAAGTTGGTATTAATCTATTTAAGTTATTGTTATTTATGTTTAAGGTTTTATTTGACTTTTGTATCGTTGCATTATAATTTTAAAGGTATGTGGGAAAAGTGCCTCTGCCCCTTTAAGGAAAAAGAAAAGAAGACAGACGCTAATGCTGACTCGTGGTTTGGGAATAAATAAGAGTGTTCCAAAGAGTGTGCAACTGTGCTTGTGTTGTGTGTGTTTGCGTGCGTCCAATTTGACGCAGAGGTATGACGTTAAACGAAAGCCGGCATGCCCCGTTTTCTCAAAGATTTATTTAGTCCACGTCATAAATGTTAATTTAATTACCGCGCTTGTGTCTCTGTTGTTTGTTTTATTGAGAAAGGGTGAAATTTCAGCGCAGTTTTGTGAGTAATATTTTCTATTTCGGTAGGCCGCGCACATAAGTCGACCTGCGCAAAAACGCATGTGTCGAT
Source organism: Paedocypris micromegethes (assembly GCA_028031935.1). NCBI lineage: Eukaryota > Metazoa > Chordata > Actinopteri > Cypriniformes > Paedocypris > Paedocypris micromegethes. Next base: position 8,646,650 of record CM051502.1, read on the forward strand.
CACGTGCGTCCTGCGTCATCACGCCCTTGAGAGGCGCCTTAAAATACGGCAGAAGTAATGCTAGATCATCTTTTCTTCATAATATTTAAACAATCTATCGGCTGAGTTTCGACTGATGCGCGTGAACAGAGGAAAGGAGTAGTTTCTGTCAGGCCGCTCGTCCGCTTGTGCGCGCATCAAGCAAAACTCAGCCGATTGATCAGAGAGAGTTATAATAGGCAGAATTGTATAAATGCTGGATTCAGATCGTGAAGAGGGAGGATCGAGATTGCGATCTTTTAACGATTAATCGTGTAGCTCTACTATAATTACTTATTGAACAACAACTGAATACATTATTTTTTATATTTTCTCATTAAAAGTAGAAAATGAGGAGTTCTTTTCAAAATAAGAAAATCAGAATAAGTGCATTTCTTGCATCTGTTGTAAACAATTACTTTAAAGTGCAGTGTATCTATACATACAACAGTTTAGTGACGCACCGAAATAAATTCTTGGCCGAAACCGAAAAAGAGAATGAAATTATGGTAAAGAAATAGATTGAAATTATGGCAATTTTTAGTAGCACCATTGCATTTATTGCTATGATGGTGTATATGCGTTATTGCAAATGCATACATTAATAATAAAGTTTCAATGAATAAATTAAACGAAATGTGTTATTAATTATGCAAGTATTTATTAAGCATATTGCAACAATCAAGAGTAGAAAATATAATTCAAACTAAAATGTTTAACTTGTCCCACTCATGTGTACATACAATAATATACGTGGCTACTGGCCTGCTGAAAGGTTGTAAAAAAAAATGTTCTTCACACACGACGTATTATGTAAAATCAAATGATGCATATATTTACAATGTTATCTGACTTATGACATAAAAGCACTGCTATTTTTAAATATAAGCAAGCAAGTGCATAAATGTTCAAATAAAGTGCTTAACTTTCAAAACTTGACTTTTTCTCGAATCTCGACTCAACTTATAAGCAGGTAGAAAAAAACTCAGTTTTTTCAAACAATTGAACAATATTAAGGGCTCTTTTTTTTTAACTTTACAAATTTCTGAACACATCAGACACTGGTTTAGTCACACAGTGCGTAATATGAACAGGAAGAAATCTGTCCATTACAAATTAAAAACTATTTTCACTGTCCACTTTTCTCTACTTTTCTCTACATTTTTGTATTTATTTTTTCTTTTCTTCTCACCTGTTCCATCTTTTACCTGTATTGTCTCTCTCTCTATCTCTCTCTCTCTCTCTGTCCTTCTCTGTTGGTGTCTCTCTTTGTTTGAGATAACTTCCAATGCAATATATAACTGCACCGGGCCAGTTACGTACATTTATGTTCGTGCAGCGGTCGCAAATGTTACAGTTAAGGTGGACCGCTGGATTATAATTCAAATCGGATCCGGACCACAGTTCGCCATTATTCTGCTTTCGTCATTGCCTTAATGTAACATAATGTAACAATGTTTCCACCTGAATCGAAAGCCGCTCTGATGAGGAGCTACGAATTAGTCGCGTTAACCTTGAGTGTGGAAATCGTTTTTCTTGAGCGAGGAAACCGACTTTAATTTGTTCTCTGTCATCCTTTCTGAAGCCAAAATTTGTCCAAACGACGGAGGCCGCATTTTTTTGTTGTTGTATTAGCTAGGGCTGCACGATTAACCTTTATCAAATCGATATCGCGGTTCCCCAAACGCAGCTCCCCAAACCGGAGGGAGTTGCGTTTTTTCCCCCCGCCTCTGATATTTGAGTGACAAATCTATTAAAAATTGACGAATCTCCCGTTCCTGGCTTGCTGACCAATCAGAAACACTACTACTGGGGCCAACAATATAAACGGAGGAAAAAAAAAAGACTTATTTTACCGATTATTGTTTAAAAGAAAGGTTTGTTAAATCACTAAGCTTTTTTGAAGTATAATACTAACGCGGAATTCTTTACTCTTTTTACGACTGTGAAGTACGCTTTACTATTAAACTACTATTAAAACATAACATAATGGCCAAACTACTATCATGAATATTACCTGAAGAACACTGAGTATCTGAGGTGTTATGTCCGTCACATTCAGATGCAACCTCACCACATAAAGTTTCTCAGCCTTTCATCATATTTTCAAACGTCTAAACACGCACGTTTGAAATTCATTTTTAAATTGGATTAATCATGGTCTTTAACTCTTTAACTCATGGTTGTAAAAGTAACAACACATTTTATTCATAATTTTAGTTTTATGGCACTTAAAAATATCAAATACAAAATTCCAAAATTGCATCGCAATCGCAATATTTATCAGAAAAATCACAATTATGTTTTTTCTCAAAATTGTGCAGTCCTAGTATTAGCTGCTGTTGTTGCTCAGTGTCTAAGCTCTCTGTGAGTGCAGCGAGGTCACGTGACTACACGCCATAGCGTTCTTAAAGGGAAAGTGATTCGATTGATTATAAGTTGTGAATGTCGATTTCAATTATTTTGCGAGGAATCGCCCAGCCCTACTTCAGATGGTTTCATGTTGTTTTGTCACTGCTCGGATACAGATTGACAGAAGAACCTGTGGATGCTACTGTGCTGAATTTGAGCGTTTAAAGCTCTAAAACACCCACACTGTTGTGACCCTCATCGTCACAGACCACCGAACAATGTCTAGAACACGCCAGGGTTTGTGCAGAAGAGAAACCATGTTTTTCTTTTGTTGCAAAAGAAACTGATTAAATTGAATCTACTCGTGTTGTTTTATGATGAAGATAACATTTTTCTTATTGAGAAAGAGAGACTGAGAGTGACACTGAAAGAGAAATATAATGAGAGAGGGAGAAATGAGAGTGAGACAGGAGAGATCGGCAAAGAGAGAGAGACAAAGAGAGTGACACAGACAAGGAGACATGATGAGATGTGTTGAGTGAGGCATGAGAAGAGATGGACAGAGAGAGGGACTGACGGAGATGTGTAATGAAAGAGAGGCAGAGGAGGAGTGAGAGACAGGGATGAGAGACAGTGACTGAAGGAGATATACGTATAATGAAAGAGGGAGGCAGAGGAGGAGTGATGGACTCGGAAGAGAGAGAGTGACGGAAGGAGATCTAAAATGAAAGATAGAGGCAGAGGAGTAGAGAGACACATGGAGAGGGAGAGAGAAAGAGAGACTGACTGAAGGAGATGATGTATAATGAAAGAGGGAGGCAGAGGAAGAGAGATGGATTCGGATGAGACAGAGTGACAGAAGGAGATCTAAAATGAAAGAGGGAGTCAGAGAAGGTGAGAGTGAAAGAGAGTGACTGAAGGTGAGATATATATATATATATATAAAAGAGGGAGGCAGAGGAAGAGAGAGACACATGGAGTGAGAGAGAGAGTGACTGAAGGAGATCTAAAATGAAAGAGGGTGGCAGAGAAAGAGAGATGGAGACATAGAGAAAGAGAGCGGGTGAGTTAATCTTCTTTTCTTCTCCCCTGTTGTTGTATCTGTGCTTAGATTGAGGTTTTCAAACCATTGGGGCAAGAATCAGAAAGAGTTTGAGTGGCTCAGACCTGTCGTGACACTGTTATAACAGAACTCAAACTATGTGAATGAGAGAAGCAGACGTGTGCCGGGCCAGTGTTTGGTTTCACCAAGGTTCTGTGGTGTCAGCGTCTGTGTGCGTGGGCAGCTGGGGGTCAAAGGTAAGGCTGGAGGGGACAGCTGACCCCAGTGACACGTCTGCTGGAGTTTTACAAGGCGTAGAAACAACAGCTAAAGAAACAGAAGCATCTGCCCCGTTGTTCCTTCAATAGTCTCGGTAGAACCGTTGTGGGATATTGTGATCTATTGGGGAATTAATGTTTGTACTGCCTTTTGTATCACACTTTACAGGACAGAAAAGGGGCGTTGACTACACTATTTCTTTGGAATATTATGTTTATTTGCAACATATTACTCGTCCAGCATTCCCAGTATCTTCATGTATTGTCTGTATCATCTATTTATCTACTTATCTATCTACCTATCTATCAACTTATTGGAGCTGCACGATTAATCGTTAAAAGATAAAAAGATCGCAATCTCGATTTTGCCTCTTCACGATCTGAATCCAGCATGTGTACGATTATGCCTATTATATACTGACTCTTCGTCCGCTCAAGCGCGCATTGAGCGAAACTCAGCCGATCGATCATTTAAATGTTATAAATGAAAGATGATCTTGCAATACTTCTGTCGTATTTTGCGGCGGCTCTCGTGGGCGTGACGCATGTGACGGACACCCGTGGTTTTGCGCAGCTGCAATCACGCCCGCTAATCACTAGCACTTAGTGTATGTGAGATGAGCAGCAGTCGAGTTAAAAAAAAAAAAAACAAAAACAAAAAAATAAACGGGGAGAATGAATGATTTAAATACAACGCTAGAGTATCAACTCCGACATTTTACAACCTGAAAAGGGATTTTATTCTGAAGCAAACCACATACAGCAAACATCTACAGTTGAAGACAAAATTTTTAGCCCCCCTACAATAATCATAGTTTGAAAAAGATTTTAAGAGTGCTTTTAAACAGAGCTAATCATTTTAATAAATTCTAATAATGCTCTTATAATATAACTGTATATAACTGGACATAATACTGTACTTGTTCATGTAAATCTTTGTTACGTTTAATGGTGATTTTTCAACATTACTTTTACATTACATTAATTATAAATAAATAGGGGTGTGACGAGATCTCGTGGCACGAGCTTCTCGCGAGATCCAATTGAATCTCGTGATATCGCGAGAATTTGGCGCCATTTTTGAAATATTTGCAATACCGTGATAATTAATGGATTTGATATTTATACAAGTATATAAACCCTTTAATACAGTATAACACATTACAAGTTGTAACTTACAACCATCAATGACTGCACGGACATTGCTAATCTAACACAGAAAGCAGTGTAACAGACTGAATTAATCGATCACACCCGCGACGCGCATATGCGCTGCTCCGTTTTCTGCGCTGTGCCCTGAGAACGTATGACGCGCGCGAGAAAATCTGCTTGTTTTATTTTGAACAAAGTCTGTTTTCGGTTGGAAATAATGGTTCCACGTAAAAAAAGAAAAGAAATCGGCAAGAAAAGCGACGAATACCAGAAACAAAGCTAAAGTAGGAAGCCGCTTTCTCTCTCTCTCTCCGCTCTCTGTCCTGCTCTCACTCTCTGTCTCTCTCTCTCTCTCTCTCTCTCTCTCTCTCTCTCTCTGTCTCTCTCTCTTTTCTCTCTATAATTGACTGGCCAGTGACACTTTCAATACATTTGTTTTTTAGAGCTAAAATTAACACAGTGAATTTAATCATAATGAAGTAGATTGATGTTGAGTTGAACTTGATGCCAAAATGATTCTACCATTCTTTACAATTTACTGGAAGACTTGTCTTTGTTTATAAATAGTGTTTAATGTCTGCGCTTGATGGATTTTCTATACTATTGACAGTTAAAACATTTTGTGAAATTACTTGCCTGGCAATTTATGACATCATATTTTGTATGATCAATATTATGTTGGTTATCTGGTTATGACTGCATGCAATTGGTGAAAATATGTTGCATCAACAGTTTCGAATGTTTTAGTTAAATAAAATACAGATAAAATATGGCTCTCCTTATATTATATCGAAGGTTTTTTTTATTTAAAAAAAAATCTAAATCTCGTCTCGTCTCGATCTCGTGAGCCTAGTGTCTCGTCTCGTCTCGTCTCGTGGGAAAAGTGTCTCGTCCCACCCCTATAAATAAATGAAATGAAAAATATAAAGCAATTAGTAATATGTGTTGTTATATTGCTGTTTGACAACCTGATTTTTAGGGTCGAATAATTAGAATAAAGATCACGATTCTTTTCCCAATTCTGTCTGGATATTTTATTATATTAAGCAAAAATTGTTATTCTCATTTTATCTCAAGCACCTTACACCTCTGCACACATATAAAAAAGTTTTTTTGTGTGTTTCTTTGAATGTATCTTTCTGTGTAAAGTTTTGTCAAATTATTTCAAGTTCATACTGTTTATTGTTTGCAGTATGAACTTGATTATTTCAAGTTCATACTGTTTATTTATCCATCTAAGTAGATGGATGGATAGATGATGAATTATTTTAGATGGATATTGGATAAGTGGATATTTCACTAGCCTGATTTATATAGAAAGATGGCTGGCTGGATTAATCTTAATCTTATATATATAAGATTAATATATATATATATATATATATATATATATATATATATATATATAGTATATAGAATTTTGCAGACACACTTGAGGGGATTTTGACTGAATTGTAGTTTTTTCTAGTTTTCTAGTTTTGTAGTTCAGTTTTCTTTTCATGTTTCGACTGAGAATCGAACACACAACCTTCTTGTGTTGCCGACACTGTGATCTGTTTTTTATGAATGAATGAATGAACTTTATTGATGTTTGAATGTAAAGACGTTGATGGATAGTCAGAAAAATGAAACAAAGCATTGTTTACGTTTGAATCATCCTCCGTCGTCGCTCATCTCTCTATTCCTTTACCATCCTGAAGACATTTATGAGAGAGAGAGAGAGAGAGAGAGAGAGAGATAGAGAGAGAGAATGTTCGTGTGTGTTTGAGTAAGTAAGAGTGTGTGTGTGTGTGTTTGGTTGTGTAGAACAGGCTCTTACAGTGTGAGCTGTAATAAATGAGCGGAGGAGTGAAACAAGCGTCTCCTCACATGCAGCTCACTCGTCCTGACACTGCCTCATTCATCTGGGCTTCTTCAGCTCATAATACACGTGAAAAGTTGTTAAAACGTGGTTCGAAATCCCAACTGATAGTGTCGCTTCAAGCAAACGTCAACCCGATTAGAATTTAACCGAATGGATGAATAAAGACATGATCAAGACAGATGGAGATGGAAAATATTGATCGATTGATGAATGGATCGGGAAGGACAGATTTGTCGTGTGTGTGGTTTGTTCCATTGGCAAAAGAAGAGGAAGAGTCCGTTGGCCGTAATGAAAGCCTTTCACACTGTAATTAAACTGGATCACTGTGCTCATCCATGAGCTTCTTCCCGAAGCTAATGAGGGTTTGCTAGCAACCTGTTCCAGGGGGCGTGTCTCTGCGGATGGTCATGTGACACGCCAACTGCTCTGCAAATGACAACGTATCAAACGTGTCTGTCAATGTTGCGACGTTAACAAGACCATATAAGACTGTAATGATCATATGGCAAAAACTATTATTCATTGATGACTGCACAACATTATTTCCGATAAAATAAATGGATGGAATATCAAGCACGAGCCTATATAATATTTAACTGAAGAAAAATCTAAAAGGTTTAAAAAGTTCTACAGCTGTACTTTGATCAATGCCACACAACACAAGCGTATTAAAACAAAGTTGGAATTTTTCATAATGACTTTAGACTATGACTTTAATAATTTATGTACAGTGGAAATGTGCAACTTACGTATAACGGCACTTTGGCTATAGCGGATGAGGTGAGTTCAGCTTTACAAACATAATGAACGAATTAAATGCAACGTAGGTAATAGTGTTGTCAAAATATTTTGATATTAATATTTTGATAAGTATCGATACTGAAAAATCTGAAACGATATGATACTGATGGCCAAACAGTATCGATACTTGTCGCGCTTCTGGGTTACGTAACGTAACTTACGTGAAGAATAGCGCGCTCACCTTCGCGGATTAGATCCCAAATCTAAAGTAGTTCATATAAATACTGCCATTCGACTCTTATTCATTAAATGATTTAAGCAGATCCCTGTAACAACAAAAGATCGTTAAATGCGTGAGAAGTTTTTTTTTGTTATTTTAAAGACCTGATGATCTTTGTTTTTGTCTTGTCATAATCATAGCCATTTACTTAACACCAACAACCAGACGATCAAATGAATAAAAAGCAACAATTCTCTAACATATTCACATGTGCGCTTTGAGACAGTTAAAACTGTGAACTTGAACCTGATCCAACCATAAAAAGATAAACAATAATACAAAATATGTTTTTAAATGTGTAATATTTATTTTTAAGCACCAGAAGGACGTTGAGGACCAACAATCTGCAGTGACAACTCACTCGCGTCCTTCTACCACACTACCAGATTTTTTGAAAAACAAACAAAATATTGTTTGATTTTACTTTTACATTTTGGCTTGTAATAGATAGCTCCTACCAACAAAACTCAAATTTAGTTTAAATGTATTTTTAACAAAGTTTTTAGGTAGAGCTTTTTCTAGAAAATCTATACAATTGTGTCAGTTTATTTATATTGCCACTTTATTGTTTTGGGATTCCTAATTTTGACACATTGTCATATTTCAGTCTTATGTTTATTTTTTTATGTTTAAATTTTTTTTTTTTCCCAACATTGTTCCAGTTTTTCCCTGTGATATGGAAAATGGTATTGAGTATCGATTTTTTTTTTTTCTCATATAAGTATCATATAGAAATTTCTAGTATCGTGACAACACTAGTACGTAATCCACTTCTCCCGATCCAGCACTTGTTGGTGCTTGTATTTATCACAGTCCACATGTTCCCTCAGACAACGTTAGAAGAACGTTCTCCAATCCGATTGGTTGGGCATTAATCAGTTGGTTGGTCGTATCTTTAGGACAGCTGTAATTGGTTGGACACTAGTCATGGTTGTGTCCCACAGACGGAATGTCTTTGATTGGCTGAGCAGTAATCAGTGGGTGTATCCTGCCTACAGAGATGCTGTGATTGGTTGGACACAAATCATAGGTGTATCCAACCTATACAAATGCCGTGATTGGTTTGTCTTTAATCAGCTGATGTGTCCGGCCCATAGTGATGCTGTAATTGGTTGGGCAGTAATCAGTAGGTGTATCTGACCTATAAAGATTCTGTGATTGGTCGGACACAAATCAGTGGGTGTGTCCTGCTAGACAAGATGTGATTGGCTCCAGCTCTTCTGTGGAAGGCATTTAAGGACTTTGAATCTGCTTAAAATCCATCAGCTCTTCAGAAGTAGCACTGATGCTTGAAGTACAGCTGCTTTTCACTGGCCGCTCATCTCCATAACCCTTTGTGATCGTGTGTGTGTGTGTGAGAGAGAGAGAGAGAGAAAGCGGGTTCTATAGTGCGTTTCAATCGAATGTGATGAAATATTGATTAGGTGAGATTGAGCTGTTTGGGTCTTTAAGAGGCTGTGAACTGCGGAGCGACTCTGATTCCGAATCCTGAATAAATCAGCAGGAAGTGATGGCCAAGTTCGAAAAGAGGGAAGCGATTTGAAGCCAGACAATTTACCAATACCTTTTTTTCATCTTTGTGTTACGTGAAAACGCCAGTCACTTTCTCACTTTTTCTTTGTCACTCTCATGCACTGTATTTCTATCTCATTTACCCCCCCCCCCCAATCTCTCTATCTTTTTCTCAATTTTTCTCTCTTCTCTCTCTCTTCTTCTCTCTCTCTCCACCCCCCCCCCTCTCTCTCTTCTCTTCTTCTCTCACTCTGTCCCCCCTCCCTCACTTTCCCCCTCTCTCATTTCTGTGCTGGTGGATTTGTGAACTTTAAATAGCTGCACATGGTCGGCTCAGATTAGAGGGAAGTTAAGGTTTATTCTGGTCATTCTGTCTGGAGCTAGATGGAAATGAGAGAGAAAACGCACAAAGCCAATGGTTGCGTGCGACTGCGTATATACACACACACACACACACACACACACTAGTCACACACACATAATGACCTGTCTTAAACAAACCATGACCGTGGTGGCTTTTGTCAGCACAGTCTCTCGTCCAGACGTCTGGCAGGAAGTGTGTAGCAGGAAATGTCTATGTTCATCTCCAGGAAGTCAGCAAGGTAGTTGTGTTGAAGGACATGTGCTGGTCACTGCACACGTCACGCAGTCGAGGAAGTGTGAGTCCGGTTCTCCTGAAAACCCACCGCTGCTGCTTCCTGGCCAAGGCTTTCTACATACTACCACCACATTACTATCGTTTACTAATGGTGGCCGGCACAAATCATGGGAGCCCTACATCATGGGCTTGTCCATCCTTTCTTGCCTAAAACAGTGGTACCTCGCTGTTGTGGACAGCCCGAGCGGTTATTGGCTGAAAAGAGCAGAATTTAAAGTTTGATTTTCTATTCATCTTGAAATAATTATTATAGATGGTAGCGACGCCTCCACATCTGGAGTTTAATCGTGCCTCGTGTTCATGAGAGAAATTAGGTGGATTCATGTTGGCTAGTGTAGGTGTCTGGCTTTAGCCATGTCTCTGTGAGCGCTAAAACGTCAAGCTTATTATCCAAAACCGTTTTGTTTATGATAAGGGATTTTTGGGCTAAGGATCTGATGTTTAAGAGATAAGTCTTGCTCTTTTTAATATGATTAAGCGCCTTTCTTGTTTTTTTTCTAATGATCGGTGTGAGATTGTCATACAGTTTCAGCATTTTTATTATCAATATTATTGTTGTTATTGGTTTTAATATAGCTATTATTATTATTATTATTATTATTATTATTATTAGGGTTGTATCTAAATGCACTGATACAACAGTAACAGTATTACAGCCTAAAAACAGTATTGTAAAGCGTAAAAATGTGTTAAGTGGGATGTATTTAGGGCTGCACGTTTTTGAGAAAAAACCTAATTGCAATTTTTCTGAAAAATATTAAGATTTTAGATTTTTGCATTTGTAACTTTTTAGTGCATAAAACTAAAATTATGAATAAAATGTTACTTTTATGACACAGAGGGTTAAATAAACAAAGAGTGATTGAGGCAATTAGATTGTTTGATGCTTCCGTGATTTTTCAATACCGAAAAATATTGATTTTGCAGAAAAATCGCAATTAGGTGTTTTTTCTCAAAATCGTGTAGCTATGACAAACACACAAACACACACACACACACACACACACACACACACACACACACACACACACACACACACACACTCATTCATCCATACACTCACACTCTCTCTCCAACAAACACTTCACACCGCAGCAGCTGCAGCGAGGCCTTAAAATACGTGTGGGCAGGAATGTGAGGCGTGTGTCGGCGCGGGGACACCTGTGGATGTATGTAGAATCTGAGCCGCTCACATTTATCTGCTGTTGTTGGGCGGCTGGACCGGGTCGGGCCCGTCTATTTACAGCGCCTTCTCTTTGTGGTTTCCCGGCAAGATTAACAGACACACACTCTTGCACACAAATACACACTCACTCGCACTCTTGTACACACTAGAGCTGCGCGATTAATCGTTAAAAGATCGCGATTTTGATTCTACTCATTCACAATCTCATTTACACTGCCAAACTCTCTGATCTACGACTAGCTGTTTCTGTCAGACCGCACGTCCGGTCTGAAACTTAGATATGCGCAATCATTTAAATATTATAAAGGAAAGATGATCTTGCATTACTTCTGTCGTATTTTGGGGCGACTCTCTACTGGACACACGTGACGGACACCTGCGGTTTCACGCAGCCGCGATCATGCGCGCTAATTACCTGCACTAGTACAGTGGATGTGAGTGGAGTGGCAGTCTAGTTAAAAAAATAAACTGAGAGAATGAGTGATTAAACACAATGGTAAAGTTAATCTGCTATCAACTCTAACATTTTACTACCTGAAAAAAGTAGTAAAAAAATAAAGTTTTTTTATTCTGAAGTGTGTGTGTGTGTGTGTGTGTGTGTGTGTAGTTCATACCAAAAGATCACACTCAGCAAACCACATACAGCAAACATCTACAGTTGAGGACAAATTTATTAGTCCCACCAACAAAATAATCATTGTTTGATAAGTATTTCAAAGGTGCTTTTAAACAGCTAATAATTTTGTCCTCAACTGTACATAATACTGTACCTTGGAATGTTTATATTTCAATGGTTTTAATTTTAATGGTGAATTTTTTTTATTTTTATTTACAACATTAGTTTTACATCACCGTATGTGTTTCATTCATTGTATTTTTCATTTTAAGTATTATAAGTAATATTATTATATTGCTTTTTGACGACCTGATTTTCAGGGTTGAATATTTAATATAATAAAATATCCAGAACAAATTGCGGAAAGAATCGTGCTCTTAATCTTAAGCAAAAAAATCATGATTCTCATTTTATCCAGAATCGTGCAGCTCTACTACACAGTGACTCACACACTCTCACACAAACACACACTCTCTCGCCCTGAGATGGTCATTATTTTCAAACTGAAGGAAATGTAGGGCAGCAGTTTTCTTTCAGGTCTTTGTTGAGGACATCAACGACACTCTTTATGTTGCTGCGGTCGGCCGCTCCGGGGCGAACGTGTTCCTCAGTAAGAGCTTGTCTGTTTAAATATCGAGGACTTATCTACTCCATTATACATTTAGCCGCCATTGTCTCGGTGATGAATAAGTGTTTGGTCGCCGGCGGGGACGACTTTATAAGTGAAGAAGCGAGAAGCTTGAAGACTAGCGTGACGCCCTCTTCAGCTTCACTAGGGCTTATTTTCAGAGTTTCTGATGACGTGGTGTGACGTTATAAATCGGATTCAAAAACTTTATTTGTGCAGGAGGGAAACTGCTTAAAGTGCCCATCTCCTGTGAATGAATAATTTACCGTCATGGACAAATCTGGATCGTTTTAGAGAAGTACAATATTGAGAAATGATCAATATTGTATGTATACAACAGTTGAATGAATTTGCTGATGATATAAGGGATTTGATTCACGTGCTGTGGTGCTGATGTTGGGTTGAAGCATTGCTGCGGTTGCTCGGCAACTACAACTGGATTAATAAAAAAAATTTCTGTATTTTTGACTTTTAAGTGACTCTGGTGGTTAAATGAGATTCAATCATGTTTTAATTACTGTTGCATTTTTCTAATGAGTTTTTAAGCAGCTGAATTAAATGCAGCGTTTAAATATGCAGCCATGAACATTAGATGAATTAATTTCACTTATTCTGTTTTCTGGGAACTACACACCTACTTTTTTGTTGATTATATGTTTTGAATGTTTTGAAGTGAATTTGTGTTATGTCACAGTCTGTCTTTATTGTTGTTTCATAGAAATCAGATGTTCGCATTTTACCGTATTTATCTTGTTTTCCAAGTCACATTTGACTAAAATAAACGTATAACATGTGACAAGTATAAAGCACAAAACTTGTTTTTATATTTTGTACAGTTTTTGTTTTTCTTTTTATAATGTGTGACGATTAACAATTAAACAATTAATTGTAATAATAATTATATTCTTGTATTTTCATATATTATCTAGCAACACTATTTTAATTGTTGTGTTTTTTTATGTCCTTTTGACTTTTTGTTGTATATTTATTAGTGCTGTCAAAGTTAACAGACAGCACTGTATTTACTTTATTTTTAAAAACAGACATGCTAAGCTTCATGTAGACATGTTTCATGTTGGAGTGATAAGTATTTATTAAGTTACATTTCGTTTTCAGCTGACAAAGAGAAGGCAAAACATGCTTCACGTCTTATTTTTTTTTTTACAAAAAACACAACGTCCTGTTTTTATTAAGAGTGTAACGTTTATTGTATTATAAAAAAGATGTAATATTAAATGATACTGTCTGTCTCTCAGGTGCCCGTGGCTAAGCAAGACCGTCTCCCCTGTCGTGCCTGTCTACAATGGATTCATCTTCCTTTTCGTATTGGCCAATTTCAGCATGGCCACCCTCATGGATCCGGGCGTGTTTCCCCGAGGTTCTGCTCACCCTTTCTTCCTCTGCGTATCTTTGTGATGGTTGTGTGATGAGTGTTTGTGTCATTGCAGCGGACGAGGACGAAGACAAGGACGATGACTTCCGGGCTCCGCTCTACAAGAATGTGGAGATCAATGGAATTCAGGTGCGGATGAAGTGGTGTGCCACATGTCACTTCTACCGACCTCCTCGATGCTCACACTGCAGCGTCTGTGACAACTGTGTGGAGGTGAGACACACACACTCATTCTGTTTCTCTCTTTATGTATCACTCTCTTCTAGGGCTGGGCGATTAATCGAACAATAATCAATATCGAAACTCAGAACTCATTTTCCTAGGTTGATTTTTTTTTTTTTTTTTTTGACTACTTTTCCTTTAAGAACAAGGATTTGTATATATGTGTGTATCTTAATTTGAACTATACCTTATTATACATAAGACGTACTTTATTTAGAAGAGAACTGCTCATATTCCATATAAATAATAAAATATTAAATATAATTTATTCTGTTCCCAAATGCAAGTCATTTGTTTTTACTTCTTTTGAAGTAAATGAATCGCAATTGTATTGAAATAGTCAATTAATCACGATTTAGATTTTTGCCATAATCGCCCAGCCCTACTCTCTCCCACACTTTCTTTCATCTGTCTCACTCTCTCCCACACATTCTCTCATCCGTCTCACTCTCTCCCACACATTCTCTCATCCGTCTCACTCTCTACCACACATTCTCTCATCCGTCTCACTCTCTACCACACATTCTCCCATCCGTCTCATTCTCTACCACACATTCTCTCATCCGTCTCACTCTCTACCACACATTCTCTCATCCGTCTCACTCTCTACCACACATTCTCTCATCCGTCTCACTCTCTACCACACATTCTCTCCTCCGTCTCACTCTCTACCACACATTCTCTCATCCGTCTCACTCTCTACCACACATTCTCTCATCCGTTCTCTCATCGCTCTATATCATTTGCACTCTCTTTACCTCATTCTCTCTCTGTCTCATTTTCTCACATGCCATCTCCTTTTCTTTCTCTCATCCGTCTGACTCTCTCACACAATCTCCTTTTCACTCTCTTTATTTCATTTTCTATCCATCTCATTCTCACACACCATCTTCCTTCCTTTCTATCTCTCTCCCTCTCTGATACTCTCTCTATTTCTCTATCCATTTTACTCTCTCACACACCATCACTCTTTATCAGTCTCTCACACACACACACACACACACACACACACACACACACAACACACACACACACACACACACACTATTTCATTTAATTTCTCACTCCATCTGTCACAATCTCTCTCTCTGTTTTTCACAACTTCTCTTACTGATAGTCTTTCTGTTTGTTTCTTGCTCACTTTTTTCTTTTATTCTCTCACATTTCTGTCTCTCTATTTGTCTTACAATTCAAGTTTTTTGCTGTCTTCCTCTCTGTCATTTTGTTCTTCAACATTTGTACTGCTGACGCATGTCCTTCTTCCTTCTCGCCATTTTTCTGATGATCTTTCTCTACTTTGCTCATTCCTGTCACTTCCTCTCTGTATCACTCATTAAGACTAATCATTTTCCTTCATTCCATCCTTCTCTTTTATTTCTTTCACTCACTCTCTCTCAAACTCTATCTCTCATTCTCTCAAACTCTTTCTTTCCCTCTATCAGACTCCCTCATACTCCTATTTCTATCCATTTTACTATCTACTCTCCATTTTACTGTCCACACATCACTCTTCACTTATCACTCTTTATCAGTCTCACTCACTCTCAACTCTCTGAACCGCTGAATTCTCTCTCTTATCTGTCTTTGTCATTTTCTCATTGCTGTCACTTTCTCTCAATCTGTATCAGTCCTTTCAAATTTCAATTTGTTCTTCGATCCATTCCTTTATTTCTTTCACTCTCTGTCTCTTTCTTTTTAGTGTCATTATTTCCATCTCTTTTCTCCCTCTCCTGTAGTAGAAGAGTAAGACAGATAGTGGTAGATGAGTGCTCATTCTGACCGTCTGACCGCAGGAGTTTGACCATCACTGCCCGTGGGTAAACAACTGCATTGGCCGGAGGAATTATCGCTATTTCTTCCTGTTCCTGTTGTCTCTGAGTGTTCACATGGTCGGCGTGTTTTCCTTCGGCCTGCTGTTTGTGCTTCATCACATCGAGACGCTGAGTTCTATCCACACGGTGGTGACGTATCCACATCTCCATTTTGCCTTTTGTTCCTTCATTGGGAATTCAACCGACAAGTGCTAGTGTTTAATTTCAATTAAACGGTCAAGCTTGTATGTGTGTGTGTGTGTGTGTGTGAGACTAATATGACCCGTGTGTCACTGTCCTTGACGTTCTTCGTCTCAGTCTTGTGGTGATGTGTGTGACTGGACTGTTCTTCATCCCTGTCCTGGGCCTGACCGGGTTCCACATGGTTCTGGTGGTCCGAGGACGCACCACAAACGAGCAGGTAAACTTTTCTTCTTAAGCTTCAGGTCTGTCATTTTCACCCACATTACATGTTTCTTTCAGTGAAAAACAACTGTCCTTGACGTCTTTCTCTCCCCGCCACACACACACACACACACACACACACACACACTCTTACTTCTCTTTTTTTTTCCCCGGTCATCATCTCTTGCACTTCACTCGTTCTCTGTCCACCTCTCTCTCTCTCTCACCCTGTGTTCTCAGGTGACGGGGAAGTTCAGAGGAGGAGTGAATCCGTTCACTCGTGGTTGCTGTGGAAACGTGAAGCATGTTTTGTTCAGTCCACTTGCTCCAAGGTAAAAACATTCTGGCGAAAACAGAAACGATTCTTACCTACAGAAACCTACAGTATTCCAAAGTCTGTGTGTTATTTTTGTCCTTGTTTATTAGATTAATGTGACTATTTAGAATAACTGTAAGCAATGTACATATCTGTCACTGTGTTTGCAACATCAAAGGTCAGGGTTCATTTCCTAAAATGGGTAATATGATAATTTAATGCTGTAATGGTCAGGTAATAATACAGTGGTATCCCAACTTAGGAATGTCTTTACTGACGGAAAAGTTTGAGTTACAAAAAAAACGCCAGTGAAAATTTTGTCTCACTTTACAAAATTCTTTTGGGATACGGAGGGAGCACGTCTATTTCTTACCGTTAGCATGCAGGGAGATGAGAGTCCAGATGTGTATAAAACAGTAGTTCAATCTTCACGTTGTCAAAAAAAACACTAGTTAGTTTCAGAGATCTTGTTTGTGAGTGAGAGAGAGAGAGTGGGACTCCACCCACTTAATATGTGGCTCCACCCACTTACATGGCTCCTCCCGCAAGGCGATTGAGAGAGAGAGGGAGACCCTGCTCACAGGAAACTTTATTAACACATGCCAAAGGGCAAAATATCTTATCATTTATAAAAAATGTTTGTCCCAATTTACGAAGTTGCCATGGATTAGATGGATTACATGAAATATTTTTAACAAATTTTAACACAATTTTTTAAATGGCTCTCGGCACTCTAATTTTGTAAGTTGTGGAGCCACTGTACATTCATATGCCTTATACACATAAATATGTGGCTCCACCCACTTGCATGGCTCCTCCCACAAGGCAAGGAAGTAAGGGGCCCCTGGTTGGGCTAATGAACACAGGAAGGAGCAGAGAACGATGTTAGGTTTGTGAAGCAGGAACTAGTGCTTTTGTGCTCTCAGGTACGTTGCTGATCCCAGGAAGAAGCTTCTTGTCAAGGTGACAGCACCGTTCCTCCGGCCGGACCTTGCTCTCCGACACGGCAGTGTCAAAGTCAGTGACAATGGCATCCACACTAGCATCATGCGGGTGAGTTTGCCGACTTTTTACCCTGTGGTTCCTTGAGCAGCCGTGTGAACCGAAGTGTCTGGACTTGTTTCTCTCTAGTCGAAAAGCAGTTTGGAATGTGTGGATGACAGAAGTCTGGACACACAACCACCTCTGCCACCCAAAGCCGAGCGATACAACCAGATTCGCAGTCCTCTTACCTCCAGCGAAGGCAAGTGGAGCACAAGAGCTCTGATACACTCCAGTGGTTCAAATCATGTGCAAAGCCATTACTTGAATATAAATATAAATAGATGGAATGACAGATAGACAATTTTCCATCTGTCTATCTCTCTGGTTGTCTTGTCCTCCAATCTCTCTGCATCTATTAAAGCGGCTCTTTAACTCATATGTTTCGGCACCATATGGCTTGGAGAAAAGAATGATTAAAGTGCAGGTTAAAAAAAAAAGTGATTTGTGTGCTTTGAGACAGTTAAAACTGTAAAAAGCGCCTTACAAATGCTCAGAACTTAATGTTTTGGTCTCAAAAACGTGTATCGTGTTTTATTATGAGTCCATCCACATCCATCCTGATAGAAAAATTGATTGATAGACAGATATATGGGCAGAGAGATGGAGACAGACAGTTAGACTGGCCAGTAGAGGGCTAGATGGGATGATGGGCAGCAGATAGCAAGTTTTTGTAAAATTGTTGTTTATTTGTTCAGAGTATAGAAGTAAAAAAAAGCAGTTTCGAGACTCTGTACGTCCAGTATGTATAGCAGAGTTGACAATAAAGCTGACTTAGACTTTGACTTGGATAGACAAGCGGACATTTGAACAGACAGACGGGCAGATAGATGGATGGGTGGACAGACAGAGAGACAGATAAATAAATACACACACACAGGCTGACACCTCATAGCATGATGTTGAAGATCAGAGCACTGCCGCTCTCTGCTGGTGCTTTACTGAACTGCATGTGTAATTCATGTGTAACGTGTGCCGTATTATCATCCTCAGAGAGTTCACTGTCCAGCAAACACACCAATCCATCCACGCCGGCCATGTACAGATATCAACCCACCTTCGGGACCATTCCTAAAGTTCACTATCAAGCCACAGAAGAGAAGGTAAAGCAGACACGCATACCAGTAACCATTCATTTAAGTCAATTCTGCTTTATTAGCCATTTGATAATCGGCCCAGCCGCTTGATCTGACCTCATCTTAAAGAACCAATACGAATTGTTACACTCTGTTGTTTGATTATTTGGAACAAAATTCTGTTTAATAGGACTAACGAATGTAAGCAAGACCTTTCCTACAGGATGCTATTAGACTCCACAATATGAGCTGCTGAATTGGTGTGTGCATTTGTTAGTTTTTTATTTTTATATAGATTTGTGTGTTTGTGTATATATTTTCTATTCTTTAAAGTGAATGGGATGACTGTAAAAATAACTTTTTGAAGTGAATCTGTAAACAAAAGACTCAACTATTGTTTCGATAACAGAAAAGTGATCAAGTTTTATGCAGAATTGGCCACTCCAGACTCACACAATTATGTATATTAATGGGTGAAGATAAAACACCTTGTCATTTGTGCGGGAATGTATTGTCTATATATAAAAGCATATTTTAATGGAATGTGATCGATTGGGGGATTGTAGATGACAGTTTTATTCAGAAAATGTTTTAGCTGACGTTTTTAAGAGATTTTTTAACAAAAATCAGAATGATAGATCCTATTTTATTTTCTGAAGGTTTTTTGTTTTGAATTTTTCTGAAATGTAAAAATGTAAACAACAAGAACCATATTGCCATTAATACAGCCACTGGTGCTAAGGTGGTGTAGAATAAATAAATAAATAAATCTATATATTCTTTCGGCTGTTGTACGATGCAAATTTCCATTTTGAAATATCAATTATTTGAGCTTTGCAGCTTATTTAAACGGAGCATGTGAAGACACTTTATTTGTTCAACCGTGATAATGATCTAATGATTCATTAGATCATTAGCCTCTTTCACACATACAGACATTCCCGGAAAAATACTGGTATATTGCCTGCATGCACAATATCTTTTATATATTTAATGAAGGCAGCTTATTTAAACGGAGCACGTGAAGACACTTTATTCCTTCAACCGTGCGTCTCTCGTCAATTAAAAGTGAAAAGTACAAAAGATATTGTGATATTGGGAAAAAGATATTGGGAAATTCGTTCCGGGAATATTCCGGTGTAGGTACCAAATCGGCTCGGCTGCAAAAACGGCTCGATCTGGTGACTAATGATGACGTCACACCCACATGTTTTATTGAACTTTACATTTAGAGAAAACTTTCCCCCAAAATGGTAACGTTTCATTTTGATTTAGCCATAGCTTTACATACAAAACTGTACAGTGCTGGAAAAACTTGAACATGAATCTTGAAAGTGCTTGAAAAGGGCCTTGCATTTAGTATTTAACATATAATAGTATTTACAGGGTTCTTACGGGTGCTTGAAATCCTTGACAATGCTTGAATTTTAAATAAAGTGCTTGAAAATGCTTGAAATTCTACAGTGGAATCCGGATAAGTGCACGTCCTCGGGACCGAACCTGAACTATGGCGGTTCTCCCGCTCTGTGCCTGGTTTCACGTGACTTGATTCACAGACTCTGAGAGTGAAACAGAGAGAGAGACAGATACGTAAATAAAGTGAGTGTGTGTATAAACAGGTCATGATCACTATGATCCAGGTCTGATTAAAAGTGCAGAAAGTGGGAAGGCTTTGTTACACTTTGTTAAACTAATACACACTTTACAAAAAATGGAGAAGAATGACAGATGTCTAATTTCTTTCTTTAAATAAATTTAGAATACAAATTTTGCGTATAATGTTAGTAAGGTCTACTAAAATGTAATGTTCATTTTTCAATACCACAAAACCTTCCCCCAAAATTCACTTGGATTGTGTTTAGGTATACAGTAATACCTCTTTTATCGCGGTAGATACGTTCCAAGCCCGACCGCGATAGGTGAAAATCCGCGAAGTGAGAATCCACAACATTTACATATTTATTTACCACTTATTCAGACTTTTAAAACACTTTTTTCACGCAGTATTCTTTATTAAAGTAATGTTAACAAACATCTCCCCGCCGCACGCGTCATCCCCACGATATTAATTTTCAAAGGGTGTGAACGGGAGGATCGGGCGGGAGCGCGCGCGCAGACATGGGCGGCATTTTCCGCAGCCCGCGGGGGGACGTCCGACATGGCGGTTCGTCCCGAGCCACTGCGAGCATCCTCCGCTGAGACACAGTCTGGAAAAATGAATCTGCAAATATACGTAATAAAGAAAAAAAATCTGCGAAACAGTGAATCCGTGATAGTCGAACCGCGTAGTTGCGAGGGATTACTGTAGTTTTAAATATACATTTTACCACAATTGTATGGTGCTGGAAAAATTTGAAAGTGCTTGAAAAGTGCCTAAATTATATCTTTCAGAAAGTGTAGTAACCCTGTATTTATTTGTATTTAAACATGCATTCAAAATAAAAAAGCAGTTATACAAAAAGACAGATAAAAAGTGATTTAGCAACTGGAACGAGGACAAAAAAAACACGAAAAGCTTGAAATCGGACCTTGAAAGTAAAAGATGGGATAAAGATGAGTTGAAAGGATGAAACATGTAGAAAGTGATTTTACGCGACATAAATCCAGCATTTACACAATTCTGCCAAACTCTTATTTCCGACGAGCAGTCTCTCTGTCAGCTGTGTGTGTGCGCGCATCGGGGCGGAGCTCCGTGTGTTTTCACACAGCAGCGGTCACATGCGCATATTACCTGCACTAGAATGTTGTAAGTGAGTCGGTCGCCAGTCGAGTTAAAAAAAACAAAACATACAACAAACAGAGAGAATGAGTGAGGAAACACAATGGTCAAGTAAGTCTGCTATCAACTCCGACGTTTTACTACCTGTGTGTGTGTGTGTGTGTGTGTGTGTGTGTGTGTGTGTGTGTGTGTGTGTGTGTGTATATATACACAACATAATAATTTGTGTTTTTAGACTAGGTAGATCGCTTTGATTATCGCATTTGAAAAGTAGATCGCGATCCGAAAATGTGTGGGCACCCCTGAGCTAGCACTCCACAAGCGACCCGTCTCGCCCTCTGTGTCTTTCAGGACGGAACGCCGTCGGCCACACGGGAAGAGCGAGCTCACGATTACCGGTCCGAGCCCAACCTGGACCTCCCGGAGTACCGCAGCACTCCTCTTCACCGCACCTTCCAGTCCTCGCCCTTCCAGCTGGACTCCTTCAGCACCACGTCCCGCTCCTTCAGCCGGGCCGAGCGCGGAGCACCGGGGGGCGTGGTCTCCTCCAGCTTCTTCTCCCCCGGACGCAACGGCAGCCTCTCCTACGACAGCCTGCTGAGCCCCAGCGTCACGCCGTCTGCTGAGGAGTGCGCCGCCCATCCCGCCGTAGGATTCCACTCGCCTTATCTGCCCCCCAAGACGTGCCACGCCCACGCCTACAGCCCTGTGCACGTGGGGGCCATGTACGGGAGACGCTCCCCCAGAGAGCGAGAGCCGTCCCCGGTGCGCTACGACAACCTCTCCAAAACCATCATGGCCTCCATTCAGGAGCGCAAGGAGCTGGAGGAGAGGGAGAAGCTCATGCTCGCTCACACTCAGGACAGCGGGGTCTTCGGCCTCCGTGGGCCCACCCCGCCCTCAGTGTGCGGCTCCCGGGACAACTTCGCTCCTCGGACCCCCGTTCTGCGCTCCTCGTCTTCGTCGCTGGTGCGGGCGCCCAGGACTTCCTCCTCCTCGCTCCACATGGACGGAGGAAACCATCCGTTACGTTCCCCGGCGCATCAGCCGCGTCACTCGCCCTCCTGCGGCCAGCAGAGGGCGGCCTTCATCAGCGCCCTGCAGACGCCCCACTCGCCCCATCTGGGTGGCAGGTAGGGCTGTATGATGCCGTCGTGTCAAGTTTATACATTTTCATTAATAAAAAGACATTCTTTTGGTGGAAATACATGAAGGTATGAATTTATTAGCTTCCATTTTTAAAAGCTCCTCTCTGCTTGAGCCACAGGCAGAGTAGCGCAATTTTGATAGCATTTCCAAAGTTGGGGAAGATCCCTGATAGATCTTTATCGAAAGAAGTCAGAATTCTGACTTAATAACTTGAAATTCTGAGATTTGTGCACTTTGAGAGAGTTAAAACTGTGAAAAGCACCTTACAAATACTCATATTATTATTATTATTATTATTATTATTAAATAAAAAGTCAGACTATAGATAAATAGGCAGAATACTTTTTTTTTTTTTTGGCGGAAACAGGCTTTCTTAGGGTGCTTATAATCGCCGATTTCAAATTTATGCTCATATTAAATATGAAATGGGCACTTACAATTTTATAAAATTCTATATGTCAAGTTAGGAGCAGTCACCAAGAACGAAACATGGCAGACGACCATAAACTTTTATTTTTACACAAAGGAAACTAATGCTGTTCTGATATGTATGTCTGACAAAGACGCAGCTTTACTCTGTCGTGCAAGGGCTCATGGGAGTCTAATGCCTCACGCAAGGAGTTCTAGGAGTTGGAGGTTTTTTTTTAACTAGAATAGATTTTTAAAAAACTGTTACTCAAGTAAAAACAAGTGACACGAGTCACAATTTAGGTTTGTTGAATAAAGAATAAATGGTATTGTAAAGAGAAGTGGTAATTTAACCTGAAATGTAAAAAGGGTTGCTTATATTCATGTAAATACGGTATTTTTCAGGGGGTTGATTCTGTTCTCCACTATATATAGTGTGTGAGTGTGTTCTCTGTTTTTCACTCTGGACTTAACTTCCCTCATCACACTGTGAGATCTCTGTTTCTACTTTACTACGTCTCTGTTGATCTCTCCAGAAGAGCTGATGTCTGTCTGGTGTTTTCTGTTCTTAGAGAGGCTCAAGTCAACGGTCAGCTGAAGTCACGTGACCTCGGGACCCCGTCTGGGACCCCCAGCCGACATGCCAATGTAAAGAAGATTACCGGAGTAGGAGGAACCACCTACGAGATCTCTGTGTGAGAATGGGAGACGTACTAAACTAAGGGCTGGAAGATGTTCAGTTGCTTGTACATAAAAGAGCAAATGTCAATCTTTCAAAGCAAAGGTGCTGAGTGTTCTGATCCGTCTCTTCAAACATCACACACACTCCCATGTGAGAGTGTTCTGTACAAATATTGTACACACACCTGTGTATGCGCGTGTGTGTGTCTGACTTTCTGTGTGAGTGCGTGTGTTTGTGTGTGTTAACATACACACACACACACACACACACACACAATTACACAAAAACTGTATACAGTATGTGTGTGTGTGCGCGTGTGTGTTCAAAATCCTACCAATTTCAAATATCTATAAGCTATCAGGTTCCAACCAAACCATAAAAGCACTTGTGTACTTGAAAAAGCCTGACAGAGTAAAATAAGTTTTATTTTTCCTACAATTAATTACAGTTTTTTTTCTAGTTCAGACATATAAACTGCCAGAGGTGAAAAAGTTGGCGTGAAGGTCATTCAAAGTAAAGGGTTTAATATCGTATAAAAGCCATATGACACTGCTCGATAGCAGAAATAAAAGATTAGCTTTTTTACACTTCCACTCATCTAACTAAAAGAACAATATAGAACCGTGTGTCTGTAGTGGTTATAAAATATGAAGATATATGAATTCTCTCTCTCTCTTTATTTATATATATATATATATATATATATATATATATATATATATATATATATATATATAGATGTAAGAGCTGGATTTTTTTACCTTTTTTTTTTACACAGATAATTTATTTGTACAAATAGTGTAGATTTGTTTTTTTTATTTGAGAGTTTTTTTTTTTTTGAATGAAGGTAAAATGCTAAAAACCCTTTTGTTTGTTCCTTTGTTTTTAATAGTGTAGTGTTGTTGTTTGGTTTTTTTTTTCTCCATAAAATGTATTTCAGATACTTTCAGCTTCGACTTTATTAACCATCGGCATGGAGAGTTCTTCTTTTTTCACAGAGTCAGAGGTTTAAAAACTGAGCAGAGTGTGTGTTCTTCTCTTATCAGACTCAGATCCATCGTCTCATGCGTCTGAGGTTGTTGTGCTCACTGATCTTCACTCTCGGATCAGAACTCGCTCTTGTATTTATTTGTGTTTGTGAAGAACGGCTTCGGTGATCACGTGAGAGTGTGTGTGAGCATCACACCGTTGCCTGCTCCAAAATCCGGAGTGTTTTCTAGTGACGTGTGGATCCGTGTCTTGTCTTGCTGATGGAGGAACCATCGTGCTGGTTCTGCTCATGTTCCTCACAGATCTGCCTTACGCGTTCCGCACGGATCACCAAATCACGGTCACGCATGTCGACGTGTCTAGAATGTTTCTCTGTTCCGTCACTTCCTGTCCGCTGTCTGGCACAGCGTCTGCTTCAAGAATCAACCTGTGATCGGACTTTGCTCTGAGATGAATAGTTTCATATCCTGGTACAGTACAACTATTATTTTTTTTTTGTCCATTGAGGGGAAAAGTGAAGAAATAAATTGAGCTAAAAAGAACAAAAAATTGTGTCGTTTTTCACGATTTGCCAAAAGATTACACATGCACACACGCAGTCACACCTATCTGTCTGCCTGTTGTTATAGACATTAAAACAATGTGACATTACAACATTGTAATACTGTGGCATTAAAACATTTCAACATAGCTTCATAGGTTTGTATGAATGAGTAAGACTTTATTTATCATTTCTGTGTTTACAGCAACATTTGAAGAGTACAACTAAAAATGGCGATGACAGGGTTAAAAAAACAAGTTCCATAATAGTATAAACGATTGTGCAAGAGAAATAAAGAATATACAAATAAATTAATGGTGCAAAGAGAAACTATAAGCAATAAAGAGAAAGAAATAAGTGCTGACTAATTACGTAATAAATAATAAAGACACGGACTAAAACAATCTGTTTTTTTGGCTGAAGAAAACCGCTCTTCATTTTTACAAAAGATATGCATTTTTGCATTAGCGCTAATAATATCACTGGTTTTATTAATTAGCTACATATTATTATTGTAATATGTAGATTGAGTAGATGGTAATTTGAGTAAAAAGTAGGGCTTTTTTTGTTTTCTTATTATTTTTACAAAAAGCACAACGTCCTGTTTTTATTATAAGTGGAAACTTAAAAAAATAGGTACTTTACTCAATTGATGGATAACACATATGTACAGTAAGACCAAAATTGACACTTTTTTTTGTGTCAATTTTGACACTGACTGGACCTCGGAGGGTTAAAAAACAAAAGACAATACATTGCAAATTGTACAAAATTATATTAAATTATTTTACAGTATTTAAACGAGTGTTTATATAGTGTTGAGTTTACATTAATGTACATATTTCACCTAAATATCCAATAATACATGCTTCAGTCATTTAATCACGTATAAGCATGATTAATTTGGTCAGGGAAGTGCGATTAACTAGTTAAAAACAATTAATCGTTTGACACCACTAGTAAGAAGTAATTTTTCGGTCAGTAAATTAGTGACGTCCTGGGTATAGACTTTAATACAGAGTTCAAGATTCAAGATTCAAAAAACTTTATTCATTCCCAGGGGGAAATTGCCTTTTCGGTTACAGTTGCTCAACCGAACAAAAAAAAATACACAAAAGAGAAATATAATAATAATAAAAGAAGCAAAAAATAGAAATGTACATCTGCATAAAAAAATCTCTGTATAATACAAATAAGTAAAAAAGTGACTAACAGAGTTGATTCTCTCTCGTCTTGGAGGAAAATGCTCATTTATCATTTACAGTATGTACCACAACAGAATGTGGACACATTTAGGACTAATGTTCAAGGTCTTTGTTGATTTTATTGTTTTATATCTCAAAGGACAATACCGACATGAAGCATCTCAAATGAAAATATAATCTGCTTTATTACGGGTAATTCCACTGCCTAGACTAGAGCTTCACAAATCAGAATTAACCTGTATCAAGTGTTCACATTCTTTCTCTGCTGATGTAGAATTCAATTTGTTTCGCCAGGACTCATAAATACTTGTATTTTTCTCATTTTGTTTTATCCCCAGCACACATCACAGAATATCATACTGCATGTGTAAAACAGTATACTACGTATATATATCTGCACCCACCACTAATAGTTTTGAGAAAATAAAAAATTGTGCTCAGCTAATACTGTTATTACTCATTAAGCTGGTCTCTGGGACCGCCAATGTTTGTGGGTCCTACAGCGCCCCTTCCCACCAATATCATTCAAACAATAGCTCTATTCTTCAGAATATGGTGGTGTATAGGCTGATTTTGTTGTTAGTTGGCAAAAGATGACCAACTTTGTTTCTTATAACATGCACTTATAA
Organism: Paedocypris micromegethes; assembly: GCA_028031935.1. Taxonomy (NCBI): domain Eukaryota; kingdom Metazoa; phylum Chordata; class Actinopteri; order Cypriniformes; genus Paedocypris; species Paedocypris micromegethes. The sequence goes on from CM051502.1 coordinate 8,673,564, forward strand.
CACAAGATAATGACGTTACAAAAATGAGCAAACACCAGTGAGACTAACAAACACATTACAATAGAGAACATTAGAAAAGTAAACAAACACTTGTGATAATTAGAAAACAAACATGCATTACAATAGTGTACAGATATGGACTACATCTATAAACAAACACATATTACAGGAGCAAACAAATCTGCCTTACACAATACAATAAATTAGTGAGCAAATCCATTGTGTGGATTCTGCATCAATTGCTCCAGCTCCCTGTGGCCCAGAAATGGAAAATTCTGTAGAAAATAAATGGAATGGATTTTACAACTAGTCAAAACACGCGAATCTCCGTTTCAGTTTCTCACTGTACGTCTGGTGACGTCATCGCCCAGTCATATAATTAAAGAAATTGCGTCTAATAGTATAAAGGCTACATCTTGGTCACACTACACCTTTAAGTGTGTCTTTGTGCAAGATGTTCTACACACAACAATAAGCACGTATTTTATGATGTACACACACACTTGAATATTAAATTGCGAGGTTTCATTGAGCCTTAAGGAAATATAGATCTGCGCATCATCAGCATAGCAATGAAAGCTCAAGTCCATGGCTTCTGATAATATCTCCCAGGGGAAGCATATATAAAGAAAATAGAATTGGTCCGAGGACTGAGCCTTGTTGGACTCCGTGTTTGACCATGTCTGGGTGACGAGACTCCATTTACATGTACAAAATGGGAACAATCTGACAGCTATGACTTAAACCATTCTAACGTGCGTCCAGAGACTCAACATTGTTTTCAAGGTGATCTATTAAAATATCGTGGTCTGTAGTGTCAAAAGCGGCACTAAAGTCCAGCAGAACTAATAATGAAATGTTCCCTTCATCCGAGGCAATTAGGGTATCATTTGTAACTCTAATGAGTGCTGTTTCTGTGCTATGGTTTGGTCTAAAACCTGATTGAAAATTTTCAAATTTATCATTCTGTTCCATGAACACACAGAGTTGAAAGGTGATTACCTTTCCAAGAATTTTTGACACAAATGGAAGATTTGATATTGGTCTATAATGTGTTAATTCCTCTATGTCGAGTTGTGGCTTCTTAAGCAGAGGCTTTATTATGGCCTGTTTGATCATCTGTGGTATGTGACCCAAGGCTAGCAACGAATTTATGAGGGTTAATATTGGAATATCTGAATGTCACCCCACCATAGCATTACTGCTATTTTTTTTTTCTTAGAACACTTCAAAGTGCTTATGGCTTTTGTTCTTGCTCGTTTCACTCCCCTGCCGAGGTCCTGAGTGATCCACATCTCGGCCGGAGGAGTCGCTGCCGCCGCGTCCACGCCGGAGGAGTCGCCACCGCGTTTTTAATTGGTCTTGAACTTAAAGCGTGTTTGCGTTGGTCTTGAAGTAGCACTATATAAACTTGAACTAGCGCTTGAAAAAAGCTATATAAATAAACTTGAACTTTTCTTTGTTAGCTGTGTTACAGTTTTAAACAGATGCCGAGGATTATGTTGATTTTCATATGTAAGTTTACTAAAATACGTTGATCTCGCAGATTTTAGGGCCAGTTTATATGTGACTATACTGTCATTTCAAGCGCAGCGAAAAACTTCTAACTTAGTGTGGTAAACTTACTTGGCGACCGGCCAATGAGAAAGACCGCGACCTGATTTAATGTGATGGCGTGCAGGCGGTGAGCAGCGCGACTGCTTCTCACGCAGTGTTTGGCTGTGTGGGGAGTGGCGGCTTTGAAAGTGCGGCGCTACCTCGATTTCCCGCGGTTGTGCTTTGTGCCTGAGACTCCGGTTGGTTCTCGCACGGCAGTGGAGCGACGCGAGGGACATATTCGCTCTGATCTCGCGGGTGCGTGGCTTGCGCCCGGTTCCTGCGCCCTCGTGGCGGCGTGAGCGTTGCTCTGCGTCAGGACGCCTGGAGACTACGGAGCGTGTACGAACGCGTGGCGCCGCCAATCCGGCTGAAGGGCGTGGGCTTGGACGGTGGTGGTCGGACGGGGCGTTGTTTCGTTATCACTCCAAAGCGACTGATCCGGTTTCCTTGTCACTCCAAAGCGACTGATCCGGTTTCCCTGTCACTCCCAAATTGATTGATCCTGTTTCACCGTCACAACCTGCTTGTGTGTGTGGGTGTGTGTGTGCGCGCGCATGTGCGAGACCCGATGCGCGTCGATCCCGAAACGTGGTTGTGTGTGTGTGTGCGCGTAGGTGCGAGACCAGAATCGTGTCGGTCCGGTGGTTGCGTGGGACGTGTGTGTGTGTGTGCGAGCGTGTATGTGCGTACTCGCCAGATGGTGGTGGCGTGGAACACAAGCTACTGTGTGCATTACTTGATCTCCCTGAATCACTGCGAGTGTGTGGGCGAGCGTGAATGGTGTGCCATATTATACCGGGTGTTGAAACGACCAAACGCTTGCCGACGTGTGTGTTGTATGTCTGTTTTAACAATCAGTCTCGGGACTAATGTGATGTTTAATGTAAATAAATTAATAAAACACACATTTTGTATTTTGCTACCCACGTCTCCTGCCGGAGAACAAACCCGTGGCCCTGCTACTTAGTTTTCTTCCATTTTCGCTCAAGCTTCATTGTGAGACGCTTAAGAATCTTTAATCGTGTGTTAGCTTCACTGTGTGTATGTGCACTTCACTTGGATGGGTTAAAATCAGAGCACCAATTTTGATATGGTCTCTAGTGGCCACATTGGCAATCTCAATCTTTACTTTACAATTCTATTTGGAGCGTGGAGACTATTCACACAATGCTTGTATATTGGTGCACATATTTATTGCAGCGTTTATTCATTGTCGCTACGATCTAAATTATATGAAGTAGGTTTTATTGGTGGTTATTTGGTTTCACATTAAATGCTAAGCAAGATTTATTAATAATATTAATTTACCATAAAAAAATCTTGATATTTGGTGTCTTCATGGTGTCTATAAAAAAACCACGCAAATTTTCAAAAAATGTATTTTACAATCGTCCGGCGTATAAACATAGTTGGGGGTAACAATACAAATACAGTAAGATAAGAGATAAAAAGCAATAAAATACAATAAATGGAGAAAAATACAAGATTAATATGCAAGATAAAATATAAATAAAATATAAAAGATAAAAATACAATAAAGAGAGAAGAATACAAAACCAGAAAAAGTGACTCAGGTGATCGAGGTAGTAAGGTAAAGTAAAGTGTCCAGTTTAAAGTGACCCAGTGTGTTTAACAGAGTGAGTAAAGTACAGTTCTTTTGTGTCTTCGTGGTGTCTACAAAAAACGCAGGTTTAATTTCTATCTTTGCTTATACTTCATGCATAAAATAAAAGCACCCACTAGTTTTGACACAAAATAGCTAGCGGTTTAAAAGAAAAGCGGGAGCAGCATGCGCGCACTCGTCAGACCTCCCCTGTAGCGGCGTGCGTGCGTGCGTGCGTGACCACGATATAGCCACGCACGCCCGACGCGCGCGCGCCCCGTCGCTCGCTCTTCCTCAGGTGAATGGGGCGAGAGGGAGAGAGGGCGAGTCGTCTGCACGTCTTTCCCCGAGATAAAGCGACTAAAATGTGGCTTCGCGGTGTGAGTAGGACGGAGTTCTGCGTGACTGTCTGTCTTCTCTGCTTGGCCGGAACCGCCGCTCAAAAAGTGAGTACGAGTGGCTTCTTTCACTTTATTCGCCGGTGGAAGTGTCTAGTGTGCACTGTGTAGTGCGCATCATGTAGTGAGCATCCGCTGCGTAAACCGCGTGGAGAACGCCGGTGTTGAATGTGGAGTAGCGTGTTGTGTGGCCCGGCCGGATTGGTTCTGGCACAGGGTTCAGTTTAGGGTTGCCACCCGTCTCTTGACATACGGAATCGTCCCGTATTTCAGATTGTAATTGTAAATCGTTTTGAATCAATACGGAACTGGTTTTGTCCCGTATTTTTCCTCGTCTCGTGTAAATCATCTCTCACGCATTTTAGGAAGATCCTCCTTTTCTACTTTTGTAATACACAACGTCAGTTTTGTCGCTCTTTTAAATTGAGATCAAGTTAGTGCCAAAAAGATTTGTTCGGGTGGTAACTAGTAAATTGCAACTTTCGATTTTTAAAAATTTTAAATGGGCTATATAAAACTTTATTGCGAATGCTTGTAGCTACTTTATGCATGACAAATATTTTACCCAATAAAATGCGATTATTATTAAAGAAGTCTGTCGAGTTGTAAACATGAAAGACTGACTGAATTTCAATTAAATATGTATTTTTAGATGTTTATTTTAATGTTTAAGTGTTTACACTTTCCTGAAAACATTTTACATTGCGATCACAGTATCACAAAGTGACGTCGTAGTAATCCCCCAACTATGTTGCCCCGCCCACCCAAATAAAAAGTTTATTAGTGATTAGAGTGAAAATGCAGTCATTGAGATTCAAAATGCACATATCACCTTTATTGTGTGCATGTGCGTCAAAGAGTGAACTGTAATTACTTGCTATCACTATTTTATTCACAATTAAATACTTACTTAGTTATTAATTAACAATCTGGATGTCACTTGTACAAGACTCATTCCTAATTTTGTTATACAATTAGTCATCAACAACCAAGTATGAACTTTGGAAAAAATAATATCGGTCAATATCGGAAACTGTAATTAACTACTCCAATTTTAAAACTACCACTTTTAGAATGTTTGCAAAAATATTTACCAAAGATAAAGTGCTTTGCTACTGTTGACTATTGACTATTTTTTTTTTCGGGACATTTTTGTCTTCCTCCTAATTGTTCTTGCACATTCCTACTAATGATCTACAGTTTCTAGAGGATTCTTCAATATTTTACTGTTTACAATATACAGTAGGTATATACAATATTGTACTTTATCACCTTCATCATCTCTGACAGAACCAGTGGGTTTCATTATTTGTCTTTTAACCCTCCTATTATGTTCTGGTCAAATTGCCCCGTTTTCAAAGTTTTAAAAATAATTAAAAAATACTTAATAGTATTTTTTTTACTTTCAAACTTCTCCTGCTAGTCTTATTTTGTGTAATCGTCATATAAAAATATAATGATTCAGTTCAGGTTTATGTAACTCCACGCTACATGTTTTTATTACACAAATACTGTGTGTTTTGTGTGTGTGTGTGTGTGTGTGTGTGTGAGAGAGAGAGAGATTTTTGATCTTTTTCTTTTTATCTTATTTTGTCTGAAGGGTCAAATTGACTCTAACATTGTCTTTGCAACAAAAACATGTAGCGGCCATTAAAAATGTTTTTTGTTTGTATGTAGATTACACTAACTAAGACGAGCAAGTCTACATCTACACTACAGGATGTAAAACCAAGCGATTGTTACATTCACAATATTCTTGAATATAATTAAAACAGAACTACTGTACTGTGAATCAGAAATGACTGCAAAGCAACAATTAATTACTTAATATTTAAATTGTTTACATTTATGATAACTAGAAAAAGTTTTCCTGATAAATTATCATGTGAATTTCCCTCAGGATGTAATAAAGTATACGTATACTTACCTACCTTCCTACTTACCTACCTACGTATGTGCTGCATTCATTTAATGTTAGTTTAATTTGATTGCTGTCTATCTGGTGAAACTGACATTCTGTAAGTTAGAACTGGGCATCATCGGGAAATGTGGCCCTTTTGTTGTTTTTCAGCCTTTGTAAAGTTCATATAAACCAATGGTTTATTAATTTAACATACAGTTAAGGGCGGGACATATGGGCCCGGTGGCTCGGACGTAATTTTATAACCAACCGGGCCACCAGATCGGTCCAACTGCTCGCCCGGTGGGGCCAGTAAAAATGACTCGATTTAAAAAAAAAAAAAAAAAAAAAGAAATCTCGTTATTTACTTGCATTTCTGTTAAATCGTTTTACTCGCTAACTAACAACCGCTAACGCGTTATGTGATCCCGACAGCCTTACTAATGTGCAGCGAGTTTTTGGTGCTCCGGTGTAGGTAATAGGCATTTTGTACTTCCGTGTTTGCTACTTTTTACAGTTTAAACCCCGCGTTATTAAAGTTATATTCATGCATTCTTCTTAAATTATTTAATTGAAAAGATTGACTTCCGTCTGTATACGGGTTGCATATGTATATACACATATTGTGACACTTTGTTTGTAATTCACTAGAGATTAAAAAGTCTTTTATGTGTGAATTTTTATAAAATCATTACGCCATCCTTCAAACACAAATCATTTGACTACTATACACAATAGTTTGTAATAACTTATCCATGTGTTTTGTTGTCACAAATGATTCATAACAATAAATTATTTAAAATAATAATAAAATTAGTAACAACAACAACAACAAATGTTTCTGAACATTTTATTTAATAAAATACTTTTTTAATACTCTGGTGTTTCGAGCGTAATATGTCAGCGAAAAATCCCATACGTCATTGCAATTTACCGCCAATCAAATGGTGTGACGTCTTCACCAGTCACAGTACCCCGAGCCGATTTTGCAGCCGAGCCAATATCGTACCTACACCGGAGTCTCAGACTGTCATTCTGCGGTTCTGCAGCTGGTAGTTACTGGCCAAAACATCGCGATTCTACGTGGTTTGTCCAAGTAGTGTCACCGTAGTGTGACTTCATCACCAGTCGCAGAACCCCGAGCCGATTTTGCAGGCCAAGCCTTTTTTGTACCTACACCGCCTCCAAACGACGTGCTGGCTTTTTCCTTCTGCGCGAATAATCTTGTTAAATTTGGGCATCAAACACAAAAAGCAAGATTTAATAAAGCGGCGCGGGTAAAAAAAGACAAGAAAAGTTTATTAAATCACTGTACGCTAACGCGGCTTTTTTTTACGCTTATCACGACTGTGCAATAACGACACACTTTACTATTAAACCATAATACAATAGCCAAACTACTATCACGAATATTACACGAAGAATAGAGTATCTGTCGCGTGATGTTTGTCAAATTCAGACGCAGCACAAAGTGATCATTTTGTCCAAGATTTCAAAAGTCTATATGTTTAAACACGTTTGAAATAATTTATTTGATGGTCTTTAATAAAACTATCCAGACATACTGGGAGTTAGTTTAAATTAAATAATAAATTAAAATTGTATTTTTGTATTAATCTATTATGTTTTATTATTGATGTTTTTCAACTGATACTGATTCATTCTGAACAGAGGAAACCAGACACTGCAGGGGAACTATATGACAAAACTGCCAAACACACTTAAAAATTGCGAACTTTTTAAGATTGGATGCAGGATAATTTGTGCGGGAGCTCAGTCTGTAGAGCTTGGGTTGTAAACACCAGATCATGGGTTCGATTCCCAGGAAAAGCTGTACAATTTTTACAAATATTAACACATTTTTAATGACATGAAAGTCACTTTGGATAAAAGCATCTAACTGACAGTATGAAGTAAAAAAAATAGATGCGGTATTGAGTCAAAGACACAAAAATGTTTCCCAATGGGCGCCACTGAGCTAGGTGACATCAAGAAAGAAAAAAAAACCACGAGAGGAATTGAGGGAAAGCATAAGAGAATACGAAAAGAAAAGGCAGAGAATTGCACTTGTTCTTTTTTTGCTCAGTTTTGCTGCACTTTGCTGCAATTTTAAACTAATTAAATTAAATTCATGTTGTTCAAGTAAACATTTTTTCTTTTTTGCGATTATTGGGATCAATACACGGCACGTCTCCATTTACACCTGGGCCAGTGGTTTTGATAGTCGGGCCAGTGAACTTCAAAAGTTACTTTCCCTTCCATTAAAAGGAAAATTTCCCTTATTGTCTACCCCTGCGGGAATGTAGATGCATATCTGTATAATATATAGATATATTTAGAAATGCTGGTTAGTGCCACACAAGTTACACGTTGTAAAACAGATGTACAATAACAGCAATACCCAATAACAGCGGCTGAATTTATATTTCCTGAAGTCGGCCGTAAAGCGGTATTTTTAATACCTCACTTTTTTGCTATGACTCTCCACAATAGTTTCTTATGTGCAGAGGTGTACCAGACAACTGTTTTTACTTAAGTAAAAGTACGGATACGTACTATATAAGTTACTCCAATACAACTAAAGTCGCCACTATGAAAAAGATTTGAGTCAAAGTAGCAAAGCATCACATTTTAAAAGAATTTAAGCATTTTACTATACAACATTTAGGAAATATTCCCAAAAAACAAAGAAATATGAAAAAACTCTTCATGAGGTTTTATTTTCTAATACAGAAACAAAATTTCACCTCCATGTTTTAAAAATGGTAAAACAAAAAGTCAGTCTCAATCAATCTCAAAAATGCAAATAAATAAATAAATAAAATTCACGTTCATGTGGTTTCTAAATCACAATTAGCTTCCTGTATCTTCAGCAGACTACAGATGGCAAAATCGCCTCGTTCGCCCAAGAAATTAACAGCGGTAAAAATCGATTACGGTTTGCTTATGTTTTTCATACTTGGTACAAGTACGAAGTAATCAAAAACCTACTCAAGTACTTTACTCCTCTGCTTATGTGGCCCTCTGGGGAAAAAACAAACAAACGCTGATCTAAATATTATCCTGATGAGAAAATTGTAAATAAGCGTAAAGTCCGTTATTGCTGAGGCGTGTGCCAGACTCACCCTTCGCTTCATGACATAGTTAATTCTGCTTAACGTTTAATTCTGCTTCCCGAGACCCCCGGCCCTGCCCCGCCCCGGCTTCCCTGTGTCACGGTGCCACATGAGGACACGGGCTTGTTCTGAGGTCACGAGCTGTCAGTGTCCTTCCTCCACGAAGACTCCGTGTCCCGGGCTCCTCACAAAGGCTGATGTGTGTGGCTTTGGTTACTGAGTGTGTTCACTCTGACGCCTCGGCAACTATTTGCCTCCTCTAAATGCTCGCTTTGTCCTCCTGCGTTAACAAATCAAACTCGGAATGGGCTACTTGCTTTTATTTTTGAGAGAGAGAGAGAGAGAGAGAGTGAGTTAGTTTGTGTAATTATGAGTGATCATTAGTGGTGTGTGTCTGTATTAGAGATGAGTGTTCTGGTTCTTGGAATTGACTGTGTAAGTCTACATGTGTGAGAGTTTAAATGTGTGTGAGTTTGTGAGCGTGAGTACTCAAGTGCATGGATTTGAGAGCGTAAGAAAACGTGTGTGAGATAGAGTTTGATTGTATGAGTGAAAGAAAAAGAGTGTGTGTGTGTGTGTCTCTGTGTGTGCGTGTGACTTTGAGTGTGTGTGTTCGTGAAAGAGTGTGTGTGTGTGTGCAAGAAAAGCCATGTTTAGAGTGGATGTGTGTGTGTTGTCTCCTTTACTAGTGCTTGTGCTCAACCGTGTGTCACGTTAAATCTAAAGGTTTTGCGGTGTGTGTTCCTCTTCCTCTGACTGATGTAAGCGGGTGTAACACATTATCACTGGCTCGACAGGGTCGGGAACAGTCTCACTTTTCACAACCAATAAATAGCCCCTTGCTGGGGCCCTCAGCGTGTTTACAGGGGGCTCGCTGGGGTGTGTGTGTGTGTGTTGTGACAACACCAGCCTTCACTTTAACACCCTGTGTCAGAGCGAGGGTCTCTGGTGCAGAGGTGTAAGGTACTTGAGTAAATGTACTTTGTTACTTTACTTGAGTATGTTCTTGGCTACTTTGTACTTGTACAGAGTATAAAAAATATAAGCAACTTTTACTCTCTACGCCACTGCAATTCTGATTGAGTAACTGTACTTATCACTCCACTACATTTGAATTGACACTTACCGTTACATGTTACATATTGATTGTGCGCGACAAACCGTAATCGATTTTTATTGCGGTTTATTTCTTGGGCGATTTTGCCATCTGTAGTCTGTAGAAGATACTGGAAGCTAATTGGGACTTATAAACCACATGAACGTGAATTAGAGGCGTGAATGTTTACCAGGATTTTCATTATCGCGACATGGCTGATGCCAGTGATGAAGCAAAATCGCCAGCACGGACCATCATTCATGTCCTTAGTTGAAAGAAATGTCAAAAAACAGAACAACGTTTACAAGATTACAAGACGTTTACAGTGTCAGCTTTGTTTAACACAACAAAAATAAGAACTTTTATAAAATCACCGTCAAATTTGCGGAAACACATTGAGGTAAGAGTCTATTTAATGTTAATTTAAAGTGAATTTATTGTTAAGATAAACTATACAGATCTTCCCTGACTTTACAATGGCATTGTCATGCTACCAAGCCTAACATGGCAAAAAACACTGTGACATGACTATATTTTTTGGTGCAACGTGAATAAGTGTAATGTCTTTTGTAGGCAATGACTTAAATGTGATGTGTAGTAGATTAACATTTTTTTTGCACATTTGATCGAGACTAACTTTTTGTTCTTTATCTGTTTTGTTTTACCATTTTTGAAACTTTGAAATGTTAAATTTCATTTTGGAATTAGAAAATAGAATAGAGTTTTTTTTTCCCACTTTTCTTTGTTTTGTTTTAGCCTAAATTCAGTATGAGTACAATACGTAACATGTTTTAAAATTCGATACTTTGCTACTTTGACTCAAGTCTTTTTATTGTGGTGACTTTTTGCTTGTATTGGAGTAACTTATACAGCACGTATCCGTACCTTTACTCAACTATGGTTGTCTGGTACTCTTTACACCTCTGCTCCGGTGAGACCGTGTCAGTAATACCTGGCATCGTCTTCTGCGCACAGCTGTGAGTTTATCTGGAACACTCCGTCAGCAGTTCTTGTGGAACAAACGTTTTGTTTTTGCACACAGAGAATTCCTGTACCTCAAACGGTCCGGTGAAGAAACGATCCAATAGTGTTCGCAACACAGAAGGTCGCGGGTTTGACTCCGAGGGGAAGAAGCGCGACGTTGTTTATGGACAGTGCTGCCCGATTCTGGATAAAATGAGAATCACGATTTTTTTTTTGCTTGGAATAAAGATCACGATTCTTTTCAAGATTCTTTCTGGATATTTTATTATTTTAAATATTTAACCATGACAATTAGGTTGTCAAACAGCAGTATAATGACACATATTACTTATAATACTTTAAATGTAAACAGATGGAACGAAAAATTTCATGTAATTTATATTTTACATAATGTATAATGTAAAAGGAATGTTCTAAGGACATCCTGTTGCGCGCGTTGTGTTTGTAGCTTCGCTGCTAAGCTGAGATTGTTACTAAAATAATCAGTACATATGCTTTTTGAAAATTATGAAGTTAATCTAATTGGCAATCTTAGATCCATAACTTTTAGGGTTTAGGTATTTAGGGTATCCTAAAACATTAAGAGTAAGATGTCTACGCCCGTGGCTGTAGCCTGCGCCTTATGTTACATGTATGGTTTAGCTCTATCTGGCTTTATTTGCGCTAAGTGCAGAGAGGTTTCAAGGCTGACCAATAGAGTTGCGGAGTTACAAACACGCATCCGGGCGTTAGAGAAGGACAGACAGCGTGAGAGCAGTGAGACTGTCCCGGATGCCGTTAGCGTTAGGTTCCGAGCGGAGACGTCCTGCAGCAGGACAGCTGGGTGACTGTGAGGCGGAATAGTCGTCATTCCAAGCGCCACTCCTCCGTTCCGCTGGTTACTGCAAACAGATTTTCCCTGCTCAGAACAGCATCGTCTGAGACGCCTGCTGAAAGTGCCTTAGTGATAGGAGACTCCATAGTGCGGAAAGAGTGAGTAGAGAGACCAGCCAATACAGTAGTAATGTGTCATCCAGGAGCCAGAGTGTCTGATATCACATCGCGTCTGAAAGTGCTGGCTAATGCTAAACGTAAATATTCTAGGAGAGTTCTTCACGCCGGCATTAATGATGTCCGACTTTGCCAGTCTGAGATCACTAAAATTAATATTAAAGGTGCTTGAAGCTGCCAAAAAGATATCAAAGTAATTTACTCTGGCCCCCTCCCCGCTTACCGGGGTGATGAGACCCACAGTAGGCTGAGGGCTCTGCATGGCTGGGCGTCTGAGTGGTGTCCTTCGAATGGCATAGGTTTTATAGACAATTGGAGATCTTTTCGGGGAAGACCTGACCTGTTAAAGCCCGACCGCCTCCATCCCTCGTGGAAGGGGGCCGCTCGTTTATCTTATAATATATAGTTTAGTGTCCAGTTCGTGACTCGCCAAGGCCCAGGTCAGAGAGCAGGCGGCATTACTTAACCAGCCCTCTGCCTACTGCCCACAGTCACCCATTTAGATACAACCATAATAATAATAATAATAATAATAATAATAGCTCTATTAAAACCAATAACAACAATAATTTTGATAATAAAAATGCTAAAAGTAATAACAGACACAACATAGAAACTGTATCACAATCTCAGAAGCCTAGCCATAGAAACTGATCATTAGATAAAACAAGAAAGGTGCTTAATCATATTAAAAAGAGCAAGACTTTTACAAATAAAACATTTAAAGCTGGGTCTCTTTAACATCAGATCCTTAGCACAAAAAACTAGTGATGCACTGAAATGAAAATTCTTGGCCGAAACCGAAAACCGAAAAAAAGGAAAACCTGGCCGAAAACCGAAACACCGAAAGAAATTATGGCAATTATTGCTATGATGGTGTACTAACTTTACTAAAATCAAGGCATTGCAATTACATACATTAATAATAATAATAATAATAATATTAATAATAATAATAATAATAATTGAACCTTTATTAGTCCCTCATGGGGAAATTTTTCCTCTGCATTTAACCCATCCGAACTCGGAGCAGTGGGCAGCCACACGGTGCGGCGCCCGGGGGGCATGTGGGGTTCAGTGTCTTGCCCAAGGACACTTAGTTGTAGAACCCGTAATAATAAAGTTTCAAAGAATAAATGAAACAAAATATGTTATAAGTTATGCAAATATTCATTAAGCATATTGCAACAACCAAGAGTATAAAATGTAATTCATACTAAAATGTTTAACTTGTCCCACTCAAGGTGTATATAAACAAGAATATACACGCCTACTGGCCTGCTGAAAGGTTGTAAAAATAAAACGTTCTTCGCACGTATTGTTGTGTAAAATCAAATTATGCATATTTACAATGTTATCTAACTTATATTTAAAAGTATCATTGCTTTTATGTCATAAGCAAGTACAGTGAAATGATTTGTTAAGCTTGATGTTTTAGCGCTCACAGAGACATGGCTAAAGCCAGACACCTACACTAGCCAACATGAATCAACTCCACCCTAATTTCTCTTATGAACGCAAGGCAGGATTAAACTCCTAAGGTGGAGGCGTCGCTACCATCTATAATAATGATTTCAAGATTGTCAAGGAGACGCTCCCTAACGGACTATGGGCCGCGTTCCCTCACATATGCACACACAAGAACATAATGCACATAAACCTGGACTGTTGCACTCACACAAAAATGTGGACAATGTTGTTTTTGTTATTGTCAATTTGTCTGTGACGGACTGTTGTTTTTTTTTTTAAATGGAAGCATACCTGTCAGCCGGAAGTGGGTGTGGCGGTAGGCGGGGCCCCAGATTTTAAATGGTAGTACTACATATGATACAGATATAAATCTGGAATCAATACTTATTGTGACAGTGTACAGACCGCCACAGCACAATACTGACTTTATAAATGAATTTGGGCAACTACTAGCAGAACTCATCATTAGAGCAGATAAAGTGATTATACTCTGCGACTTTAACATTCACCTAGATGATGTTAGTGACTCTCTAACTCGCTCTTATAATGATATTCTAAATTCCATCAGCTTTAAGCAAAACGTTGTAGGCTCCACTCATAAGTTTTACCAAACATTAGATTGGATTTGATTCTTTTATACGGTGTTGCCGTTCATGATGTAGATATAGTTTCGGTGAGTGACTGCATTTCTGATCACTCTCTAGTTTCCCGTTTAATAAATATAGACTTCCCAGCTGTGATCTCACCGCTCTTGTAGACTCATTAACTCCATCACTACTGATAATTTTATTAGTCTTCCTGATCTCAGCATTCATACCCCGGTAGGAAGTCATACAGACGTTGTGTACGTGACTTTCAAAAGACAGTTTACTATCGAAAAATTGACACCTAAAATCTCAGGCTTAGTATATGCGTCCGGCATCATCACACCCATGAGAGTCGCCCTAAAATACGACAGAAGTATTGCAAGATCATCTTTCTTTTCTAATGTTTAAATGATCATGCACTGCTGAGTTTTGCCCGATGCGCGTGTGAGCGGTCTGACAGAAACCACTGATTGTAGATCAGAGAGTTTGGCAGAATCATAAATGCTGGGTTTGGAACGTGAAGGGGTAGAATTGAGATTGCGATCTTTTACAGCTCTAGTATTAATAATATGAACAGTTATTGTGAATCTGAAAAATGAATTGATTTTGCTCAATTATGGACAAAAAAAATTGCAATAGACAGGATGAAAAACTAAGGCAGGAATTTTTAAGTTTGAAAATGCACCCCCAACAGGAATCAGATCAATACAAAATACATTATAAAAAATACTAAATACGAATACAAATACATTAAATGAAACTTGTGTAACAGAATGAAGGTTTAATTGAATTGAATTATTATTGAGTTTAAAATGTATTAAATTGTACTTAAAGTTTGTGCAAATTCTGAGGCTTTTATGACGTTTGTTTTCATGGTTGTTTATCCATCATTTCAGTTTCTTGATTTATTTATTTTTTTTATCCTGTTAAGCCTAATTTATCGTTCTCCTTGGTACCTACAGATGAGCCAGTGTCTTTGGCTGGTCTGCTGTGTGTGTGTGTGTGTGTGTGATTGCCAGCGTCTTTTGGTAATGTACAACTGGGGCGAGATAACCCGCGGGCCCTTATGTAAAGGCCTTCCACTTGTTACCCGCCGTTCATTAAAACGCTGCCATCAAACCCAGTAGAGAAAAAAAGCCTCCCGATGGCTCTGTGGGAGAGAAGACAACATAACTAATTACGCCATCCCATGATGTAACAAAGCATGTTTGGCATCATAAGAATGTTCCGTTTCCTATCACACACTGTGGCACTTTGGCCACCATTCATGTGAAATGTACCATGCATGCTACGCTGCCCTAACCGGCAGATAGTCCGGTATTATGGTGGAGCCACGGTGATGACCCAGTTCCATTCGCTCGGCGTGAGAGGGAGGAGCTTCAAACATCTCTGTGCGAATCCCTGCCAACGGTTTCTTCTCTGTCGAACCTCGGAACAATGATGGTGGGGTCTTGAACCAAGTAACTCACAGGCAGAGGTGGAAAGACTACCGGACTTACTGTATAAGATACTGCAATACAAGTAAAACTCTATTAATGAGGCTTTATTTTCCAATACAGAAACGAAATGTAACACCTCCATGCTCCAAAAATGGTAAAGCTAAATAAATGAAGAAGAAAAAGTCAGTCTCAATCTAACTCAAATGTGCAAAAAATAAATAAATAAAAATAAATTAAATTCCGAGCCGACTTTGATGTGATTCCAAGTGACCTCTCAATCATTGCCTACAATAGACATTGATGTTGCACCAAAAAAAAAATTAAGCTAAAATATAGTCATGTCACAGTGTTTTTTGCCATGTTAGGCTTGGTAGCATGACAATGCCATTGTAAAGTCAGGGAAGATCTGTATAGTTTATCTTAACAATAAATTCACTTTAAATTAACATTAAAAAGACTCTTACCTCAATCTGTTTCCTCAAATTTGACGGTGATTTTATAAAAGTTCTAATTTTTGTTGTGGTAAAAAAAGCAGACACTGCATCTTATAAACATGGTTCTGTTTTTTCGGCAAAGGTTCTTTCATAGGTTCATCTAATTCACGTTCATGTGGTTTCTAATTCACAAATAGCTTCCAGTATCTTCTGCAGACGTTCGCCCAAGAAATTAACCGCGATTTAAAATTGATTATGGTTTGTCGCGCTTAATCAAGAGGTAACGAGTAACAGTAAGTGTCAATTCAAATGTAGTGGAGTGAAAAGTACAGTTACTCAATCAGCATTGCAGTGGAGTAGAGAGTAAAAGTAGCACATTTTTAATACTTAGTACAAGTACGAAGTAACCAAAAACATACTCAAGTAAAGTAACAAAGTACCTCACTCAAGCACCTTACACCTCTGCACTTTCCCGTTGGAAATAACGTGATGCGCTTTGCCTTGAACCTTTCTTCACCTCTTGATCCAGTTTGTTCTTTCTCTCTGGTGTTATTGCATGTTGCTCAACTTTTCTGTTGTGCTAGCTTGAAATCGGCTTAGTTTACGGCCCGGCAGCGAGTGGCATTTGACCGGCGCCGGTGTCAAGCCTGCGATTGTTAGAGTAGTGGCACATAAACCTGGAGTAAACTCTGCCGTGTGAAGCTCTGAATAAAGGGAGCACATAAAGGAGGCAGTGTGAGGATTCCCGGAAGCAGATTGGCCCGATGTGAGCCGCTCCTGATCAGAATCTTGACATTTTCCATACAAATCCCAAATGTTACATACTATTCTCACTTCGATTACAGGAAATCAATACAATAATCAGCTGGTCTCGTTCTCAACGTCAAGGGTCGACGTGCAACGTGCGTAAAATATGAATGGAACTTTTATTTTTTTTGTCCTTATTTTACTGTATTTTGTTTTTCATTGCATTTGTATCTTTGTAGTTTGTTTTGTATTTTATTCCTATTTTTATCTTATTTTTACAGTGTTTTATTAAAGTATTTTTTTTATTATATTTTATATTATATTTTATTATATTATTACTTTTTTATTATATTTCTTGCTTTAGTATGCATCCCCCCAAAAAAACTCCACTCCTTGTTTAAGTGCAGGACGATTGGGGGAAAATGCATTTCACTTCATGTTGTAGAATGTGAATGTGACTACAAAGCCTACGAGATTTAAAAAATGTGAAAATTGTTTGAGATTACAAGCAACGTCCGTGCATTGTTCCTCTTTTCCACCTTCATAATTGCTGGAATTTAAATAGTAAGATTATTGAACTAAACCGGTCAGCGTTTTCCTGTGGCTGGACCTGTTGGTGAACAAAACGTTGATTCAGATAAAACCAAATGCACACAACCTACCATTGAGAGAGAAGTTTTGGGCCTGACACTGGGAGACATCAGTCATGTCTGGCTTTTCTCTTTTGGGCCCTTCCATGACAGTCTACTGCGTTCTTGACCATCAACAACGTGCAAATTTCAGCCCGTAAACTGAGTTGTTGGTACTCCAGGCAGTTTGTGACCCTCTGCTTAAAGGGTTTTAGTCAGATTTAGCAATTGAAACCCAGAGGAACTAAGCTTTGGTTTTCATTTTGCTGTGTGTTTGGTAGAATATTGTTACTTAGGGCTGGGTTTAACCTGTCTGGCATTGCAGAGGTTCTCCAAAGTCCAAAGCCAGTGCCAACAGGAAGCCTTGTAATCAACAGCAGACCCCTGCCGAGGTCTAGACCTCCAGCGCTCTAGTCCCGATTCACATCTGCCTCCAGTCGCTCTCTCCACACCATCAAACACTAACAGCACGTCTGAAGAAACATCTAGAGGACATCGAAGCGGCGAGTGATTTTCTGACCTGCAGCAGCTGCAACAGAAGAACTTTCAGACCAACACTCTCTGCCAGAATTGTTATCACTTGTGTTAAATAACATGGATTTGCACTAGAGATGGACTTCCTCGGGGCTAACCTTGAGAACCTTTAGGTGGATTCAAAAATCATATTCAATTCAATGCTTTGAAGCACAATCCTAGACCGTCCAAAAGTAGCTCTGAGAGATAAACGGAACAAATTACACTAGTCGACTTTACCAATGACATTGACTAGTAAGCTAGAAAAAAAGACAACAATAGTTAGGATTAAAAGACCGCTCTCTGGTGTCAGTCTCCTCAGCTCTATACTGTTAGAACTCTTCCTGTGTAATGGTGGATCTGGAGGCTGAAAGAGTATCATCTCCTGATTGGTCCTCCATCTTTCTCATGGACAACGTACAACCACATCAAATCTTCCCATTAATCCTTGGTGACGTATCTTCCTGAGGGTCTTTCATCCATATATAGTGAGTCCACTGAAGTTTAGGTCCTAAACACTCTAGTGCAGTGGTTCTCAAGGTGGGGGTCTATGCAAATGTGGGCACAGATCAGTAGCGAAGGCAAAAAGTTATGTTATTCTCTCTCTTGTTTAAAGTGATTTCTTTTTTACTAGATGTTGTTCATATAAAACAAACATTCCTTCCTGTTGTAATTGCTGGTAGTCTGAGGTGAGTTGATTTCTTTTAATAGGATTGAACGAGGGCACGACCAACAATTGCCAGGAATAATTCTTGAACCATGTACTAGTAACTAACAGCTTTCAAACTAAGCAATCTACAGATCAATGACGTCACAACATTCTGATTGGCTGCAGGCAAGAGTGTAGTAGCCTGATGTGTGTACGACTGTTATTACATGATGTGGTCTGTAGATCTTTACTTTACTTTACAGTCATTTTGCAGACGCTTTTATCCAAAGCGACTTACAAAAAGACTAGCAAGTGAAGCAATTTGTCTAAAATGGGCTACAGTAGATGTTCACACAGGCTGTATAAAGAAACTTATTAGACCTTACAGCATTACAGTCAGTGAACACAAGACAATTATTTATTTCTTTTGTTGTATTATTCAGTGTTAAGGCGCTAATGAAAGAGCTCAGTTTTTAGTGCTTTTTTAAACGTTGAGAATTGTAGACTTTCTCATTGGAATAGGTAAACTGTTGGAGGTTTTTGTCTCTTTAATTGTTCGATGACAATGTAAAACTAGTTTCATGGTGGTTAGAAGTTTCTTGACATTAATGCCTACCTCTTTGTTGTCTTTGCTTTACAGGTTCACTTTGAATGTGGAGCCAAGCTGGACATTGTGGACGTGCAGGGTCTCATTCTATCACCTGGTTTCCCCTATAACTATTCCTCGGGAACCCACTGTGTGTGGCAATTCTTTGTTCCGATTGGCCACCAGCTGATCATGGAGATGTTTGATTTCGACGTGTTTGAGAGCCACAACAATCCTGTGCGATTCGCCTCCACCTCCGTCGCCTTTGAGGATGAGGGACCAAACATTGACACTGCATTTGTTTCTAAAAGCCAAGCCGATGGTCAGAGCAAAGAACCTCAGTCCACACTCCGAGACGAGGTGAAACAAGTGGTTGTCCAAGAGCAGTCCACCAAAATGGAGATGACCAAAGTTGCCAATTCTGCAAAAATGCTGTCGGATTCCCCCTTGGCATCGCAGTCTGTGGAAGAGAAGACCAGCAATTCTGCGCCACCGCAAGCGCTGAGATCAGTCGGCGAACCTGTGGATGAAGCCCATCAGTTCATCTCCACAAGTCCACCTCCAGCCACAGAGCTGGACGAGGCTGAGACCCAGCCTCCTCTGATGGACGCCTGTCCCCATGACGTCCTCTACATCTCAGATCTGATGCGCTTCTCCTCTCGATTCTGTGGCTCTCGCCGTCCTGCCGGAAACCAGCTGGTGTTCGGTTCTGAAGATGAAATGGTAGAAGTCATCATGGAGTTGATAACCACTACTCACTGGGGCCGTGGTTTTGCTCTGCTCTTTCACTACGAGAACCAAACTCGGGGCGACGGGCACCAGAGGTTGGCGCCAACATTGGGCAACAAAGCTGGCGCGCTGCTGGGGGCGGCGAGTGGAACCGTTGTGTTTGCTGTGGCTCTAGCTGCTGTTTTTTGTCTCATATTCAGGTACGTTTTTTCTCACCTTTGGTGTTTTTTTTTTTTTTTTTTTTAAATCAAGGTACAATGTCACTAGCACAATTGTCCTTTAAATGTATTGATTTAAAATAGATTCACCCTGGGACAAATATCACACATTTACTCACCGTATTTTACAGTTTGTAATTTAGCACTGTTTGTAATTTTAAATAAACCATTTTTTGCCGCCAAAATGAGGCACCAAAGCATAATGTTTTGGGAATGTCTTTATAATAAATATTGACATTAATGTAAATATAAATATTTTTTTGGCATATCTTTTCTGTGAACATAAAAGAAGACAACTAATTTCCTCGGGCTCAGCATTGTTAAAATGACCAAGTCAGCTCCCACCGCAGTTATAGATTAAGAAATCAAATATGAAAATTCTAAATTGAAATTATAGATTCACAAATTGCACGTCTCTAAAGAGAGCAAACAAACGCTGGACCAGGACGGTTTTTTTTTTTTAAACCGTTTAGAGCAGCATAAGTTATCGTAAAAACACTCAAGCACATCTTAGGCGCTTTTAGAAAAGATTGATCAAGCAATCCAGCCAATAAGGAAAACTTATAAAAATAAACTTGGTCTGAAAGATCCATGTTTTTTTGGGAAAAGAGCGTGTGAATTATGCATTTTTAAAATTCTTGTTCCTTCATAGTACCCGAAACGTTCAGCAGAGTAAAATAGCCCGTTGCCACCTGGTGTCAGGGAGTGGCTTTACACGTCACTCGGCTTAATCTCCATCGAAATCCAGAATAAATGCCTTGACAAAAAATGCAGACAATATTTGATTTCTAGATGTTTTTTTTTAATGAATGTTTCTCTGCGTTTGAGCGTGTTCCCTGCATTGTTTACCGCTTTAACTGGTGCATCCCTGGTGCATTATTCAGAAACACTTTGATGTGAAATAAGCATTCACACTCGAGTGGAGTAGTGAAGCCGCACCTAGCATTAAAATGAGCTCATGCTTGCTTTATATACAGAAGCGTCACAATAGTGAAGGAGAAACACAAGTAGCTGAGAGAGAGTGTAGAACAGGTTGTCCACACAGATGTTTCACAACAAGAGTCCGTCCCGCTTCCCTTTGAACAACAGCGAGAGCCGTTTAAAGCTACCGGGCCTTTTGTTTGGCTTTAACACACTCTTTTTTTCCCTCATCTCCGGTCGTATCAGACAGGATTTCCCACAGTCTTCATCCCACTAAAGCTACGCAATATCTGGAAAACGTACACTATTAGCAACAAAAACATAATTTAACCTCTCATTTTGAGAAGTTTGCAAAAAATGAGTTTCTCTATAAATAATTAAGGATAATTTTTTCTATATATACTCAGTCGGTATATTATTACTGAAGTGGGACTGAGAATAAAAAATAGAGACAAACATGTAAAAAAAAAAAGAAGGGCTTGTTCATGAGCATGTTCATTAAAAATTAAACAATTAAAAAGAGCCTCCTAAAAGAAAGAGTTGGGCTTTTTATGGTGCTAAGTGTTTGTTAGTCTTCGCACCAGCAGAAGCGGACTAAAATCAAATGCAAGTTTGATTCACTCCACGACTGGCTTTTGAGTTGGTGAGGTGAGCCTGTCAATCACTGTCAGTGGGTGGGTCTCATGCACGGTGGGCGTTGACTGAATTGGGCAGTGAATTCCGGCCCGTGTTGAATTTGCGTTAGCATTTACGCTTTGTCTATTTCACCACACTGTACACGTCAATTTTTAACATTTTCAACATTTTTAGCGACTTTGCGTTGGTTTTAGCCACTTTGCGTTGGTCTCGAACCAAGAAAAGCGCTGTCTAAACAAACTTGAACTTGAACTCAAACCATTCTGATTTTACAGTTCACAAACTGTTTCGTTTTGTGCAAAATATAATTTTCCGAAGCCGTTCATGAACTGTAACAAATCTGACTCTATTTAGAAAGTTTTATTTGATCATCAGTTTAGAAATGTGGGATTAGGACCAAGAACAATGAGACAAAAACATAATGTTGATGTTTGCAAAAAACGTGATGAACGTCGTAAAAATCAACTTTTTCTTTGGACTTTATCGGATCACACAAGTACTGTACGTTGAAATGAACCAAGTGTTTGTCCACAGGCGGAAACTGTTTGCCAAAAGAGCCGACGTCTCGTCTTCCAGCTCCGAGGTGAATTCCACAGAATCTCTAACACGCATTTAGGATAGATATGCACGTATTTCCGCTTTAGACCTTGTAGTTTCAGTGGATGGTGGAGCATCAAGACAGCGTCAAGCGTGCGGTGCTTGTGTTGCAGACTCACGCAGGAGTGCTGAATTCTGCTGCTGATGGCAATGAGCTACAAACGGTTTCTCCTGATCAACTCAAACAGCAGCAACAATGTGCAAAGAACGACAACAACAACCAGCATCTGTTCCACCACAGTCTGACCCACACAGGTGTCCATCACTCTCACTCCTTCAATTCTTCACTCTCACTCCTTCAGTTCTTCACTCTCACTCCTTCAGTTCTTCACTCTCACTCCTTCAGTTCTCCACTCTCACTCCTTCAGTTCTTCACTCTCACTCCTTCAGTTCTTCACTCTCCCTCCTTCAGTTTTTCCCTCTCACTCCTTTAGTTCTTCCCTCTCACTGCTTCAGATCTCCTGTCCTTCACTCTCACTGCTTCAGTTCTCCTGTTCTTCACTTTCACTGCTTCAGTTCTCCTGTTCTTCACTCTCACTCCTTCAGTTCTTCCCTCTCACTGCTTCAGTTCTCCTGTCCTTCACTCTCACACCTTCAGTTTTTCCTTCTCACTCAGATTCTTCACTAACGCCTTCTGTCTTTCACCCAAACTTCTTCACTCTCCTTCAATTCTTAACTCTCACTGCTTCAGTTCTTTGCTCTCACTCCTTCACTCTCACCCCTTCTGTTTTTCACTCTCACTCTTTCAGTTCTTCCCTCTCACTCTTTCAGTTCTTCCCTCTCACTCTTTCAGTTCTTCACTCTCACTCCTTCAGTTCTTCACTCTTACTACTTCAGTTCTCCACTCTCACTCATTTAGCTCTTCGCTCATACTCCTTCAATTTTTTGCTCTTATGCCTTTACTCTCACTCCTTCTCTCACTCCTTCAGTTCTTCTGTCCTTCATTCTCACTCTTTCAGCTCTTCACTCTCATTCATTCAGTTTTTCATTCTCAGTCCTTTTGTTCTTTCCTCTCACTCGTTCTGTTCTCTTGTTTCAATCTCAGTCCTTCAAATTTTCTGCTCACCGCTCTCACTTCTTGTGATTTTTCAATATATAGTTCTTCTGTCCTTCACTATCATTTATTAGCTTCATCAGTTATTCTGTCTTTCATCATCACTTCTTCTGTTGCTCATCAATCAATTTTTTTCTTCTATATTTTTCAGTTCTTGTGTTTTTTATTCTGACTCCTTCAGTTCTTCACTATGACTATGTCAGTTACTCTGTCCTAACACTTCTCCAGTTTACCTCTTTCGTTATCGTTCCCTCTATTCTTTCACTAAACTCTTTTAGTTCTTCACTATCACTCTTTTTTTTATGATCCTTCCTTCATCCTTCCTCCGTCTGTCTCTCTGCATTTGATTGTTTCTTGATGAACTTTGGGTTCATCAAGTTCCTTTGGGTGAAGCAGCCAAGTTCATTTGCCCTTTATTTGAACTTATACATTCAGATTAATGAGTTTTTTGCGGAATTAATTGAAGGACAATGCCACATGCTTCACACAGCTCAATTAGGGCACTGCTTGTGGTACATTTAAATTCCTGCAGCATTCAGAAAGGGCATGTACACGCGGAATGGCCGGCGTAATTGGATTACTATGATCAGTTTTTAAAGGACGCTTTCAAATGACTTCACTTTAATCCTTTCACAAAAGGGACAAAAAACATTCCACTTTTTGAATACTTGAAGTGTTTGATCTGAACTGTGTGTGTGTGCCGCGCAGTGAAGGCAGCGTGTGACCTGTCCGAGCTCTTCTCTTCTGACCTGACGGAACTGGAGCTGGACACAGACGAGGTGTTTGTTATCGCCTCAGAACCCACTTCAGCCAAACTGCCCGTCTCTCCACACACTGTGAGTCTCTCTCATGTTTTAAGGAATCAGGTTAGCGCCTAAATCATTTCTAAGAAACAAGCGAAAATGCTTCACATTTACATTTGGTTTTTTATTTAGCATTTGCAAGTTATCGTTTTTATTCAAAACTTCGGATTTTTTCGCTCGTTTGTTTTTTTTTTTTTGCATTTGGGTTTTTGGCACTGCTTTCACGTTGGGGCGTGAATCCTCACTATGATTGGCTGGTGAGAATGTGACCAGGAAGTGTGTCCACGTTTAATAATTTTGGCACTTATCTGATTCAATAGTATTGAACTCTTTCTCTTTTTTTTGTGTTTTGTCTTTTTATGTGTGAGTGTGTGTGTGTGTGTGTGTGTGAAACGTTTTATTTTGCCAGACAGTTTAGGATCAACCTAAGATTCTTAAGATTATAGTAAAGTAATGGTGGTCTGAGAGATCAACTTTATCTGTAGTGATTTAGATCAGTGTTAATTTTGGCAAAGATTTTTTATTTAGTTTTAGTCATAGTCTTTTGAGTTTTAGTTTTAGTCCCAATTTAGTCATCCTAATTTTCGTTAGTTTTAGACTAATTTTAGTCGACTAAATACAACAGCATTTTAGTCGACTAAATTACAGTTTAGATTTAGTCAACGAAAATATAAGTGCTATATATTCTAATTGTTTACTAAAGTCTAAGAAATGTGAATACGTAGTTAACTAAGAACATATAAAATATATACAAATATATATAAAAACTATATGCATATATACATCATATTTGTAAAACATTTCTTTTTCTTTAACTTATTTAAATAAACTTTTCTTTCAATCCAAATAAATTAAACCTCAACAAAGAGAAAAATAAATACAGTAAAATAAAATTAATTATAATAGCATCAAGTTTATAAGTAACAAATGGTTGCACGGTGAAAAAGAAGTTTCAATCTGCAGGTGGTGCTTTGTTACTGCCCGTGATTGTTGCTCCAGACGCGGCGTACAGATAGTTTTTATAAGATCGCGTTGAATGTAAAACGAAATGGTTGTTTCGCGCCATTGTAATGATGGTTCCAGAAGATGTTTCACTCCTCAGTGGGGAAAGAGTAAACAGCGTCATCAGGTCTACAGAGGTCCAAGAGGCATCTTAGAAAAGATGAACCTGAAGCTCCTAGGAGATTCTGGTCGTACGGCACTCGGCGCTCAGGAGAGGAGTGAAACACAGGAAAAAACAAAGCAAATCGAAACTCATGAAATACCATAATTAAAGATTTTGAGTTTTAGAAGGTGCAGGTGTGATTCGGTTCCAAGAACTAGACTAGGCAGCCTTTCTATACGATTATATTAATTTATTCTGTAAGTTATTATAACAGGTTAATATGTGCTTCATCGAAGAGACGCATCTTCAGTCTAGACTTAAATTGACTCACTGATTCTGAGTCTCAAATTGGACTAGGCAGAGCATTCCATAGCTTGGGTGCCAAGTATGCAAAGGATCTTCCTCCCTTGTATTTTAGAGATTTGCGGTATTATAAGCTGGCCGGAGTTTTGTGAGTGCAGGAGTCGTGTAGGCTCGTAGTAAGTGATGAGCTCACTGAGATATAGAGGAGCTAAACCATTTAGTGCTTTGTAAGTCATTAGGAGAATATTAAACTGAATGCGATATTTAACAGGTAACCAGTGTAGCGACATTAACACTGGACTAATATGGTTATACTTTTTTGTTCTGGTGAGTGATCTAGCATTTGCATGCTGCATTCTGAACTAACTGAAGTTTATCTGTCAGGAATGGTCATTTAATTTGTTCTCTGAATGAGCATCATGAGGTGTGTGTGTGTGTGTGTTCTTTATCTTTACTGATTCCGAGTGTGTGTGTCAGTAATGGTCATTAAATCCGTTCTCTGGATGAGCATCATGAGGTGTGTGTTTGTGTTCATCTTTACCTTTAGTGATTCAGATTTTGTGTGTGTGTGTTTGTTCAGAAGCGTGACCGTTTCTCCAGACACAGCGATACGGGACCCAGTCGCTCTTTTGATTGGCCGGCTCCAGATCCAGTTCAGCCCACAAAGAGCAGCTCACGGCCCCGAGCCTGGAGCGTCAGAACCTTCCAGGACCTTCTTCCTCCTCTTCCTCAGCTCCATAAGAAGTGGTGCAGCTGGAACTCGAGCAGCCCCTTCACCAAACTGGTGGACCACGTGAGTTCAAACTCCATTTCAAAATAAAATGCTGTTTTCACATTCATTTAACATTTAATCTAGTAAAGACAAAATCAACATTGAAATTCTGTATTTAGATCTTTTAAAATGCCAAACATGATACGTTTAACTGTGAAGTTATACTTAAGCTACTGGCTCAAATGGCAAATGTACAAAACATTAATGTGAATTTAAGACACATTTACAGTGGTACCTCTCTTAACAAAATTAATTTGTGCCAACAGCAGTTTCGTTAAAAGAAAATTCAGATTTAAAAGGAAATTCTGTTGAAAGGAAAATCGCGATTAACTGACTGAAGCTTGTAATGTTGTATAATGCGGTGTAATATGTAAATTAATGTATTCTCAACACTATACTGCAATATACTTTAGTATACTTTTGTTCAATTTGCAATATATTTTCTTTGTTTTTTTTTAACCCTCCAAAGAGTTTAAAGAAGAGTTTAAGTGTTTAAAGAGTCACTCTTTATTCAAGATAAAGCACACACAAAAAAGTCAATTTTGGACTTTCAAGTGTTACACACAGCATCAATTGAAAGTTTGAGGTACCTATTTTGTTTAGGTTACACTCTTTATAAAAACAGGACATTGTGTTTTTTTATAAAAAAATAATAATAAACAATAACAATAAAAAAAAACTAACTTAATAAATATTTATCAGGCTAACATGAAACATACACTGGAGGGCAAAATTAGGGAACAATGTATAAACGACTGAAATAATCTCATCTTCACTGCTCAACAGTTGGAGTATGTGTCCTGTCTATACCGTGCTACTGGAACACTTTTTCCAGAAAATAACTAAGGCATTTCAACAGAAACCGTTATTTTGCAGAAAACATGCTGATCAAAATTAGAGAACACTTTCAGATACCCCCCAGTTATTGGTGTTAATCTGCCACCAGGTGTCATTTCCTTCGTTACCCGTCAATCCCCATTTAACTGGCAGCCTAACTCCCAGTTTCACTGACTCTATAAGATGGTGGACCCTTCTAAAGTGACCGAAAGCCTCCGACAGCAGGTTGTCCAGATGAAGGTCAAATGGATGTCTTTATCAGCAACAACAAGACACGTTGGTCGTTCCAAATCTGTGATTTCCAGAATACTGAAACTATACGACATCACAAACTCATTTAATTCCCCAAAGAAGGCTGGTCGTCCATGGAAGACGAAAGCAAGAGAAGACAGGATACTGCGGAAGATCTCAATGGGCGATCGTTTCCACACTGCAGCTGGAATTGCTCAGCAGTTCTGCACTGAACAGGGTAAAGATCTGTCTCGACATACAGTGTCTCGACGCTAAAGAGCATTTGGACTGAAAGCCCACTCTGCAGTGACCAAACCTTTCATTAGCCAATAGAATCAAAAGACTAGATTAAGCTTTGTTGAGGAGCATGTGGTGTGGACAGAGAACTGGTCCAAAGTTCACTTCAGTGATGAAAGGAAGTTTAATTTATTTGGATCTGAAGGGAGACATTATGTCCAGCGACAAACTGGAGAAAGACTGAACCCAACGAGTGTAAAGAAGTGGGTGAAAGGTGGAGGAGGAAGTGTGATGGTTTGGGGCAAGTTTTCTGCAGCAGATGTTGGGCGTCTTATGTCTTCACTCTGCCATGTATCTGTATGTTTATCAGAACATTCTGAAACAACAAATGATTATTTCCCCGAGTTCATCACCCAATCAGCCCACAGTGTTCATGCAGGACAATGCTCCATGTCACACAGCTATACGGGTAAAGCCGTTCCTTGAAACTGAGAACGTTGAAATAATGTCATGGCCTGCAGAGTCCTGATCTCAACCCAGTAGAGAACCTTTGGAAGATTCTTGACGACAAGGTTATGGCCAAAAATCCCACTACAGTCAGTGAACTGTGGAGGAGACTGGAAGAAGAGTGGACCAACATCCCACCAGAGCAGTGTGAGAGACCAGTGCTGTCCTGTGGCCGCAGATGTGCTGAAGTCCTTCAGAGCAGAGGCCTGCACACTTCCTACTAACTGCTGACGAACTATGAAGTCACGTCACTGGTGTGTTGGCAAATGTAATGAAACCTTGCGCAGAGCGTACACATAAATTAATCAAAAATGAATTGACTTAAAAGAGCTTGAATTCTATTTTATTCCCACATTTAATCAGGCTTTTATTTAGTTTTACTGCTTTCATACACAGCCTTCTTTAGTGGTCATTTCGCAGTGAGAAAAAATACGTATTTACTTAATCTTTCGTTTTGTGAAATAATTTTGTTAAGAGACTTATATAGAGAGATATTTTATCGACAAAAACTTCCATTATATGAAAATTCTGTTAGGAAAGTCATTCGTTAAGAGATGCACCACCTTACACCAATGTACAATTACATCTTTTTAATATCAAAATACAGTTTAAATGCATTTTAATAAGCTTGGATGGATTTTTTTTGTTGTACTATAAATGGTCCTTGAAAGCATTTTATACCTTTTCAACTCTAGTCAACAGCTTTTGTCACATGTGTGATTCCTCTGTGTGACCTTTGACCTCAGGGACTCCAGAGCACCGAGTGTCACGCATCTGGAGCGGCAGCGGTTCTTTCCGATGTTCCTCTTTACAGTCCCGACTCCTTCACCAGCAGCGCCTTGTTCCCCCAGAATCCGCGGCGACTCAACTCCTCCAGCAACCTTCGCCGTGGCCGCTTCGCAGCAGAGAGCCCCGCCTCCGAGACCCCCGCGGCGGCGTCCGGCCTTCAGCAGGAGGGCGCGGGTGAGGCGGCGAGTGCCGAGGAGACGCACGTGACTGTCCCCGTGTTCGCCATCTCGGAGGAGGAAGACCAGCAGCCTCTGGTGGCATCAGAGCCTCTCCGCCAGCTCACAGGGGGCGGGGCCTCGTGAGGACTCCCTGCTATTGGCCGCTGCAAACTTCTTTGGTGTCGTGACGTCTCTTCCCATCCGGAGGTGACTAGTTAAAGTCGTGCCAGCCGGCTTAGTTCTAACCGCCGTTCTGACATTCCATGTTTGCTCGTGAACAATGCAGCCTGTTCTTAATCTGGTTGCGACACGTAGAGGAGCGATTAGCAGCTCCTAAGCGCCTGTGGAAGCTGGCATTGGTGTTCCGCTAAAGCCGGTTTAATGGCTACTTCCTGTTTCTCAAGGGTCAGTCAGACGCTGCCCCGCGACTGCCCGCGCTGCTAAATATGTCCGCCGGTGTTTTCCGGGCGCTAACGCAGGAATAAAAAGGGAACCGTTCACTGACGGACATTTCAAACGCTGCTGACTAACATTTACCGCTAATAAAAAATATTCTAGTAAACGACTTGGCATTTCTTCATCGCGCAAGGAAGAACAAACGCAGTGGCTTTATTTCACTTTAGCTCATTAGATAAAAACTACGCAGGTACAGTTAGTGCAAAATAAAAAAACGTTTTCCTCACTTCCTGTTAGTGACGTTCGAGTAACTCTGTGAATATCACTGTTATTTCATCATTTCTGACAAGCGAAGAAATGTAAAGGGGAAATTGAAAAGTAACTTAAAAAACATACAAAGAGAAATAAAATCGAAGAATGACTGTTGTAATTTCATCTCTACAGTTCCTCAACATGATCTTCACGGCATGTGACGCTTCTGAAAGTCATTGATGTTGTCGTGAGTGAGGTCACCATAAATGATTTTGCTGTGAATGATGTCACAGTGACTGATGCCTTTGTGAGTGATGTCACCATGAATTATACCGATGTGAATGGCGTCGTCATTAGATGATGTCATCAGAACAAATCTTTTTGACACTTTGACCTAGAAAAACCCTGAAAATATGACCTGATGCTTCATTTAAACAAACGTGCGAGACTCTTATTCGACTCTTATTTTCAAAGGAAACTTTGTGTTTAAAATCACAAATTACTAAAAACACTAAATAAAAGTACAGAGAATAACATTTGACAAGTGAAACTAAGTAGTAAAACCATGTAGAGCAAATGATTCATTAGGCCTTTACATTACTTACGTTTCAAAATTACGAAACCATTAATGCCTTTATATTCTTAACTACAGCTACTTCTATTGTTGCAGCAGCTTGAATAGGTTCATAATGCAAGGTCAAAAACGTTTAAGGAACAAAACCGAATTTACTCAAATGTATTTACCTAATGAACTAATTTATTAAGGAAAACAATAAAGGAAAATGTTCAAGATCAAACTGAAACAACTTGCCAGAATCCTTAGCGAACTGTGTGTTCCCGGAAGTGCAGAAGTGAGACATCAGTAGTGATTGAGAAAGACCTTCAGTTCCTGAAGCGCGTCTGCTCACATATGTGGTTGAACTTCCTGAGCACACAGACAAAAACAGCTTGTAATGGAATCAAAAACACACTATTTCAATATTAGAATAATATTTTATATATAATATTAGAGCACTGAATATTACAATATTTATATATATATATATATATATATATATATATATATGTATTTATTTATGTGAAAAATGTGCTACAAAGTAAAATTGTAAGAAAAGAAAATGTGCCAAAGCAATAACTAAAAACTGACATTATTACACTATCATCTCTTCATTTTTGTGTGACACGCAGTCATTGTCAGGGTTCCTATACTTTCAGAAAGATAAAATTCAAGCACTTTCAAAATCTATGATCAAGTTTTTCCAGCACCATGCAGTTGTGGTAAAATGTATTTAAAACTATGCCTAAACACAATCAAAATACAGCATTACCATTTAGTGGGAAAGGGGTATTCTTATTTTATATAAGGTAAAATAAAATAAAGAAATTAAAACGCAAGGGGAAACCTGGAGAAGCAGCTGTCATTTTTAATATCGTATATTTGTTTTTAAGTAGTCCAGGCATTTATAAAAAAAAAAAAAAAAACATTTAAATTAAATGGCCTGCAGTCTATCTTTTTGAGAGAGAGAGAGAGAGAGAGAGAGAGAGAGAGAGAGAGAGACAGTTAGAGAGAGAGAGAGAGATAGACAGTTAGAGAGAGAGAGAGAGAGAGATAGACAGTGAGATATACAGAGAGTGAGAGAGACAGAAAGTGACACAGACAAAAATGGAGACCAGAGCCAGCGCACCTCACGCTTTCCCTTTCTTTCGCGCGCGCTTCTGAATCTAAAGTTGCGTGAAACCAAGGTTAACAATCGAGAACAGATATTGACCAAAACAAAACGAGCAGAATATTCTCGTGCGCGCTTTTTACGGGACTCGCGCTAACTAAAGTATCCGCTCTAAAAAACCGGCACGTTACAGACGCGGAGCGGCACAGCGCATGCGCGATGCATGCGCCTCGCGGGTGATCTATTAATGCAGTTTCTTCCAACGCTTTCCGTATTCGATTAGCAATGTATCTGTGTCGTAATTAAAATATATAACGAAACAAATGTATTTCAATGTATTAAAGCGTTGATATATGTGTATAAAAGGTAAATTCATGAAAGTGCCACGGTATCCACGATATTGCAAAATCCATATCGTGGCGCAACTCAATACTGGTATTCATGTTAATACCGGTATACCGCCCACCCCTAACGTGCACTTATCCGGATTCCACTGTAGAATTTCAAGCATTTTCAAGCACTTCATTAAAAATTCAAGCATTTTCAAGACCTTGAAAACACATTTTTGAAATTCAAGCATTTTCAACGATTTCAAGCACTCGTATTGTACAAAATGTGGTCTACTCACGTGGCGTGATGCGCTTTCACCTGTGTCCGGCAATTTCGGCCCCAGTAACAGTCGGGTCTTTTGGTCACGGCAGCTGGAGGAGGAAACAGGAAGTGTCAGAGCGGATCTCAGGAGGGTCAGGGATTAGAGCCGGACCTGGCAGCTGAGACGCGGGAATGTGTTCTCTGTAATGGTACGCCAGCTCTCGGAACGCACGGACCCCGCAGCCAGAGCAGAGGTAGGAGCTGCCGCTTATTCTGTAATCTGACTCACACAAAACCCTGTTAATCCCACTGGGATTGAATACAGAGAGAGACGGAGCGGGAATGACTGACCGGCGAGGTGATACAGGCCCTGCTGTACGGCCTGAAGCGCTTCCTGTAGCATCTGTCTCCAGCTCATGCCTCGAGATGCCAGGTAGTTCTGCCCAGAGCGCACACACACACACACACACACACACACACACTATCATCATCATCTATTGCACGATTATGAGGAAAAACCTAATTGCGATTTTTCTGAAATACTGCGATTGCAATGCAATTTTCGATTTTTGCTTTTGATACTTTTAAGTGCATAAAAGTAAAATTATGAATAAAATATATTGTAATATATTGTTATTGTTAAATATATTTACAACACAGAGGGTTAAATAAACTACAAACAACGTGATGGAGGTAATGAGACTGTTTGATGCTTTGTGATTAATAAATACCGTACCTGAACCTAAATACCAAAGAGTGCAAAATGCATTCAAAACTTTTTGAAAAAACTTAGTTTTATTAGTTTAAATTAAATGTTAAATACTTTTTTGTTGTTGTTGCAACTATCCAGACATTAAGGGAGTTAAAGACCATGATTAATGAAGACCATTATCTTGAAGGCCCAGCAGAGACTTCACTTCCTGCTAGTCCTCAGGACACACGACCTTGACCCCAGTCTGCTGCTGACCTTCTACAGCATTGAGAGTCTGCTGACCTACTGTATTACAGTATGGTACGGGAGCTGCACTGTGTCAGACAAGAGGAGGCTGGAGAGAGTAGTGAAGATCATCGGCTGTCCTCTCGCCTCCCTTGTGGACATTTACACATCATCCAGGACAGTTCTCATCCCGCTTCTGATCTGTTCAACCTGTTGCCTTCAGGAGGACGATACAGGTGCATCAGAGCGAGAACAAACACACTGAAAAACAGTATTTTTCCCAAGCCATCACCACCTTAAACGGACATATGCACTAACATCAGGAAGTGCATATAAAATAACCTCCTGCTCAACCAAAATGTATAAAATGTATATAATCCATATATTTTATCTGATCCATATATATCCACAATTCTCTCCACTGCTGTAAAGTTCTGTCACTATAATATATTGTACTATTGTAAGTTTTGAATAGATTTTATAATGCGTGTTGCACTGGATAGGAAGTCGCTATAATTTCACTGTACATTTATATGACTCACATCGTATATGTGCACTGTGACAATAAAAGCTACTCTATTCTATTAAAAGATTAATTATTTCAAACGTGCGTGTTTAGACATTTGAAAACGTGATGATAGGCTGAGAACTTTCTGTAGTGAGGCTGCGTCTGAATGTGACGAACATAACACCTCAGAGTAATAATCATGATCGTAGTTTGGTCATTATATTATGTTTTAATAGTAGTTTAATAGTGAAGTGTATTTCACAGTCGTAAAAAGAGTAAAGAAAGCCGTGTTAGCATTATACTTCAAAAAAAAAAAAAAAAA
>CM051502.1:8706887-8728006 GCA_028031935.1 Paedocypris micromegethes
AAAAAAAAAAAAAAAAAGACATGATTTAACAAGCCTTTCTTTTAAAAAAATAATCGGTAAAATAGTCATGTTTTTTCTTGCGCGCAGCTTTATTTAATCTTGCTTTTCATTTTTGATGTAATGAGGTTGTTCAGAAAGACGTTGCTAGTGTGCAGGTGGCAGGCGTAACCGCGGGACTCAGCGAGAGCGATCACAGCGCTGGAGGCGGAGCCACACACTCGCTACATCTGTAAGACGGGGTAGGGGTCACGTGACACGTTAGCGCTGGTTAGCGAGCGAGCAGCGGTTTGATCGATCTGGTGTCCCTGATGGTCTGAAAAGTACGTTAGACTCCAGGCCGTTTATATCGTCGACGCCTGTAGTAGTGTTTCTGATTGGTCAGCAAGCCAGTAAACGGGAGATTCTACAATTTTGATTGGCTAATAGATTTGTCACTCAAATATTTGTCACTGAAGATATCCTTCGGTTTGGTTATCACTGGAGTTAGGACCGCGATATCAATTCAATAAAGGTTAATTGTGCAGCCCCACTATTGGTGCAGTCAATACACATCACTGTTGAAAAAGTGAAGAAGGTGACCGGTTGTGAGATGGAGTGAGTATGTGAGAGTGTGTGTAAGAAAGCGTACGTTTATGTCAGAGAGAGAGATAGTGAGAGACCATGTGAGTGACAAAGTGGAAGAGAGAGTGAAAGCGTTCCAGAGTGAGGGAGTGACAGTGTGATTGGGGAAGAGAGAAAGAGTGTTTGTGAGTGAAAAAGTTAGTGAGAATGTGAAAAAGTGAGAAAATGTGAGTGTGTGAGCAAGGAAAAGAAATAAAGTGTAACAGTATGTAAGAGAGGGAGTGAATGTGAAAGGGAGTGAGTATTTGGGCGAAGAATTGTGAGTGTGCAAGAGAAAGTAAAAGTGTATTTTAAAAAGAGAGTGTGAAGTTTGAGTGAAAAATCAAGAGTGCGCGTTAGGGAATAACGTTAGTGTGAGGAAGAGAATATGTAAGAGTGTATGAAGGAGTGAGAGTGTTAGTGATGACGTGTGAGTGAGGGAGTAAGTGAGAGACAGTGAGACTGTGTGAAAGCAAGTGTGACAGTAAGAGAGGGAGTGTAGTGTACGTAGAGTGTGAGTAAGAGAGTGAGATGGAGAGAGGACAGAAGAGAATGAGATAGCGAGTGAGAGAGCGAGTGTGAGTGAGAGAGTGAGTGGATAAGAGAGCGTGTAAGGAAGTAAGAGTGTGAAGAATAGAAAATGTAACAGTGTGTAAAGGAATGAGAGTGTGAGCGAGGGTGTAAGCAAGAGAGAGCAAAAGAGAGACTGACTGGGAGTGAAACTGTGTGAGGAAGTGTGAGAGTGAGTGAGAGAACGTAAGAGCGAGAGAGAGTGTTCAAGTTGAAGTTCAGTACATTTGTAAAGCGCTTTTTACAGTTACA
This sequence comes from Paedocypris micromegethes, assembly GCA_028031935.1. NCBI lineage: Eukaryota > Metazoa > Chordata > Actinopteri > Cypriniformes > Paedocypris > Paedocypris micromegethes. The sequence continues at coordinate 8,708,310 of CM051502.1, forward strand.
ACTGTCTCAAAGCCGCTGTGTGCCAACGCATAAGTCGATTATTGTTGCATTTTGTCCATTGAGAGAGAGAGTGTAAGGGAGTGTGAGAGAGAGAGTAAGTGAGTGTGAGAGAGAGTAAGAGAGTGTAAGGGAGTGTGAGAGTAAGTGAGTGTGAGAGAAAGTAAGGGAGTGTGAGAGAGTGAGAGAGAGTGTAAGGGAGTGTGACAGAGTGAGAGAGAGTAAGGGAGTGTGAGAGTAAGTGAGTGAGAGAGAGAGTAAGGGAGTGTGAGAGAGTGTAAGGGAGTGTGAGTGTAAGGGAGTGTGAGAGTCAGTGAGTGTGAGAGAGAGTAAGGGAGTGTGACAGAGTGAGAGAGAGTAAGGGAGTGTGAGAGTAAGTGAGTGAGAGAGAGAGTAAGGGAGTGTGACAGAGTGTAAGGGAGTGTGAGAATCAGTGAGTGTGAGAGAGAGTAAGGGAGTGTGACAGAGTGAGAGAGAGTAAGGGAGTGTGACAGAGTGAGAGAGAGTAAGGGAGTGTGAGAGTAAGTGAGTGTGAGAGAGAGTAAGGGAGTGAGAGAGAGTAAGGGAGTGTGAGAGTAAGTGAGTGTGAGAGAGAGTAAGGGAGTGTGACAGAGTGAGAGAGTGTAAGGGAGTGTGAGAGAGAGAGAGAGTGAGTGTGAGAGAGTGACACAGCCGTCTTTACCTGAAGAACTTCTGATTCAAACGGATTGCCGTTTAAAGCCCCATCCAGGCATTTATCTGCAAGATCGAGTTCTGCGCAAACACATAACGGCATCATCATCATCATCATCATCATCATCATCATCATCATCATCACTACAGTACAGACGTCCAGTCCAGTGGTTCAGAACCCACCGCTGAAGCGTGTCAGGCAGCCGCCACAGCCCATCCGCCGGCAGCCCCAGTAAACATGGCAGAAGGGTTTCTGGCACATCACGCCTGCACAGGCCAAAACAGGAAGTGGAGACTCAGTCACGTGACCAGTGAGGCGGAGCCGGGAACACTCACAGTGCTGAGGAGACGTCTGCGGAGACAGGAAGTGCGAGCGGCGGTCAGGCATGGGCTGCAGGCAGCAGCTGCAGGTGAGGTGTCCGGCCAGCGGGGGGCAGCAGAACTCCTCAGGAGCTGCAATGGTCAGGAGGTCACAGCGGTCAGGAAGTGAGGCGGGCGTGGTGTGAGCAGGGGTCACCTCTGAAGGTCTGGGAGGATGTGGATGGACCGTCTCCCAGCAGCTTGACCAGCTCTTCTCCTCGACTGGACTCCTTATAGCCAGGACACTGACGACACATCAGGTACGGCTGACTGTGGAAACACACCCCACTGATTAGAAAGTGATGGAATTGAGGACATTAAAAGCAATAACAAACTCCAGTATGGAGGACCACAACCGCCAAAATCAAATATTTATGACAAAGGAAATGAATGTACTTGTGTATTAATAAATGCGGAAAGGCATTAGTGAAAAATAAATGTATAAATACATATATTTATGTTAGTACAACAAATGAGAAATAAATGTAACCATTTATCTTTTCCTTCTCTCAAGCCGTTTTTCTTTTTCTTTTTCGATGAGTGTTGGCCTTTTTCTTTTTCCATTCCTAAACGTGTAGTCAAATGAGGGGCGTCTCCTTATTGCGTCACTGCACAGTCATTGGCTCATTTGTGAAGAGTTCCCTGTTTGATTTGTCTTGTCTAGCGGCTGTTGTTTAATGCAACGCTTCATAACATCATAGACGTGAAACTAGCATTAGCCAAGAAGCTTTGTTCAAAAGGGTGCCCACACTTTTCAACCCCACGGGTGTTGATCCGCACGCGTATTGACGTTTCCGCGGGCCATGTTTTACTTGAAAGCCATGTCGCCACATCTTTAACTGCGCATGTGAATATTAAACTGAATCATGTGTTGATGAATCTCATGTTTGTACTTTTCTATCTTTATGATGCTGTGTGTATTTCCCACCCGTTTACCGGATTAAATATCTGGTATTTATCTTGAAATATCCAGAAATTAATATCTCCGCATCACAAATTTGACTTGGTCGATTCCCGGCGACCCCGTGGGTGTTTCCACTGTATCCACTGCAGTTCTTGTAAAAGTAATTGCTACTTTTAACACAAATGTTTCGAATGTAAATATGTACAGTAGTTGGAATATGATTATTCCTTCATACGGATTTCATTTCTCACTCACATCACTTTTTTACATTTTATAATATTAGGCACGAGTAGTTGTTTTTGCTATATCATTTATTTAATGAAGTTAGTGTTTTGAAACTGTTTTAAAACGTGAGCCCAGAAACATGGCATTTTTTTTAACCATTCATTAAAATGGTTTAACGTTGTTTAATCAAACGCCGCCGACAGACAAAACACGACAGGTTGAGAAACCAACACTGGAATCACACAAACTCAAGAAGTGTGAAAACTAGGGATGCACCGAAATGAAAATTCTTGGCCGAAACCGAAAACCGAAAAAAAGGAAAACCTGGCCGAAAACCGAAACACCGAAAGAAATTATGGAATTTATTAGTGCCATTGCATTTATGATGGCTCAATTCAATTCAATGATGTCTCGAATCAAGGCATTGCTATTACATAAATCAATAATAAAGTTTCAAAGAATAAATAAAAAACAAAATTTGTTTCAAATTATGAAAATATTTATTAAGCATAATGCAACAATATAATATAAAGAATATAAAATATAATTCAAAATAAAATGTTTACCTTGACACCAACCATTTTGTACAAAATATACTGGCCTGCTGAAAGGTTCAAAAAGAAAGGTTCAAAAGAAAGACCATGCCATATGTTAACCATAGAACTTCAACAACAAGTTTACCAATAATTGCAGATGAGCAAAGTGGATAATAAATGTGTAAACACTAAATAAGCCAATTCTACTTCTTGAGGTAAAGCGGCAAGTTTTTCTTGAGGAAGAGTAGCATCTCTGCTTTATCACAATGAAGTCTGTTCCTCTTCGCATCGAGAACATGAGCTGCTGCACTGAACAGTCTCTCGCTGTCGATGCTTGTGCATGGAGCACACAAGTACTTGCGTGCCATCTTTGCCAGGTCAGGAAAGCGGCAGTGATTATTTCTCCAGTAAGCAAGAGGGTTATCAGTTCTGGGGATGGAGACTTCAGACAGATAACCATCTAGCTGTTGAGTGGTTGAGCTTGTCATCTGCCTGAAATTATGAGAGTGTAAGTAATTTGTATTTAAATAAGGCCAGTGCATAGAAAATACACATTTTTATCGAAGTAAATAAATGTCATGCAGAAATATTACTACAATATAAAAATTTGATAAAACATAATATCCTACCTATTAGTACTATTAGAAGTACTTTCTTGAAGGATCTCACTGAACATGTCAGACAACGACGGTGCATCACCCTCATCTGGTACAGAGAGACGAGTCTTTTTTTTTGCGCTCTGTCCTTCTTCTCCGTGCGCCACAGCTCCGTCTCCTTCTTCGCGCGGGTTCTGTGCGTCCATCGCTGCCTTTATAATTTCTCGTGCGCGCTGCTTCAATTCCTCCTCCAAATAATGATCTTTGTAACGCGGATCAAGCACAGTCGCGATGAAGTACAGAGGATTCGAATAAACATCCGCAAAGGTCCACACACCAGACATGTTGTTTCAGAGAATCACGTGCAGCTCACGGTCGCTGCTTACGTCATCAACTTTCGGCCGTTTTATTTCGGTAAAAAAAGTGTTCCGGCCGAAAACCGAAAATGCACTTTTTGGCCATTTTCGGCCGAAAATTTTCGGTGGCCGAAAATTCGGTACATCCCTAGTGAAAACGCCATAAACAAAAGCCACACGGGAATGACAGCAAATACAAACACACATCAATGTCTGTAACGTCAGTAATACGCACCGCTGCTAGACGCGGAGAATTACGCTTGTAGCGCAATGAGTCTCGCGCTTCATTCCTCGGCCGAAATTGGTTCGAAACACAAACACACTTACACACACGTAGATAAATAAGAAAAAATATAAAAATCTTGTTCTTTTTGCTGTTATAAAGGCAATTTGCAAGCCAAGCTTTCGGTCAATTACCGACACCGCAGGTTTGTTTGGTTGCAAAACTGCGAGTCAGTTCATCTTCATCGTGATTCGAATCAATTGCTTTTGACAGAATAGCGAAAACACACCCACTCATTTGACTACGCATTTAGGAATAGAAAAAGAAATAGGCCAACACTCATCGAAAAAGAAAAACAGCTTGAGAGAAGGAACAGATAAATGGATACATTTATTTCTCATTTGTTGAACAAACATAAATATATGTATTTATTAGTGCTGTCAAACGATACATTTTTTTTAACTAGTTAATCGCACTTCCTCAACCAAATTAATTGTGATTAATCGTGATTAAATCACAAATAATAATAATAATTTATTATAAATAATTCTTTAGTATTAACAATTATTAATAACATAAACAAGTATAGAATGTTGTAATATTGAATATTGAAGTGTAAAATGTAAATTGTAAACTCAACACAAAATAAACACTTGCTTAAATACTGTAATATACCGTTTTGACTAAAGAAAACAATGTGTAAGCCGGTCATAATAATTAAAAAAGAAATAAGTAATTTATTTTGAGGAAAAGAGACAACGGATATGTATTTGTATATTTGTGTGGCAAAAGTATGGCACTGATAATTAGTCTAGCTGAAAAGACTGATCACACATTTTTATCTAAAGGAACAAAAATCCTACATATGGTCTGTGCGCAGTGTACATGCGCACGCAGTCGTCTGAGAGACTGTGAATAATTTAATTGCACTCTATTCTTTCTATAAGAACGCTGTGATTTCAGCTTTGCAAAAAACTGTACAAATAAAACTGAATGGTTTTGAAGTGAAACTCAAAAATCGGAAAAACCGGCAAAACCGGGAAACCAGAAGTGTCTGAAAAACCGGGAAGTGCGATTAACGGCGTTAATAAAATTTTACGCGATTAAACAAATTTAATTAATCGCATGAGTTAACGCGTTAACTTTGACAGCCCTAGTATTTTTACATTTATTTTTCACTAATGCATTTCCACATTTATTAATACATAAGTACATTCATCTCCTTTGTCATTTATATTTGATTTTGGCGGTTTTGGTCCTCCATACTCCAGTGATGTTCTTAGTGATTAGGAATGAACATCATGCACTAAACCAGAGATCGGGAACCTGTGGCCCGTGAGCCGTATATGGCTCTTCTCGTGGCTGCATCTGGCTAGCAGACAAAGCTTTATTAAAAATGTAATATTGTATAAAATACAAAACATTTTATTGTATTCCAATTAAGGGTGTAACAAGACACTTTTGTCACGGGACAAAAGGGTTCATGAAAACGAGTCAAAATTTATATTTTTTTTAAATTAAAAAAAATCAATGAAAAAATCTATGTGGAAAGAAATAGTAATGTATTCAACAAAAACGTTCAAAGGATGTTGATACATTTTGTAATCAGCCATTTGAAATTAAACTTTCTATTTTCATTAGCTGCTGCAGTATCAACCAACATGTGAACCCTGCAAAATATGATGCCATAAATTGTCAGGCAAGTAATTCCACTAAAAGAAATTACAATTATTGCCAAAAGTATAAATAAAAAAAAAACAACACATATTTCCTGTTAAGCGCAGGTAATAAACACACTATTTATATACAAAGACAAGTCTTCCAGTAACTTGCAAAGAATGGTAGAATCATTTTGACTTCAAGTTCAACTCAACATCAATGTACTTCATTATGATTAAATTCACTGTGTTCATTTTAGCTCTAAAAACCACAAATCATGTATTACAAGTTGCACTGCAGAACATAACATGTACAAAAAACATTATTCATTGAAAGTGTCCAGTCAGAGAACAAGCGAAGGAACGTGAGGTTCTTTCCCTTCATGTCGCTGGTGAGACTCACATCATCTGAATGAGTTTTACCGCGGTAAACACTTCATTTTTTCTCACATTGCACTACTGCAGCAAGAGTGAATTGTTTCGATAGTATCTAATACATGTGTACTTGTCTCTTCACTTTAGATTAAACTCACACGTGCAGCTAATGACAGTTTGAAACAATCTTCCCCACAAATTTTAAACGCTATATCACCACAAATGGTTGTGGAGTGGGACCTGTCAGTGGGTGGGACATTGGCGGGGATCTTCTCCACAATTGGCTCGCTTTGACCAATCAAAGCAAGGCGTCAAATCCATGCCAAAAAGATTTGTACTTGAGCAGAAGATATTTGAGTGGAAGCGCGCAAATCAGGATGCTCACGCACATATTTTTTGCCACGAATTTGATCCGGGATGTTGTTTCTCGCAAGATCTCACACCATGTTTCCTACCTCTCATGTTCATGGCTGTGGGTTCTGGAGCCAATCAGAGCTGTCCTCGGGAGAACACCACATTTTTATTGGATAATGCTTAACATCGTTGTCACGTCAGGAAGCGAACTGAAGTGAACTAAAAAGCAGCTAGCTAAACGCAGAAAAGGAAGAGGAGGAGTATTGTACTGTATAACAGGAATGGACCGAGGAAGAATTCATCTTTGTGGAGAGAGAGCAGGTTTTGTATGGAATCAAGATTAGTGTCAAACAAAAAAAGCGGAACAAGCATCACCACGTGACTGACCTCAGGTCGGACATGTCGCTGTCGTTATCCGACAGCTCGAACAGATAGTCTGAACTGGCCTCCTCGTCTGAGAAGCAGCGCTCCACCCTCGGCTGCAGCATGTCCTGCGTGATCTTGTTGCGCGCGTCCATGTTGCGCAGGTCGTCTTCGCTGCGACTCTTCTCTGCCCAAACCAAACATCAGCTAGTTTACAAACAAACCGCACCATTTCTCATAATCATGGTAAACGATTTTCAGATGATGCTTTCAAATTCAGACTTGATGAAGGTTCTCTCTACCGCCATTTGACACGTGAATTCCAGCGCAGACTATGTAACGTTAATGTGTAAAGTAAAGTGCGGTGAGTTTGTCAATATGGCCACTAGGGTCGTATCAAGAATGTGCTCTGCATCTAATCATCCAGTGAACACAAACCCGGAGCAATATTGTTCGGGGGGTCTTGTTCGAGGACACACAGTTGTAGAACCCACCGGACTGGGATCAAAACCTGGTCCAACTCAGGACCACATGGCCACGCGATATTTAGCTCATTAACAGTTACGTTTTCTTGAGTGTGTTTTGTTTGTTGCTTTGGCATTTGACACTCTCCACTAGACAATTTAGTTCTAGACTGAAGACGTACGTGTCTCTTCAACAAAGCATGTATTGACCTGTACAGAATAAGTTAATATAATCGTATAGAAAGGCTGCCTAGTTTAGTTCTTGGAACCGAATCGCACCTGCACCTCCTAAAACTGTCAGAATCTTTATTTGGTACTTCATGTTTCCCTAATTTTCCTTTTGTTTTTTCCGTGTTTCACTCCTGTCCATAGCGCTGAGTGCCGTACGACCGCCTGGAGGAGTGTCATGACACGTGTCGTGACTGTACAACTCCTCTCCATAAGTGCACTCCATAAGGACTTCTACTTTGACTTTTTCTTTTCACTTTCTATGAGCAATATTGGTTCAACCCGTATATTTTTCTGGTTATGAGCAATATTTTCACACTACTATTTATTGTTAGTCACTTTTTACTTAATTGTATTACACCGAGATTTTTATGCAGATGTACATTTCTATTTTTTGCTTCTTTTATTATTATTATATTTCTCTTTTGTGTAATTTTTTGTTCAGTTGAGCAACTGTAACCGAAAAAGCAATTTCCCCCTGGGGATGAATCAAGTTTTTTTAATTGAATTGAATTGAATTGAATAGACATGAGATCTATCAGATCTCTTGGGAAGATGGAATCTCCTAGGAGCTTCGGGTTCAACCAACGCACTGATTGTGTAGTCAGTCCCAGTCATGGTCAAAGTGAGACTTTCTTAACACCAACTACTAATGAATAAAAAGCAACAATCCTCTTACATATTCACACGTGCGCTTTGAGACAGCTGAAACTGTGAAAAGCGCCTTACAAATGCTCTGAACTGGAACTCTCCGTTTGCAATCTGTTACTCCTCTCATAAAAATAAAAAAAAATGGTTCATTTAAATCTTGGTTGGAATTTATTGACCGGAGAAACGAGTTTTCATCGTCTTTTTGTCATCACGTTATTTTGAGAATCTCATCCCTAGATTTAGGGGTTCATGTGATGTTTCAACAGTTTATGAGCCTTAACAGAAATATTGGAACTAAAACCTGGTTCTGCCTGCCAATTTGCCTAAAATGTTTTATTGAGGCTGATGCCAACACTCACAAATGGTTCGGGACTTCCCCGTAACAATACAGAAAAAAAATTGCAAATATAAGCGTAATTGCAAAATTATTTTTGTAATGAAAGGTGTTTATGTTAAGTTTTATTCTAAGTGGCTTGTTTAAGACGAAGTTTAAAACTGTAAAAACATGGTGAACATTACATAAGATGTCACAGGCCTGGAGCGCTCCATCGCCACCTTGTGTCGGACAGTGAATCTGCACATCTGAAGATTCCCGCAACTGTGGCGTCCAATACACCAATACATCTAATCCTCTCAGACTAAGTGAAGGGTAAAACGCGCTGTTTTGATTTATACACTTAATGCACTTAATCGGTTACCAGGGTGCTGGAGCAGGTAGGCCTCCACCAGGTTGTTGAGGATGTGGTTTTTACGGATCCTCTCGACGGGACATCGGCAGGTGGGACAGAGAGAGGAACGCTCCATCCAGCCAGAATAGCAGGCAGCGCAGAACGTGTGCATGCAGGGCTGGAGGCTGCGGAGCACAGAGAAAGGATAAACATAAGCTATGGAATGCTCTGCCTAGCGCAATTCCAGAATCACCAGGTCAATTTAAGTCTAGACTGAAGACGCGTCTGTTCAACGAAGCATATGTTGACCTGTTATAATAACATACAGAATAAGTTAATATACCGTATTTTCTGGACTATAAGCCGCACCTGCATACAAGCCACATCCACTCTATTAAAAAAAGTTCCCTTTCGAGTCGTTCACTCGACACTACGGATGGGGACAATGTTGCCTGACAGGGAACAAGGGTTTCAGTGAGAGACCTAGAGAGTTTTGCAAGCCACAGATATGTTTTTGGATTAGATACTGTGTTCCCTCGCTACTTTGCGGTTCGACTAACGCGGATTCACTGCTTCGTGGATTTTTTTTCTTTATTACGTATGTTCGCGGATTCACGGCTTTGCGGATTTTTTTATTAGGTATGCATAAATTATAAAAAAAATATATGAAATATTCGTGCGCGACAGCGCGGTCCGCTGATGTCAATTCTTGAGTCGTATACGACCGGGGGGCTCGCCGGCCGACCGTATCTCAGCGGAGGATGCTCGTAGCGGCTCGAGATGGATCTCGGCGCGGAGATGCGAATCGCTATGTCGGACCTTCCCCCGCAATCACCGGGGAACGAAGCCCCAGCGGCGGGAAACGTGCGCTCCCGCCTGATTTTCCCCCATTCAAACACTTTGAAAAATAATATCTCAGCGGACGAGTGCTAGCAAGAAGCAGGGTATATTATATATGAACATTTCGTTCCGTTACTGTACGCATAACAATTATAGATTTTTTGCTTGCATTCGTTAAATGAATGAACGTATGAAATTTTATAGTACGTGGTAGCATGATAATTTTTCATTTTTACGTGGTGCATAAAACAATAAAACCCTTACTGTTTTATTGCTTGATATTTGTTCCGTTGTACTGTATGTATTTAAAATACCGTTCACATTTTTAGTACATACTACTTAACAATCTTTCTTTTTTTTATGTTGTGCACTTACTGTTTTGTTACTTGATATCTGTTCCTGTGATTTTTGTACTGAGATGTTTGTTAACATTCCCTTTTATGTATGTAACTAAATAGATCCTTACCTAACCTGTTTTTTTAACACGGCAGCAACTTTGCTGATTAAAACGTATAAAAATCATATCTGCTTAGAGCGGCCCTAGCGGTGTAAAAAAATCTGCAGAATAGCCGCACCTTTGTATAAGCCGCATGGTTCAAAACCTATGAAAAAAGTAGCGGCTTATAGTCCGGAAAATACGGTTATCGTAAAGAAAGGCTGCATGTCTAGTGGTACTTATGGTGCTTCATGTTTTCCTAATGCTTTGTTTTTTCTGTGTTTCACTCCTCTCCTGAGCGCCAAATGCCTGGAGGAGTGTCGTGCTACCAAATGGACATAACATCTATCAGACCGCTTGGGAAGATGGAATCTCTTAGGAGCTTCGGGTTCAACCAACGCCAAACAGAGGAGACTGGCACCAGTGAGCTGGGTTCTCCCCAGGGTTTTTTCCGCGTTAGAGAGGTTTTTTACCTGGCCGCTGTCGCATATGTGCTTGCTCACTGGTCATGGTCATAGTGATAATCATAGCCATTGTCTTAACACCAACTACTAATGAATAAAAAGCAACAATCCTCTTACATATTCACACATGCGCTTTGAGACAGTTAAAACTGTGAAAAGCGCCTTACAAATGCTCTGAACTTGAACTTGAACATGTCGTGAGGCCGGTCGACTGACCTGACGCAGTCGTGCAGAAGATCTTGGCAGACAATGCATGTCAGCGATTCTTCCATCTTGTCTGTTTGAGCTTCCTGAGGAAGAGCACCGGCCGAGGTGTCAGAGTGAGCATGTTCACGCGCCGCCTCCTCTGAAACACAACAGACACATGTTGGTGTGAGCACAGTCGACTTTAACGTGAAAAACTCATTCTGAGGGTTTATAGACAAATAGGTAATTTCGTGTAAATACCTGTATATAAACCAATAAAAACCAGTCACCGCTCTCTCTCTCTTCAAGTGTTTCTTTTTTACTTTTCTCAATCTATCGCCCACTTTCCCTTTTCTTCTATCTCACTCACTATCTTTCTCTTACTTTGTTAGTGTTTTGCTTTTGCTTTGTTGTCTATCTCTCAATCTTTATTTTTAACTCTTTTTCTTTCTTCTTTCTTTCCTTCTTTCACCCAATTCACTATATCACTATTCTCTCTCTCCCTCCTTCTCACTCACTCTTTCCATGGGTGCTTCTCAATTCTTTATTTGTGTGTCCTCGCGTCCTTTCCTTGCTCCTTAGCTCCACCCACGTTGGGATTATTTGATAAGTGAAAGTGATATATGTCGTAAAGGTTTCAAACTCCGCAAAATACCAAAGATGTCTTTTTTTTTTATTCAAACGTCTTCTAATATGTTTGTTAACATTTCTTTAATAAAGAATACTATGTGAAAAAAGTGTTTTAAAAGTCTGAATGAGTGTTAAATAAATACGTAAATGTTGTGCCTATACTTCGCGGATTTTCACCTATCGCGGTCGGGCTTGGAACGTATCTACCGCGATAAACGAGGGTTCACTGTATTTACTACAGGAACAGAACAATTTTGAATTGTAAATGTACATGCATGTAACAAAACACCGTATTTACGCGAAAATAAGCACCCCCTATTTTCAATTTTTCGAAACTAAAAAACTTGAAGGGTGCTTATAATCGCCGATTTCAAAAATCCACATATTTTAAGACACTAATTTTTCGACATTTCAAGTCCGGAGTGTAATGACGGCGCGAGTGCACCGAGTGCGCGAGGGCTCAGCCACTGCAGGCGTGCTGTTCTTAAAAGGAGCAGTCACAATAAAATGGAAACATGTAGTCTTTCCTTATATTATTTATTATCAATTTTCAAGTACAGAAGCGTTAAAGTGAACGATGAGAAGGAGAAACACGCGTAGATCTTTCAGATGGCAATACATCGCCTCTCGTTTGAGTTAAAAGTCCCGTAATAATAATATAAAAAAAAAAAAAATAATTTTGTAATTTTTTTTATGATTTAAATATCAGGGGGGTGCTTATATTCGCGGGGTGCTTATATTCGCGTAAATACGGTAGATTCTTTCCTAATCTGTATTTTAACACGGCAGCAACTTTGCTGATGAAAACTTATAAAAATGATATCTGCTAAAGAGAAAGTAGCGTATTCTTCTTTGCATTTATTTTGTCTTAGTTTTGATTCCAAATCCGGTTTAGAGCGCCCCTAGTGGTGGAAAAATATCTGCAGAATAGCCGCACCTTTGTATAAGCCGCATGGTTCAAAACCTATGAAAAAAGAAGCGGCTTATAGTCCAGAAAATACGGTAATTATGTGTTATGTGTCATTAATATATATACATATATATATACATATATATATATATATATATATACATATATATATACATATATATATATAGACTCAATTACTATAATTTAATAATTTATAATCTTGTATATTGTATACAGACTATGTGTACATGTGTGGCATTTGCTGCTCTCGTACTGACGTGCGTCTAAAATCTGTAGGAGAAACCGAACTGGGTCACGTGACGTGGAGGGGTCACGTGACTGAGGCAGCCAATTGGGAGTATCTTTAAATAATTCGCTCTGTGACAAGGCGGTTTTAAAAAGATGGTTGCATCGTGCCACTGCGGGAAGCACAAGAAGAATTTGCCATTGAATGCTAATGGTTTGGGTTTCCTGATTTCTGCATTCGGTGTAGGAAGAGCAATTGAAGAATGAATCGTGGATTGGTGACGTTGGTGACTGCGTTCATCATATCTTTGTAATAGAACCTCTGGCCAGGTTTTTTTTTTGGGCATAGACTTAACATTCATCAGAAAGGATTTCTTGAGCTGGGCTCATTCTCTGCTTCGTGTATATAGTGGGGAAACCCAGCCGTCGTGGCGAGCCATCCCAACACGAACCATTGGACACTGTAGCAGTAGGAGACTCGGTTGATTGCTTATTTTCAATTGTCTGTTTTTTTTTCTTTTCCATTTTCAGTCCCAAAGTGTTGATTAGCTGATGTAATGTAACGTTTTTTTGAGAATCAAGAGAATCACTCACCATTCACTTGTCCAGAGTACCGTTTCTTCCACTCTAATTTAAATTCATTACTGCTTTCTCCAGTAGCGAATTTGGATCTCTGATCTACTGGTCCACAAAATAATTTATTATTATTATAATAATTTATAATTATATTAATTATTTATATTATATAAGACAATCGAACCACCTACACTGTCCCTCTCAGCTCTGAGGAGGCTGATCAAGGTTACACCATTCATTATTGTCTCTTTCTCTTTCTCTTTCTCTCTCTCTCTCTCTCTCTCTCTCTCTCTCTTCTTGTGTGAATGAGAGATGGAGAAAGAGTGATAAGATGAAAGTTCTTCTTATCACTCTTTCTTCAGCTCTCACTCCCTTCCTTTCTTTCACTGTCTCGCTTTTCCCCAATGGCCAGACAGAAAGCACAACAGGTAAATCCTGCGACAGTGACAAACAAAGAAAGCGTTGTCAGTATAACCTTTTGATGGACAATGGACATTAGTCTTTTTTTAATTGATTATCTTTTAATTATCTTTTTTTAATAGATTTTTTAAATCTTTTTCCCTAATTTTTGAACATTGATAAACAGTGTTGGGAGTAACGCGTTACAAAAGTAACATATTACACTTCTGTGTTACTTTTTGATGTAACGCAGTAATGTAACTTATTCCTTATAACATTATCAGTAATATATTACTCGTTACATGCAAGTAACGCTTGCGTTACATCAAATCTTTCACATTCAAGACAATAAATCAAACATTTAATATTTCCTGTTCGTAAATAGACGCGTAAGTCATTCGCCTCTCACTGGTGCAGCGTTGTATTTTGTAACACTGCTCTGAGCTCGATGTGTGCAGCTATTGGCTCTGAGCTCGATGTGTGCAGCTATTGGCTCTGAGCTTGAGGTGTGCAGCTATTGGCTCTGAGCTTGAGGTGTGCAGCTATTGGCTCTGAGCTTGAGGTGTGCAGCTATTGGCTCTGAGCTTGAGGTGTGCAGCTATTGGCTCTGAGCTCGATGTGTGCAGCTATTGGCTCCGCCTGGTCCGCGTCTGCGCACTGCACAGGGCCACTCGCAGCAAATTTGATGACCATTTATACTAAACATTGAGTAAACAACAGCCGGTGGTACATTTGCAAGATGATCTTATGCGCATTGTTTCAGTTTTGTAAAAAACAAGAACATTGTGGTGAAATTCATCCTCTGTGTAAACGCAAAAGAAATGTCGGCATCAAAAAAATAGCACTAGCCTTTAAAAAAAACACCTGGGACGGTGAAATTTGACGGCTCAACCTGAAGAGAAAGAAAACAGCAACGACAATGTCCTCAGGACAGTATTGTCATACTGCAGGACAGAACTTTATTTCATATCATTAATTTATTGTGGAAAAAAAGACAAAAATTGTTACATAGTAAAGTTTTTACTTTTTTTTTTTTTTTTTTTTTTTAGCATATTAAAGCATGTTCATCAACCTCCGAGAAGCCTGTCTAAAATTTGTTGAGGCGCCGGTTTTCCTCTTTTTTGAAAATAAAAATATATGGTCACTCTACAATTATAGACTATGTATATTGTAGCTTGGATAGGCCACAGTCATAAGGTTACATAACTATGCCTTCTAGTGGATGTAACAAACTACTGTACAAGTAAAAGGTACACTTTGTTATTTTAGGTTATTTTTTAATTAATTTCTACTTGGTGAAAGTACCTTAAAAGTAATACAGAAGTAATGTAATATATTACGTTTATGAGACAGTAATATTGTAATGTAACTTGTTACTTTTTTCAAACAGTAATAAGGAATATGTAATATATCACAATTTTGAAGTAACTTGCACAACACTGTTGATAAATTACATTTTTCTTTCTAAAGACTTTTCTTTTTACATTTTCCCCCCTAAATTGCATAGCGACTTTGCGTTGGACTCAAACTAAGAAAAGCGCTACATAAATAAACGTGAACTTGTAACCTGCAGCTTCTGTTCTTCTCCTCTTCCTCTCCTTCTCCGTCTCAGCCACACTCTGCGGACCCGCATCGGTCCAGTGGGTCCGTTTCAGGCTAGACTGACTCCCCCTCAGCTCCGGAGGGAGAGAGCCCGGTGCATTCTGGGAGCATCCGGACTGATCCACTTGCTTGTCCCTGTCATAACCTGCAGAAATCCCATCATGTCTCAGTGCGAGCGGAGGTGAGTGTGTGGAGCTACCGGAGCAGGAGGACGAGGGCAGGTTGTAGAAGAGGAAGGTGGACGGCTTCACTATGACGGGCTCCACCGGCGCCGGCTCACTCTCGGTTTCCGTCAGGTCTGATTCTTCTTCTCTCCCGGCATCTGTCCACAGCGGAGCCACGGTTCTACACACGTGTGACGCGCATGTGTACACTATGATGCGCACTGACCTTCAGTGTTCCATGACGCTCCGTCCTCGGGCCCGATGACCTGATAAACATAAGCAATGTCTGCAGAGCAGGAAGTGACAGATGAATGAGCATCACTGGCGTCCTGCAGAAGATGTGAGGCTCTTACTCTGCTCCGGCTCGTTCTTCCTGTACACAAAGTAAATGGTGTCGCCGTTCTGGAGCAAGTGGGTCTGCTTCTTCACCAGCTTGGACATGTTGATGACGGTTCCGTTGGTGCTAGGAGAGAAATTAAGAGCATGAAAGCCAAGGTGAACGATGTAATATAACTGTGTGTGTGTGTGTGTGTGTGTGTGTGTGAAAGTTGGTATACAGTATATGAAAGAGATTGTGTAAGCATGACAGAGATTGTGTGTTTGAAAAAGGGTGTGTGTGTGTGTGTGTGTGTGTTAATGTGATGTAAGAAAACAAGATTTTAGGTGAGTTTCAGAGACTGTGTGTGTCTGTGTTGTATCCTACAGTAGACTCATTTAGATATATTCATCATTCATAGTTTTTCCTTTAGCACAATTGTTTTGTTTTTGTTTGCACAGTTGTTGTTTACTTCTCTGTTGGTGTTTTTACTGGCTTTACTGTTCTGTCGTATGTTCATACCGGTTCCTCGGTTTAACAAAGTCTTATCTAATTACAAATTACATTTTCAGATTAATTAGATAATGATACCGGCAATTACAGCGCCAAACAAACTTTTGACGCGCGAACGTTGTGGGCCGTTGATCAGATGCCAAGTGCATACGTTTTGTTTTGTTTTGTCTACGATTTTTATGCAAACAAATATTCACAATTTTTGGTTACAACGTATGGACTATTTAATTTTTGGTCACGCAACAGCGAGTCCCAAGCCGACATCAGTTTTATGCCGCCACTCACTACTTGAAACATTGTAAAAAATGAACGATCAGCAAACGTAAAACATTAGTATGATATTCCTCTTATCATTACTAATATTAGTGTGATTTTTAAGATGCTGGTAACACCAGTAAATTATACTGGATTTGTATGATTTTCGTAGAAAGGTATGGAGTAAGGTATAAAAAAAATTGAATTAAGATGTAAAAAAAGATGTTTAAGGATTGTTCAATTTTTCATTTTTTTCCAGTGACAACATTGTCTGATTTAATTTCAAATAAGAGATCATTTTCTATTTTTCTGTGTTTCAGATTGTTAAATTAAAAAACAAATGACTAAGTGGTTATTTTCCATTTTTATTCTTTGGTATTTAGGTACAGATACTGTATTTCTTAATCACGAAGCATCAAAAAGTCTCATTACCTCAATCACACTGTATTTAGTTTATTAGATCCTCTGTGTTGTAAAAGTAACAATATATTTCATTCATAATTTTAGTTTTATTCACTTAAAAGTGCAAAAATCGAAAATCGCATCGCAATAGTTTTCAGAAAAATTGCAATTATGTTTTCTCTCAAAATCGTGCAGCACTAGTTTCTGACCTGGAGTCTTCCAGCCACACGCGGCCCGAGTCCAGGTCACGCGTGATTCTGCAGTGGTCGCCGGACACCAGCTTACTCGCAGGGAAGGATACGTCACATCCTGCGCACAGACGACACACACTCTGATGTGCGCTTAACATATTCAATACTGAAAACACACACACACACACACTCACAGTCACAAACTTTGAACAAACACACGTACAGTGGTACCCCGACTTACAGTGGTACCCCGACTTACAGTGGTACCCCGACTTACAAATGTCCTTAATAACGAAAATCCTTTGTAACGAAATGCGTCGCTGTAAAAAATGTGTCCCGAGTTGTGAGAACTTTTCGCTATATTTAACGTGAGCGTTCATGGATGAGACAGTCCAGACGTGTCAAAAAACATTGTTAATCTTCCCGCACTTCAAATAAACAAACAACATAAACACGTATTCATAGTTATTTTCTATTATTTTCTGTGCAATATCCATATCGAGTGAACTGTGCAATAACTTTACTTTATTCTGTGCAAAGTCCGTATCTAGTGTTTTCCACGTGGGTATAATTTTTGTCATATTTTTTAGATTCTAGATTCAATGACTTTCTACAATATTATTTAACTGTATTTTCGAAGCTGTATATACTGTTCTTTGATGCTGTTCGTGTTTCTTAGTGCTGCTGTAACAAGGAAATTTCCCCACTGTGGGACAAATAAAGGACTTTCTCATCTTATCTTATCTTTCTAATATCTTGCTCACAAAATATAAAATAAGCTGCGTCACAAGTGTTGCCAAGTCTAAAACTAGAGCACACAAAGCCAGCGAGAGCGAAAGCAAAAGACGGAAGTCAAATGTGCCGCAATTCTCTCTCTCACACACACACACACACACGCACACACACACACACGCACGCACGCACGCACACACACACACACACACACACACACACGGCTGCAACAGACTCTCCTGCGAAGAGGAAACGTAAGCACATAAAGCAGCTACATGCACTATTTTTGCCGGGTGTTACACTCCATATAGTCCATACGGAATATTCTGGCAAAGTCAGTTCCGCTTCCGCGCTAGTGTCTCCATTCCCTCTAAATGTATGGAAATCTCTGGGATTTGCAATATAATTCAATGTAATTCAATGTAATGTAATTCAAAGATGATAACCGTCCATGTTCTATTGTCCGCTGTATCGTTATATCTTGTAAATTTATATGCTACGCAACAAGTTTCACTACATTTGTTAACAATAATAACAAAATAAAAATGTGAAATTTACGAAGTCTTGGCACAAATTCGACAAGGATTATATTACATGTAATATGCGGCTCAGCGAAATTTCCTACTAACGAAACAGCCATAGGCACATTCATTTTGTAAGTAAGTCGGGGTACCACGGTAATACAACACATGCTCACTCTGTCTCACAAACACACTCTTTTTCTCTCTCTCGATCTCTCACACACCCAGTCAAAAAAAGCATTGCTCACATACACACACACACACACACACACACACACACACACACACACACACACACAGAGTACTTTTCTTTGGATGTATAATATCTGCTGCACATTCGTGAGGATTGAATGGCTCTACTTATTAAACTTCCTGTGATTCGGGCACATCACTGTGTCAACGCATTATTACATACACAAACTAACTTGGCTTTAATGCACCTGTTTGTTTTTTTCCCCCGTCTCTGGACCAATTCTTTACTTTCTCCATCAGTGGCTTTGCTATGGAATGGATTCATTAGCAGTGTGTACTGTTGCCAGGCAACACGTGGATCCAAACCGATAATCGACAAGGAAGTCGTGACAGAAGAGAAACAAAGAGTTACAGACGCAGAGGCACGAGAACACTACTTAATATTCCAAGAGACTTTGAATGGAGGCTTTTGTCATCAAGAGGGGGTTAGAATATACATGCTGATTCAGACTGATGCTCTTCACCGAGAAAAGTCCAAAAGAACAGAGTACTAGGGGTGGGGGGGGGGGGGGGGCAGAAAGAGGCAGGGCAGTGGATGGAGAGACGAAGGGGAGGAGGAAGAGAGAGAGATAAGGGGGAGGGAGGGGGAGATGGAGGGAGGTAATATGTAGGTATGTGGGTGAAGTTAAAAATTCTAATCTGTGTAAAAGAAAAATCCACACACACACACACACACACACACACACACACACACACAACACACACACACACACACACACACACACACACAACACACACACCACACACACACACAAACCCACACACACACACACACACACACAGTAGCACCATTATCACCAACCTTTTCTTCTCCCAACAGTGCATTCTCTGTTTCTGAGCAAGATGTCTGACCCTGGCACGCCGTCCACTTTCACCAGCTTTCCCCATGCTGGTGTGCGGCCCTGATGAGCCATCATCTTCCTCCTCTTCTTATTCTTCTGAGTTCTGTGTCTGTAGGTGAAGTGAGGACCAGAAAGTTGCACAGGAGAAACCGTTTCACCACCAGAGACAATTTCAAATTCAATTAAACAAGTTGATTTTGATGAAATGATAAAGTAGCGTGCTTTATCAAAATGTAACTTGCAAATTACAAAAAATATATATGTATTAGGCATGTCCCAATCCGATATTGATATCGGAAATCAGTCCGATATCAGCCAAAAAACCCGAATCGGATTGCATTAAAAATCTCCGATATAAGCTCCGATAAATATGAGCGCTCAAAACTCTGTTACGGCTCTTGTATTCAGCAGCGCTCAGAGACTGTAACAAGGAAATTTCCCCACTGTGGGACAAATAAAAGACTTTCTCATCTTATCTTATCTTTCTAATATCTTGCTTACAAAATGTAAAATAAGCTGCGTCACAAGTGTTGCCAAGTCTAAAACTAGAGCACACAAAGCCAGCGATAAGAGGGAAGTCAAATGTGCCG
>CM051502.1:8730964-8778941 GCA_028031935.1 Paedocypris micromegethes
ATAATAATAATAATAATAATTATTATTATTATAATAAGAAGAAGAAAAATGAAGAATACTTTAGATTAATCCTGCATCTAAAATAATGCCTTTTTTGTTATTGTTATTATTATTGATCATTATTCATTAATTATTAATTAATCAAAATATTTGATAAAATCAAGAGTGAGAGAAATAATTACGGATGCAAACAGTGATTGCGTGGTTTAATACTTTTCAAATTTCACAAGGACAATCAGAGAACAACCATTTATACAGAGAATGTATTGTACTATATATGTAGAAAATTATGACAGCAATAAATAACTTAATAAAAATATATTAATTAATAACTTAAAAATATGACATTCATAAACTAGCTTTACAGACAAAACATAACCTATCTAGCAAAACAGTGGAAACAATGTATTGATTTCACATCACATGTCAGAATTTAAACAAATCATGAAAACATAAAAGCATAAATACACAAATGAAGAAAAAAGAAAAGCAAAGGGAAAAAAAGGAAAATTCCCAGTCTAATATAACTTTAACATTAAATTCACATTCAACATTTTAATCAAACACATGAATGCAACGGTGGAAAAAATCTTCTGGCTAACAGTGTTGGTGGAAGGGATGTGGGATAAATCCGACGACTTGATCCCCAATTTGCAAAACAAACACAACGATTGGGATTCGTGAGAGATGGAGGAAAAAAAGACCAAAGCTGTCAGGTTCACAACATCGAAAAAAAGAGAAAAGAATATGAGGAAAACGAGCAAAAGCTAAAGTTATGCAATCTCTCAAAATTTTACAGTTTTCAACGTATTTCGTACGAGGGCTTAATTGATGATTTTGCATCAAGGAAGGCCAGAAATGTCCAATTTTAGTTTCAGTTTGTGTGTGTGTTTTTTTTTTTATTTTAAGGTTCTGTAGTTTGATTCAAGATATTTAAAATATTATTCTATATTTTATTTGGGTGTTATTCTTTATAGTTAAAATGTATTGTTTTTAATAGCTTTATAGTTAAAATATAGACTGTTTTAGTAACTTTGATTATGTATGTATTTTTATCATCTATATATATAAATATATTTATTGGGTGGGGGGGCGCCGCCAAGAAGGAGTCTCGCCCAGGGCGCCATACAGTGTAGAACCGCCCCTGTTGGCAACCCTTGGCTCTGCCCCCTTCGAGCCGCTGGAGACTCCTCACACTGAAGGCTGTGTTACTCCTTTTCTCTGCAGACCCGATGGTCCTGGTGACTTGCATGTAGTGCTGAGACCCAGACCCGGTTATGTGGCCAAGGTGCCCACTACCACTTACAATTACAGTTGGCACACGTTGCAGGCCTTTACCGCAGGGTAGTGTTCTCTGTTCCACAGTTCCTGGTTGCCCCTTCAGAGGTGAGTGCTACTCCTGGGCTAGGTGCGCTGGCCCTGGATGTGGCCTGTTGTATTATTCCATAGTCAGGTAACTGACAGACGTCGAAGTGACCTGACAATGAAAGGGAACGTCTATGGTTACGTGCGTAACCTCTGTTCCCTGAATAGGTCAGGGAACGAGACGTCTCTTTCCACCGCCACATTCGGGACATGCCACTGGAAGTCTGCGTTGGCCCGACCGGCTTCAATCAGCTAAAGGTTAGATGCACGAGGGTGTGTGTGCCTTTTATACCACCTTGTTGTAAGAGGTTGTAAGAGTTCATTGGCCGGATGGACGCCACGAATGGCCTTCACCCAATATCCCATGGTCAGGTAACTGACAGACGCCTCGTTCCCGGACCTATTCAAGGAGATTGTCTGATGTGTAGATGAATAATTTGGAGCGGTTCTAGGGGAAGATAGATGCCTAGATGAGATACGACAAAAGTTTTGTTAAAAGTTATAGCCAGTTGATCAAGTGGCAGAATTTCCAGTAAACATAATTATGTCTATTATTTGTATTTAAAATGTGTCATTTTTCACGCCGCCTTTGTATATTAATAACGAGAGTTCAATGATTCATAATGAAGTAGTTTTGATTTGAAACCAATAAACGTTGCTGACTAGCTCAAATTTGGGTGAAACACAATTTATGAAAATTAATTAATTTTCATAAACTGTCTCAACATGAAAACTGAGAAAATAGTCTTTAGCATTGTAGAGGTCTTTTCCCTCTGATTCAGGTGATGAGTCACCTCAAAACTCAACTCAAAACAGAATACACTGTACAATGTTTGGAGGGTGAGTAATAAATATGGTCAAGTACAACAACAACAACAACAACAACAACAACAACAACAACAACAACAAGGCACTGAAACAGGACAGAGGCCAACAAGACTAATGAAGAAACGGAGTTTGAGCATCTAAATTGGGCAAGTGGAATGAGCATCTAAATTTAGGAATTTTGTGACCTTCCTCAGTGTCTGATGCTCTTCATAGTCCCACTGTGAAAAAAAAAAAACACCGCCGAGAGAAATGTTGAAAATGTCTGCAAAGATTGCTCGGAAGCTTTTCATGTTTGCTTCTGGACTATATTCTGGATTCTCTTGTCTTCAATGTCATTATGGGTGGAGTGTGATTTCAAAAATTTAAATTTTATTCAAATTCAAATTCAAATTTTTATTTGTCACAAACATATGCATACATGGTATGACATGATGTGAAATGTTTTTTACAATCACTCCAAAGAACAAATAAGAATACAATAAGCAAAATTAATAACAAGCAAATTCACAAGAGAAAGACAGAGAGGATGAGAAAGATATGGCGAGCTATATACAGAGAAAAAAAACAGACCACTAGAAGAGATAGGACAATTTCGTTAGCTTGTTCATTATTAGCAAATATTATAATCATATTATTATTGTTACTTGAGTCTCTTCCAGCAGGGGTCGCTGTTGGTCCACGAAAAATCTCCGCGGTACTCAGTTTTCAAGAAACGCAGGCATTTTCAACACGTACTTGTTGAAAGACAGCAACACAATGCTGTTTTTTGGTGTATAATACTGGATTTTTGTCACAACAATTGGGGATTGTTTTGCTATTGTTTTATTTTAATGACATACATTTTCGCCCATGTGGTAACGCGTGTAAAAATTCACATCCTTGTTGCTTCCTGAATTGAACACAAATGTCGATTTCAATATTACAACGGATATGTGTCGTTGTTTATGCATTAAAAATAAATGTTTTGAAATCAGTCCAAGCGTGTCATAATCTCGCGGTTGGAAACGAGAAGCGAATAAAACGACGGTGATATAAACCAAGAAATACCAGCAGCGATCACAGATTTTTTTTCAGACTGGCCAAAGATTCCACACGAAATCTGCGTCACGGCCGCACGCGCGGAATAACGGAGGACGGCGAAGAATTTAGAGAAGAAAATAACGAGCAATAGAAATTGAGCAATAGAATAGATTGTCGGACTTGTCGTTTCCATCAGAACAGCCAGTTTAAACAGTCCATACGTAATGTTCTTTTATATTGGCTCAGTCAATTAAAAATCGGACTTTTTGTAATCGCCCATGGATTTGGTGCTTTGTATATGTGTGAACGCATCTTTTTCTAGTTCCTCTTATTATTTTTACTTTTGGTGTCTAAGGATCAATTCTCTCCATTACTCCACAAATTCAAACTGATGCTCTTTTCCAGACTGTTCATCTCTCCAGCAGGTCCAGACAGAAACCATCGATTCTCCATAACATCACTAATGACCACACACATGCCTGACACATGCTGCCATTACTCCATCTGAAGCCTAGAGCTAAATTACCGAGACCTGGAACTGAGGATCAGAGCTAAATCACGTAGATCTGAAGCTGAGGACCAGAGCTGAATCACGTAGATCTGAAGCTGAGGACCAGAGCTGAATCACGTAGATCTGAAGCTGAGGACCAGAGCTGAAACACGTAGATCTGAAGCTGAGGACCAGAGCTGAGTCACGTAGATCTGTAGCTGAGGACCAGAGCTGAATCACAAAGATCTGAAGCTGAGGACCAGAGCTGAATCACGTACATCTGAAGCTGAGGACCAGAGCTGAATCACGTAGATCTGTAGCTGAGGACCAGAGCTGAATCACGAAGATCTGAAGCTGAGGACCAGAGCTGAATCACGTAGATCTGAAGCTGAGGAGCAGAGCTGAATCACGAAGATCTGAAGCTGAGGACCAGAGCTGAATCACGTAGATCTGAAGCTGCTTTGTTTGAGAGGAAAGAGCCGAACAAATCAAGTTTTTGTCTTCGTCCTGGACTTACCACCTTCCTCATCCATCTCTCATTAACAGCATCATTCCCATTAATGAGTCCAGACCACAGGTCAATACCACAGTCAATACCATTTACAGACAACACAAACACTCACACGCTGTAGAGAATCAATATCCTGTTGCAGACCCGTCCCATCACGACTGCGAGCTGAGTGTGAACATCATCTGATCAGATCAGCCCGGAACACATCACTACTCGCCATCGCATCTCTTTGCTTAAATAAATGTGTGTATATATTATGAATATATACAAACTGCAGGTGTGTAAACAAAGTGTATGAATGTACATATGAATGTATACTTACAATGGTTCTCCGACATACAAAATTAATCTGTTTTTACTAGGACTGTCAAACGATTAATTTTTTTTAACTAGTTAATCGCACTTCCCTGACCAAATGAATCATGATTAATCGTGATTAAATGATTGAATCTTGTAATATTGGATATTGAGGTGTAATATGTAAATTAATGTAAACTCAACACTAAATAAACACTCTTTTAAATACTGTAAAATAATGTAATATACTTTTGTTCAATTTGTAATGTATTGTCTTTGTTTTTTAACCCTCTGAGGTCGAGTCGCACTGTTTTCCAATATAAAACACAAAAAAAGTAAATTTTGGTCTTACATATAAGTGTTATCCATCAATTGAAAGTTTGAAGTACAAATTTATATTAGGTTACACTCTTAAAAAATACAGGACGTTGTGTTTTTTGTAAAATTAATAATAATAAAACTAAAACGTGAAGTGGGTTTTGTCTTCTTTGTCAGCTGAAAACTAACTGCAACTTAATAAATACTTATCACTCTAACATGAAATGTATGTCTACATAAAGCTTAGAATGTCTGTTTTTAAAAATACGTGTAAGTAAATACTGAGTTGTCTGTTTATCTAATCCCTATGAATCTAAATCTTCGGCTTTTTGAATTTGGAATTGGGTCAGTATCACTTAAGCACTTTACGCCCAAGTAACAACACCTGAACTCAATGACTGTGAGCTGCTGATCTTAATGAGCGCACCAGGAGACAAGCACGACTCTCTTGGTTCTATTCATTGCACGCTGCCAAACCGAAGATTAAAAAAAAATGCAACTGTGATTAATGGCGTTTAAAATAATTGACGCGATTAAGCACTTAAAATTAATCACGTGTTAACTTTGACAGCACTCGTTTTTACATTATGTAATCCGAGTCGCATTTACACCTAATCAATCTGTGCCATGACGTCTTAAATTCAGACAAGATATTTGTATATAAATGAGAAAAATACTGTTAATTAATGTCATGACCGCGACAGAGAGGGACTACATGTCCTAGAAGGCTTTGTACCCAGTTCCCGGAAGTCCTCACTCAGCATCTAAACAACACAGCTGCAGCCGGTTAATTACTATATATAAGACAAGCACAAAACTAGAACCAGCGCAAAGTATTGTTCTACCTAGCCTGACATACCGAGCGGTTTAGATTGCTATTTTTCCCTGTGTTTTGACCTGAGCTTTTGGACTGTGTTTTGCCTGCTTGTTGCCCTGAGCCCTCTGTTATTTGGACTTTGATTCTCTCTGCCTGTCTCGGACCCTTACGCCTGTTTTGAACTATGCTACGCCTTTCCCCTAACTTTGACTTGCTGCACTAGATGTTATCTTCAATCTACTTCATTAAAACAGACATTGCACAATGGATCACAATTAACATGTTACATAGCAGCAGTTTACCTGACAGTTGATAAAGGTACAGTATATGTGAATATGAAGATACACACACATAAATGTAAACATTTGTATATATACAGTACATATTTTTATCCGTGTGTGTATTTTTATATACTGCGTGTATGTGTGCATAGTCAGAGATCAAAGTAATTAAGTACATTTAGAACGGATTCTTTCACAGCAGAATTTGTTGATGTGATGTGTATGTAGTCACACACACACGCACACACACACACACACACACACACACANNNGCACACACACACACACACACACACCAGCGTCTATCAGTATACGAATTACTCAAGAACAGGAATTGAATTAAGCAGCAGACACGGTTCAGATATATGTCCAACCTTTATTCCGTACACTTTGAAACCATGAATGTTTGTTTTTTGCACGCCTAAAGCTCTACTTGTTTTTACACAAGAGTCTAAGAAAAACAACTGCACAACACCACGAGGCCGACAGAAAGAGTCCAGAGCCACCGGATCAGACGTCCATGTGAGTGGCAGGGGAAGTGTTGGCCACCCAGGCCATTCCTCACTGACCTGCACGTTTAGAAGCTGCTTGTTTCATTGGCTCTTCGAAGGGAAAAAAGGAATTAAAGTTAGCCGTGTTTTCTCCGTCTCCAGCACATTTCTACACTCCAGTTTGACAACCATCCAATCATGACCCTCTTAGTCCTCTTGCATAGATTGCATCGGCTTGACCACGCCCCACTTTATTCCTCACTTCTGATTGGACAGTCAGCCATCACCATGGTTTTGAACCAATTCATCATTTTTCGTAAGAAACATTTAAAAAGTTGAACAAATGTACAATGCAATTACGATCCCGATATTATCAACAAGATATTTACAATATTTGTACATTTAGATGAACAAAACGAGAATGTCATGATGAATCTCTATGGAGGAACAAGAGTCTTTCAGTACATGGTCAGCGTTTCCTGTTGCGCGAGAGTAAAGTCTTAACCAGTACTGGGTATTAACCAGTGAGAGCACAGTCACTCCATGTCCAGAAGCTCACTAGGATAAACACTGGAGAAGGGACCAGCGATACGTAGCGTCCACAATCATGTGGAACTGCAAATCTGTATCTACACAATGGACACTTCTTTTGTTTACAATTATCAGAAAGGCTTTTCATGTGGAAAACTAGAAACGATATTGGATTAATATATTAATATCAAATTTCTGGTTGGTGGCTCACGCTTAATAGTAGACGTTTGCAGAGACAGAGCTTAAAACCTTTTCCTTCAACTACAATTTAAAAAAAGCAAGTTGATGTGCTTGTTCCGAGGTAAAAATCTGTGTACAAGTTACACAACCGTTTCCCGTGTCATCATCTTTGTCTTAAAATAAGTGCATGTCATCCACATCGAGCTCTGACTGAGGCGTCCTGCTTCGTTGATCTCTACCGTGCCTCCACTTCTTTGGGGTTCCGTGACGGTGAATATTCCCGAGGATCCTGGGTGGTTATTGGCGTAGTCCGTCTTGGCGACGTCGGTCTGGCGGTACCAGCGGGCACCAGAGGTGGAGGAGCACTGAGCGCTGCTGTAGGAGGCGTCCGGTTGAGGAGTCCGTTGTGTCCCGTGGAAGGGCTGAGCCTTGGGTAAGGCATTCCTCCAAGGTGCGACATGAACGGAGGCATGTGGGGCAAATGTCCTTCCATGGGTGATTGGTGAAGCTGGTGAAGCCTCGCACGGTCCAGTTCCTCTCGCAAATGCAATCGCTCTCTTTCTTCTGCCTGCTGCCGGAGTCTCTCCTGCTCCCGTCGAACCTCAAGAAGGTGCTCGTGATGCAAGTAGTCGTGAGGCTCTCTATCTCGGAAAGGCCTCTCTGGGTCGTAGAGTCCAGGGAAGCGATGACCAGGCTCGGCCCGAAGTTGAAAATCCATGCGACGTTGCAGGTCAAGGTTCCGGTACGCTTCTCGTAGGGGATCCCAGGAGAACGCAGGGTGGGGAAGGCGGTCGCGCCCTGCAGCGAGAGGACTCAGTCCCATGAAGGGTGCCATGCGGGCTCGTTCCAGCAAGTTCAGGCTTCCCATCTGATGCATGGCACTCATGGAGAGCGGAAGGGAGTGTGGTAACGGGACTCCGTGTAGAGAGGCGGGCGTGGGAGGGTCGTTACAGCGAGGAGAGGGTGGAAGAGGCTGATGGGTAAGTGCTGGGTGCTGATGAGCGATTTGTGTCGTCTGATGAGGCGTTGGAGGAGCTTGAGGTTTACTGGAAGCTTCAGATCCAATCACCATCACCTCCTGCTCTTCCTTGTGTTCCTCTTTAATCTTCATTTCGTTCTTCATCTTGTGCAGATGATCTCCTGAGCTGGTTTCCTTCCTGTCCCTCTCGACCTCCTTGATTGGGAGCGGTTGAGGAATACCCATCTTGAGTCCGGCGTCGTTGAGGAGGTTTTTGGTGTAAGGAGAGGGGGATCGGTGAATTGATTTGCAAGAGTCATCAGATGATCGCCGGTCTAAGATCTCCTTGCCTGGCGAACGACTTTCCTTCACTTTAACATCACCCAAAACAGTCGCCTCTCGTTGACGGTCCAACAGTTCCTTCTCAGTGTCTCGGTTTTGTTCAACGCTACCGCTGCGATGTCGACCAGAGTCTGTGGAGTTCTGACTGTTTGAGCGGATCAGGCTGCTGATTTGATAGCTGACGGGAGCAGAAGCGGGAGACGAGCGGTTCGAGTGGCGATTACGGTCAAGAGAATCTCTGCAAGAACAGGTACAACAATCCGGATTATTAACAGGATAGAATAGCAAATTCTTCAAGAACAAGAGCAGTATTATAGTTCAACAATCACCTGTCCTTGTCCTTCTCGTCTTTCCCAACCGATGAGTCCCCTTTTTCTCTCTCGCGATCTTTTTCTTTCTCTCGCTCTCTGTCGTGGTTGTTTGCTGAACTGCTTCTCTCTGGGTCTGTGGATTTAGGCCATTGCGGAGGGGTGGGAAAAGAGGGTGGTGTCCGGTGGAGTCGGTTCCAGGTGTCATGATGAGGACTAGTGAGACCAGGCAGTCCCGGACCTTCTTTGGGTCCAAATACACTGCTGGCCCCTGAAAACAGAAGAAACACAAGCTTATCAACAGTCTCCATCTCTTACCGATTCGGTTTACTCAAATGTCCGGTAGTTTTTCGGCTGTAAAGGGCTTGCCTATTCCACTTTAAGGCATTTTTGTGCAAGAACAAACCAATGTCTCAGCAGGGCAAAGGCAATAAGGAGCAAACGGTTCCACTAAGCCTCTGTTTCAGCTCAACCAATTTTTCTACATTTTCTCCCATTCAGGCAATGAAGGAAGAAGGGACTTCAGATATTGGCGAACCAGACACGAGCACTGGGGATGTCCAACAAATGCACGTCGATGCTAAACCAGCGGCGAGTTTGATTTGGGTGCGAGTTTGGCAAGAGCTTCTGATGTATGATTAAACAAGGCTGCTGTAATTCCTGCCTCAAGTCTTATTTGGCATTTGCTGCAAAGCCGAGTGCCTTTCTTCATTCCCACCTCTTTTTTATTCCCTCTGCTCTTTGTGGTCCAGAGCTAAGCTGTGCGGCACTGAGTCGAGCTAGAGGCCGGGGCTTACCGAGGGATGGGTTGCCTAATCCACCGAAGGCACTGCTTGAAAGGTTGCTGAGGCCGCCAAAGGTACTGGAGCGACTGAATGGATCTGCAAAATGCCAAACAGGGATTAGCGACGCGGGGCCGGAGTTGCCCGACCATTCCAACCGGCTTTTCTCTTACAAGCCAGCTTTGTTTTTGCGTCACTGTTACTCCTGCTATTCTGACTCCCTAAGGGTTGTTGACTTCTCCCAGCTAGACTGCTGGAGAGTTTCACTGGGCCCGGATTAGGCAGCGACAGGTGCTGGCATGTGGAGCAACGCCTGACTGGAGTGTGAGAGCTGGGGATATTGTGATGGTTACAGGAAAGCCAGCCAAGCAATGTGAGCTTCCTATTTTACCTCGGATTCTTCCGTAGAGATACTCGCGTAAAATGACGTTGATTAAAAAGCACTTACCGTTTTGAATCAACTACCTTTTTTTAATCCAGAGCAATCAATATTTTGAATATTATAAGTGGATATTTATCAAGGTGTGAACTTTGGTCAATCAATATGTGGTTGACGCTTGTGAATATGTGGTTGATGCTTTTACGCTTTTACCATGAAAAGCACAGCAGCATTTAAGTAATGAAAAAAGTAGTATTAAACGGTTATATTACTTACACTTACCTGCCAAGTGGCTTGGAGGCAAGAAACCAGCGTGGTGAGGTGACGGTCCATAAGGCGAAACTGCCGGGTGACCTGAGCCTAATAAATACAGGAATTCAATATAATCAACTGTCTATGAACTGATTCTGAATTACTAATTAGAACTATAATTTGAGGGCAACAGAAACAAAATCCCACTCAAATAGGTTGGCGAAAAGACTAGACCAGCGTTGTGCAAGCTTTTTGATTCACGGGTCATTTGATATAGGAGCCAGAATGTTTTGGGCAACGTCACCTCACTGGAGAAAAAACAGTCATCTTGGGATATGGAGGAAATACATTTAATTCCGATATTTAATTAACAACAAAATATCTGATTTCTATTACATTTTATGCCATAGTCATCATCTTAACACCAATGAACAAATGAATGAAATGGAACAATTTTCCGTTTTATACATTTTCACACGTGCGCGTTGAGACAGTTGTAACTGTGAAAAGCGCCTTATAAATAGGGCTGTACGATATTGAGAAAATATGCGATATTGCTGTTGAATACTGCAATAACGATATTGCTAGTGATACTACATATTCCCATATAAGGAAACCCAAAACTGTCTGAAAAGTAAAACTTCTGATTACTAAAATAAATCATCATACTAAAATAAACAGGCAATATGTGTTTAATCAAATTTTGTTTAATTTGGGGTAAAACTGTCTAGTAGTGTAAACACTTATACTAAAAACCTGGTGTTAACTGGCAATCTTGCATTAAGTCTTTGACTATAAAGCGTGTGACAGCGTTTGTGAGTTCGTGATGGCAAAATCGCGCGCGAGTGTCCGTCATGTGCGTCCGGTGTCATCACGCCCACGAGAGGCGCCTCAAAATACGACAGAAATAATGCAAGATCATCTTTCCTTTATTATATTGAAATGATCGCGCATGAATTCCACTGTATCTGTGAGTTATGAATTATTTCACTGTATAAGTTTCGCTCGATGCGCGTGCGCGAGCGGTCTGATAGAAAACGCTGGTAGATCAGAGAGTTTGGCAAAATCGTATAAATGCTGAATTAAGATTGTGAAGGGGTTGAAGCGAAATCGAGATCTTTTAACGATTAATCGTGCAGCTCTATTGTAAACGGGCGTTTTCGATCATAGTTTTGTCCCTACGCTTTAGGAACTCTTCATCTAGCTCCCGGTGGTTGTGCTCCAGGTGACTGGGAGTTGTGTTTCCTCTCACCGTGACCACAGTTTTGTGGCACGACTTGCACAGTACTGATGCTTGACACATCATCTCTGCTGAAGCCAAACTACTGTCAAATTTCAGAAGTGCCCTTTTTTAGGCACAAGTTCGTGCCAGTTATCTTTTAAACACGCATCTCCTTCTGCCACGTTCATGTTCTCTCCTCATCTGCGTTTGCATTGCTCGCTCAGGTTCACGTTTCAGCCGGTCTAGCCAATAATATAACGTCTATATGGGAGGCGTGCAGAATGGTCCCTTTCAATTGGTCAGATTTGGATGATGCACAACGCAAACGCTTGACACGACTTTTTTTTTTTTTCCGCAACTTCCGCGATACAATATTGCGAACCCTAATTTCGGGATAACCGTATTTTTGCGGTATATCGTGCAGCCCTACTTATAAATGCACTGAACTTGAACATTTTTATAAGCTCGGCGGGCCCCCGGGCCTCAGTTTGCCCATGCCTGGACTAGACAGATACTGTAGATGGCACAGGCACACTCCGGCTCCTACACCATATTTTCTTCTTCTAATGCCCACCTCATCCCCTGTAGTGTTCTAAACAGTCAAGACCTGTCTCCATTTGAACTTCATCACTGCTGAAATACACCAATCACAAGCTCCCTCACGACACTGAGCGGCATAATCCCAATCTAACGATCTGATGCTTAACCATCAGCATTTACACACATGTCAAACCAAGACAACCTACAGTCAAAACTACACACAAACACATACCTATAAGACTTTACTAAATACACCATGAAACTATACAACATTAACACAAATATACTGTATACTCATCGCGGCTATAGACAAAGCAAAAGCTTTCACCTTGCCTGTCTATAGGAACAACGGAGAGTGATAATACATGGTTTTATATATTTTTGAATATACATTTTTTTTATATATATAATATACAAGGCCTTGCGAGTATTTTAGGATTTCTTTTTGGAAGGACTTTAGGACTTCCAAAGCTCATCTCTGAGATTCAAAAAAGCAACAATTTTTGAGTGAAGAATATTTAGAGAATTATTTAGCTCAAATCAAGGTTTTTCGCTGGCGAATCTTTTTAGCACTAAATTGATCCCTTACCCTAAAGTTCTTGCGGTTCATGAAGCTAGCGTAAGACAGTATTAACAAAGCCCCCGCGACACAGTTGGTTGAACTTGGTTCCGCCTACAGTATTTTGTTCTGCGTGACAAACGAAAAGATTTCAAATGTATTTCAAACCAAAAAATTAAGTACTCTTTACAAAGTCAAGTACATTTCATTTTTAAGACCTTTGAAATGTGAAATTAAGACTTTTTAAGGCCTTATTTTTTATTAAGACTTTTTATGCATTTTAATGCATTTTCATTTTTTTTCTTTTCTTGGAACAAACCTGTTGAAGAGAAGAGAGGTCTTGCCAGGTCATGAGGGTAAGGAAATCCCGGAAAAACTCCCGGAGCCGGGGGCCGACTGAACAGATCCAGCTTCCCATTCATATCCAGCTTGTGTGGATCCAAATGCATCTGCTTTTAAGGAACAACAGTGAGTAAATATCAGTCACAAAATCATGGGTTTGGATTGTATTTGACGTACTTTCATCTTCTGCTGATGATGGTAGATCTGCCAAGCGATTTGCACGTGCACCGCACACCATTTACCAGGCTTCTGTCACCAGCACAAAAAGAATTAGCATTAGCTCACACTTTCGTGGGCAAAACATTGACATGAGAACAAAAATGCAATGCTCACTCTTAATGAAGTCCTGAAAGGATCCGTTATCTACAAGCAAGATAAAGAATTACACACACGTATACACTGTGTATATATTTATAGACCTATGTTAGAGATGCACGATTAATCGTTAAAAGATCGCGATCTTGATTTTGCTCCTTCATGATCAGCATTTATACGATGCTGCCAAACTCTCTGATCTACGACCAGCGGTTTCTAGCAGACGCAACATAAGTATGTTAAGAACGTTTATTTTTAGGTTTAATGGTGATTTTTTTTCTTTACAACATTACTTTTACATTACATTATACATATTATACATTTATTTAAATTTAAAGTATTATAAGTAATGTGTTATTATATTGCTGTTTGACAACCTGATTTTCAGGGTTGAATATTTAAAATAATAAAATATCAAGAAAGAATTGTGAAAAGAATTGTGATCTTTATTCAAAGCAAAAAAAATCCAGAATCGTGCAGCTCTAACGTATGTACATGTACAACAGAACATATTTCCTCAAAAAAGACAGCCTTACTCTTGGGTCTTTCTGAAGGAGTGTGTGCGGCACGGCACCGGGTCTTGCTGCAATATCAATAGGATTTGAGGCCTGAAAAGATATTTCAGAATACATTAGAGATAGACAACAGCTCCTCATGAAGTTAGAAATTAAATGGATGCAAAACCAAGTGTAGAATCAGCTTAATCAACTATTAACACATGACCAGATAAAAAAAAACGTAGCTGAAGTGACGCAAGGCAGCAGGAATGCTGTGTTTCAGTAATGATTGGCAACCTTAAACGCACTGGAAGTCACTCAAGGTTAATGCATCTGGCA
This sequence comes from Paedocypris micromegethes, assembly GCA_028031935.1. Classification (NCBI taxonomy): domain Eukaryota; kingdom Metazoa; phylum Chordata; class Actinopteri; order Cypriniformes; genus Paedocypris; species Paedocypris micromegethes. Next base: position 8,744,929 of record CM051502.1, read on the forward strand.
ACCATCTTGAATATCAAAGCAGGAAACCATTAAACGTCAATCTGGCGCAACATTCGGCAGGTTCTTTTTCCACTGGAACACTTTGAGGAGGCTGAAGAGAACGCTTTATGCTGCTTTTGGGTGAAGTGAATAGTCTTTACAAATCTTGGCAACGTAACAATAGAACAAATGACTGCTTAAAAAGAAATGCCACATGCCGAGCTCAACTAGAGTTCAGAAGTCGGAACGGGTTCCTTGTTTATTTCATCATATATTTTTTGCCCCATTATACAAAAAGCTTTAAGTTTCAGAAGCGGTGGGCAATATACCGGTTAAGGCGAAAACCTCTAGATTACACTGTGCCAGCACAATAATTTGTCTATTTACAAAGGACTAGAACAGTATAACTTTGTTTCATAAGTTTGTACTCAAACACAGAAAAAACTTGTGGCTTTTAGTTTCTCTGTCTTTTATGTTGTTTTGGGTGTTTTTTTGAGGGGGTGACTCAAAATTCATTTGATTTCAGGCAATTGTACAAAAAAACAGTGAAACCAACTTTTCTTCATAGGGTATAAATGGTCAGATAGATGATGAAAAGGTAAACTATTAGAGGGCCACCGTTTACAGGCATACCAGCGACTCATGTCATTGGGCGTGCCGTATAGACACAGAAGGTTGAACGAAAAAATAACATTTAACAGTGTATAGTTGCAGCTCATGCTAAGTCATAAGATGGCTTGAACACAGAGAACTTGTGTGATGGAAGAACAACTTATTAGAAGTAGACACATTGACGTGAGACGCTTATTTACCTAATTTGAACATACATTGCCTTTTATGACAAATCGCTTCAATTGTTACAACCTAACAGGTTTATGTAAACACGTTCCTTGGAAGAGCCAATGAGACGCTTGCATGTGTCGCTCGCAAATCTTTAACTCTTTACAGTGTAAAGAGTTAAAGATTTGCGAGCGACACATGCAAGCGTCTCATTGGCTCTGCCAAGGAACGTTGGCTCCCATTGGCTACGCCCGGAACTGCTGTAGTCAAGCTCATTTGATGGTTCGGAGTTGCCGATTCTCTCTCTCTCTCTCAGTGTCCCTAAAAGCCCAAGTGCAAACCAAGAGTTGTGTGTCCTGTCCTATTTATTATAGTAACCTTAATACAGTGGTACCTCACTTTACGACAGTCTCCACTAACCAAAATGTCACATTATGAAGGTCTCCCTTACGAAGGTCTCCCTACGGACCATTGTTTAACATTATATAGACACACACGCACTGCTGCATAAAGACGACGTGTTTCCATTTATTTGTGATTGTTCCTGACTTGAAATACAGAAAAATATGGGCTTATATTTACGCATATATTTGAAATCGGCAATAAGCACCCTCCAAGTTTTTGAGCGTCAAAAAAAAAAAAAGGGTGCTTATTTTCGCGTAAATACAGTATTATCAGACCAACCTTTGGCTGGAAGGCTCCTTGCAGTGAGCTAAAAGGTCCAGAATGTGGCAGTAATGGAGGCATGCCTGGCATTGTTGGTGGATAGGAGGGAAAAAACTGCGAAAAACAAGAGGGACACATGACAGTCTGTTCCATCTTCAGGCAAGGCTTCAGGTCACAACTTACATTTGAATGCCTTAAGAAGGGATTGTCCAGCTTCGGCGCATATTTGTCGAACTAGAATTAGAAAAAGAGAGAAGAAAAGAAGATGCAAATTAAAAACACTTCAATAAAGCCAAAGGCATATGTTTGTAAAATCCCGTCAGGAACACGGCACAGTGCTCACAGAGTCAAACACAAAGCAGATGAGGTTCAAATACATTACACACTTTTTAATAAAACAATTACACAGTCAAACAGCCGTTCAGTGTCAAGATGAAAGAAAAGCGGCTGGCAAAGGCTTCACAGGGAGAGGAGAAGCCGGTTCAAAACTAAGCTTTCGCTCATCATTCTACCCTCCAATACACCCTGTCTGTACAGTCCCACACTCAAGAGTAACATAGCTTCTGTGAGCTTTAGCTGAGAAAGCTAAATTTAGCATCTAAAAGTGAGTGAGGACCATCCACATTAAATGTTTTAAAAATCACTCCACATTGTTAAATACTCAAATGCAAATAAACCAAACTAAAAGATATTGGTCTGCATGGAGATCAAGTTCATCTACTACTTGAAGAGACCAAAACAGATCTTCAAAAAGTTAAATCCCTGTCCCTTGTAAAACATTTAAGACACAAACCCTGGTATTTGATCTCTGGACATCTCTGCATTAATAATCAAAGGCGCTTCTATTACATCACAGTTCTACACTGAAACTGCTCTTTGCTTTGGGACTCATGAACCTCACTGACACAATCTGAACAACACGAAAGGTCATGAGGTTTGTCTTCTGAGCATCAATGAACAGTGGTTCAAAACTGCACTTGAAGATCATTGAGCATCTGAATATGCGGTGATAACCAGCCAAACTCAGTCAATGCGGCTTACTTAGAAAACCACTGATCGGCCCTTTCTGCCTCTGGCCAACAGGCCTGGTTCATAGCCAGCACTTAAAAATAAAGCAAAGGTTGGTGAAGCCCTATAAAACAAAGCTTCCTCTTCAGCAACCCCTGTTGGTGCATCATAAACTTTGGAAAATCATTCAGCAAACATTGTTAGAAACACCGTTGAGAAATAGAAAGAGAGGAGACAGACAGACAGACAGACAAGGGATGAAGAAACAACAGATTTCACATCACACATTTGACTTTAAATGCCGAGAAAAGCACGTCGAGTTGTATCACAATTTACCCCAAACAGTGCAACACACTCCAAAAACACTCAAACATCATGTGACCAGAAAGAAGAAATATGCAAACTTTTCAGGCAGGGTCCAGAACCACACTCAAAACTACAGAATCAAACCCAACACCAGGTTTGAACCAAACAAGTGCAGTCAAATGTTGTATCGTGATTGGATGAAGCATGGTAATGCGTGTCACGTGGTGAAGCTCGGAGGAGTTTCTGATGATCAGATGCTCTGCACACAGAAGCCATTAAGCTTCATCAGTGATGTCATGGCTTTCTTCTGCGGTCTGGACCGCGAGCTCTGGACGCATCACAGCGAAAGAGCTCCTTGGGCACAGTGGGAGTGGCATGTCAACAAAGCCACGATTGGATAGTGTGTGTACAAGAGCAACCCCAAAGGGATGATCTCATGATGATGGGAATGAGTTTTGAGATGAGGCTTGGACTTCGGCCGGTTTAAGAAGAGCCTCAAGCCCTTTGGATCCAAACTAAACTGCGTCAGCTTAACTTCTCTGGCTTGGGTAGAATCAGTGAGAGACACTGTTCGCCCTGCTGCCGGAACCGCAACAGAACGGCGAGGTCGCAGCACACAGGGCCTTGTTTGTAGGAGTGAAGGGACTTTAAGGGGTAATAAGAACTTGTTTCTTTTACTTATCCTCACATTTCTGGCTGGGGTACGCACCACAGGGGGTGCAGTGACGGCTGATGGGGGCAGACTGGCGGGGAAAGGCGTGAAGGTGTGCTGGTGCGTGTGTTGGTGCTGGTGCATATGCTGATGTTGGTGAAACTCGGATCGGAGGAGCGACCCGGGGGCCGACGGCGGCCCCGTCGCTCCCGGCACCAATCCCCGACCACGCTCTGAACTCTGAACCAGGAAGCGGTTGTTCAGCTCCTGCCGCAGAAGATCATGCTCTGCAAGAAAGGAGAGTGAAGTGGGAAAGGAGGGAAAAGGGGAGGAGGGGTGGGGGGGGGAGACACAGGAGGAAAAGGAAAAAAGGCACGGCGGCCAGTGAGTTTTCACAACAGCGGCAGGAAGAAGCGAAAGAGGGTCGTCACCTGGCTTTCTCTGTTTCTCCAATTCAAGGTGTGAGGGTTTTCTACGTGAGGACTCATTGGTGGAGGTAAGAGAGTTGCCTGTGACAAAGTGCCAATCAGAATCCCCGAATGAGGCTGGCAATACATGATTGGTTGGTTGAAAGAAATCAACAGGCTGGTATCTAAAGACAAGAGAGAACCGAGAGTCACCTCAGCAGAAAACACACACACACTTGAGTTGACGTATTCGATCAAGTCAAGCTGAATTCAGTGTTTGTGGCGTAATGTTGATTACAACATGTTTTGGACGTTCTTTTTTTAACTAAAACTGGGGGTAACATTTAAATTATTTAAAAAAAGGGGGCCAAGGCGGTTTCTGAGCAGTTACTGTGCGTGTGATCAACATTAGGCCTCAAAGCAGTGCAAGAAAGTATAGTCTGCATATTCTGGATATAAAACTTTAAAAGACTGATCAGCTTGTTTGTAAATCTATTTTTTCAAAACAGATCTTAATCTGTTGCACCAAGATTTTAGATCTTGGGGTCTGTTAATGAACTGACAGAAACTGGAGTCGTCAAATTGCTTTACAGGGTCTGAACTTCCCGTTTAAAAGCCAATGTTCCAAAACGTTCACTTACCGTATAAGTCACCGATGACGAGACAGGATGAAATTTTGGAATTTAGTATGTAAAAATATTTTGGTCATGTTTGATGTTACGGGTCAGACGTCAGGTAATGGGTTAAGTGGGACTTAAAAGGTTTTCTTAAAGAAAACACTTCAAGAAGTGAGGCTAGAAATAAGAATTATCGGAATTTGTCAATATTTACTCTGTTTTTTTAAAGTTCATGGATTATCAGACCAGACAGATAGATCTGCTAAACAACATTTACAACAGAAATACTATTTTTATCTAAACTTGATTAAACAAGAAAGCTTAAATGGGGCAGGATTCTAATCTCTACTTAAAACTAGCATTACCGTATTTTTCAGACTTATAAGGTGCATCTTTTAAAACATTTCTTTATTAAAGAAAAATATCTTTTTTTTCCCTTTTTTTTCTAATCTCACCCCCCCCTCACACATTTAAGGCACACAATATTAGTAGGCATTAAAAGGCATAATCAATACAAAAAATTTTTAGGATTTTAAGTGCACCTTATAGTCCAAAAAAACAAGGTATTTGTACAACATACATTTCTACGACTTTAAATAATACAGATTGTTTTGGAAATATGTTCAATTGAGGCAAACACTACAGCTACTACAGGCAAAATCTACAACTACAGAGAGAATGTAGCTCTGTGATGGATGTTTACCTGGATAAGGTGGTCCAGCAGGATGACCTGGCACCACCAGGCTGTTGGTCGGTAGGGTTGGCGGAGGAGGCAGTGTAGCAGGGGTGGCAAACATGACCGGATGGCTGGAGAGGTGAGAAGGCGAGTGAAGGGAGTAGTGGGAAGAGGGAAGCCCGGCTAGGCCCAGAGGCAGAGGTGGCGCGGGCGATGGCAGGCCACTGAGGTGATGTGGCGAGTGAGGCAGGTGGTGTTTGGGAGGAAGACCTGAAGAGTTGCTGCTGTAGACACATTGAGACAAACGCACTTTCAATGAAGTGATTCCAGGATAGCAAAACAGTCTTTGAATAAAACACTATCTGGCGTCGTGAAACATACCTGATGTCGTGAAGGCCGTAGGGGAAAGGATGGTGATGGCTTATGATTGGCCGGCTGTGAAGTGGGGGTGGCTGAGATCTCTGCTCCTGTGAATGAGGCAGGTTCCTCAGGAGAGGAGGAGTGGGAATGGGAGGTAGAGACTCTTTCTTGATGCCAAGGGGGTTTGGCGAGATGGGGTGTGGTCTGGGCGGGGGGGCTGCCGCTGCAGCAGGGGCAGGAGACCCCGTAGGGGGTGAAGCGGGAGTAGGACTTGAGATTGGTGGGCCAAACGAGACGTTGTTGCTCTGTTCCTGGCTGCGCTGAAGTCCAGATACTTTGGTCGAACTGCAAGTTTTGGACCCGGGATTCTCATTCGTTGATGTAACTGGAATGATAAAAAAACCCAGCAAATTATTGAAACAAACGGAATACATTTGTCTGTCAATTGCAGTCCAAGATAAGTTAAAATAATTTGTAACAGTACCAGCTTTAAAACTGAAAATAAAATAAGAAATGGTCAGTTTTGTGACTTCACATATCTTCCAAACTTTCCAAAAACACCAAAAAGGTGGTCCCGGCCCAGACCCAGTGCAAGCCTGCAGAAACCTTATTTGAAGCAACAGACTTGCATGTAATGGAACATCACTTATAATGACAAATGTGCCATTCTACGCTAATAATATATCTAATGCAAACACGTTGTAATTGTTGACATTCATTTGACAGGAACATTTATCCAAAGTCCCTTACAAAATGAGCAGATTGAGTTCTTGCTGAAAGACACTTCCGTTGTAGAACAAAGCGGCATTCAAACCTGAAACCTTTTAGTCACAAGTCCATGAAACCTTTTAGTCACAAGTCCAACTCTACCAGAAGCCACAACTGCCCTCAAATCAAAACAAAACAGAAGACTCTCAAAAAAAGAGATATTTCAGTCATAAATGACATTTGTCGACTGGTCTGAAGAGACGAGAACAGACCGTTTGGGATGGTCCCAGGAAGTTTGGAAGTCCCAGAAATGGTCCACGACTGTGGATTTGCAAGCTATAGCGTGGAATTCTATTGTCAGATGGTGGCAAGCAGCTGTGATGCTCTTTACCCACTGTGCACCATGCTGGCATATGCCAGGACACCAAACACATCCAGATCAGTTTGTACCTCAGTGCCTCATCGCTCTCATCTGCCTCTTTATCAGTTCATCCCAGGTTTCTTTCCTTTCAATATTTCGTGCTCTCTCTGCGGGTTTTATGAAGTGTTTAATCAGGTCATTTTCATGCTCGGCTATAATCAGATGATCCAATTTTCTGCCGGCAATCCAGTCAGAATGAATAAATCAGAGCTAATTAAAGTTAAATGCTGTTCCCATTCATAGATTTAGAGAGCGAGCAGTCTGCCATGAAATAATTATGTTTCAATTGTGCTGTGAAAAGAGATCATGCGCCTTTATAGTGGCCTTCAGAGAGTCTTCCCCTGGCTTCATCCCATGACACTTCAAGGGCCTGGGCTGATACTGCCAAAGTCTGAGGAACATCTTGTTTCGCTCCGTGAAAAGAACACTGCAGAAACGCTATGTGTTGTGAGCAGAGTTTTCAAAAACGCAAGGCTTGGAAAAAAAGGTACAGTCTATGACACTGCGGTGTTCCTGCTCACTGGATCACCATCTTCAGACACTATTCCATTGGTTTCCAGGCCTAGATGGTATGTTCACATAATTTTGGAATAACAACGACCGATGCGCCCATTAATGCAGTTCTCACTCCAGCTATAAAAGCACAAGCCATTAAAGCCCAACTCTGTTCGTGAGATTCCTGCCGTGAAATAACACAGCACTTCATCATTAATGGACACCAATTATTGATGGATAAAATGGACGTCTTGTATTCCCTTGAGGAATGTGACAACCACTTAAATGAATCCCACAGTCCTCGGTTGGTTTTCTAAGAGAAGTGCTTCTGATTTGCAAGGTCCTTAAGCAGAATTTCATCCCTATAGATGGAATTGCTTGAAGCGTTCATTCACGGGCAACGTTGCCTGGCTGCTTTTTCCCCAACAAAGCCGAAGTTACAAGTCTGCTGTGGGCTGACGTTGCCTTGGAAACCAGTCTCAAAGGCATGTCCGTGAGCTGGGAGCGGACAGTCGGGATCCGTTCTGTGGCTCTTTAGGCACAATGGGCCTTGCGCTATCTCTTAATGATGATTCTAATGGGCCATAATGGCAGCCAGCAGGAAGGACAAGACATACAAGCACGGCTTCTTTCTCATTAAAAAAAAAAGGCCCGGCCAATGTCTCGGCATCTGAATGTGAGGCGTGCACAATCACGACACTGAGGGCCGGAATCATGCGAGTGTCAAATCTGCAAAAAAAAACATGCTCGTCCGTCAGGCTGATGAGGATCTCCTGGCAGACATGGCAGAGTTTGGCACAGACGCGGCATTTTCAGCTCGGAACCAGCCAATGTCTTGTCAATTCAGTTTGCAGTAATTGGTAATATATCAGGCTTGCTGTAGCGCTGTTAGAGGATGCGCGGCTTTCGCTTTTCTCAACCGCTCAACGTCCTCTGGCCAAAATAAACCAGTTACACCTTAGTTTCAAAAAAACAATGTTTGGTGGACAAAAAAAAAATTAACAGGACCAATTTTAGTTGCATTCGACATAAATAAGTGAGCAAAATGTGTCAGCCAGGACGGTGACCAGGAACTAGGGCTGCAACTAACGATTATTTTCTAATCAATTCATTTATTGATTTTTTTTTTGATTAATCAACTAATCTATCGAGTAATTTTTCAATCATTCTAATGATTATGTTTTTTGCCCAAACAATTATTTGTTCATAAAAATGAAATAAACATCCTATTTGGTTTTTAATTAACATTGTCTTTTAATGACCACAAACACACACACCCTAACTGATTAAAGATCTCCACACCCTGTAAAGTGCATTTAAATTCAGCCAACAACAATGTGATTTAAAAACTGAATTGGTGCTCTGCATTTAAACCATCCAAGTGAAAGTACACATACACACAGTGACGTGAACACACACAAACCCGGAGCAGTGGGCAGCCTAAGCCGTGGCGCCCGGGGGGCAAGTGGGGTTCAGCGACTGGGGTTCAAGGACATTCAGTTGCAGAACCAGCTGTAGAGGGATTCAAACCTGCAACCTTTCGGACACGGGTCCAGGTCCTTGAAAAGAACAAGAAACGGGTCGACGCACGTTTTTTGGCGTCGAAGTATTTATGTAATTGTAGATGTCGACTAGTGGTTGCAGCTCTACCAGGAACCATTTTGAAGACATGGAGAGAAGAACTGCAGCCACTAAACGGCAGCAGTATCTAGAGGATGCTTGAGGACTATGGTTTTCAGAACCAAAAAGGAGGTTCTGAAGAAGGTTTAGCAAACGCAAAACAGACTGGAAACTCTTAAGACAAGTGGAATCGCAGAGGAATCACCCCGAGAACGCCCACAGGCTTGTCATGTCAAAGGTCAAATCCTGAGAAGGTAGCGAGACTCTCTAGGGACGTGTCGGCCTCCCTGTTCACCAGATGACACTTCAGTGGACTATTGATCTTCTCTATCGCCTGCTGTCTCCATCACACAGGATCTCTCCAGGGATTATGGCTTCAACACGGACTTTCTTCAGCAGAAACCACCAGTAATGTCTTTAGATGACTGAGTGACCCTGGCGGTGTTCCACAGCTGTCCCACTCGGATCTCCTTGACCCGGACCCTGGTTCCAGCATCAGACGTCACTCTGAGAACATCTGGAGCAATGACAGATGGCTCTCTCGCTACCAGAGGAAATGATTTCCAGCACTCTGAAAATGAATCCGTCTCGCATCAGAAGACACTTCTATGATCTGTGTATGGTGGACCCTTGGGTTGTTAACACTGCACTAGGTGAGATATTAGGCCGCAAACACCAGTGTGCGCTCCACTTGTTTGCATACGTGTTTTAGAACACACACACTAACAAGCGTTTGTATATTTTGGTACATAAAAAAAACCAAGATGAAACCAAAGAACATAGAATCTTGAATTAGTTGCCATTATTGTTTGATAAAACGTGTTACATGAAAACGCTTACAGCCGTCTCTGAAAGCTGGCCGACAAAGAACGCATGTGTGTTCACACATTTAAATATAAATAAATATTTTCAACAGTCTCCTGTTGCTCATGCAAATCTCATAATGCCCTTTCATTTGCGTGAGTCTTATGTGAAAGAAAAACGACCAACATGCAAAACGTGCTTAGAAACGACAAGAGGAGATGCAAAGTATCTCAAACCACCAGGGACAATTAATACCCTTCATACACACACACACACACGGCGCCTTCTTTGCCTTCATACACCATTAACATCATTATGACGACACAAAAATCCACGTTGCGCCTGGAAACAAAAAAGAAACAAACAAAGCAGCAGTTTCACTTCGAGCTGCTGAAATCAACAAACACGCAGGAAATCCTCAAAGCTGCATTCAAACAGGAAATGATCTCCTCTTTAACAGATAAATCCCTCTGGATTTGGCTTCTACAAAGTCAATAAACAAACAAACAAACAAACACGGAAGAATATAGCTACAAGCAGCAATGACGGGGCTCAAGCCTCTAAAGATGTGTGGTGAAAAGCAGAACTGAGGATGTTCTGTACTAAACGTGCATCCAAAAATAAGCCAAAGAATTCAACAGATTATATTGTAAACAAGCTCAGAAAGTATACAACCAAAAACATGTGCAACAATGTGTACTGAACAGCAAATGAGAGGCAGTCCAGATCTTCTTTATTAAATGAAATCATAATTTTAAATATTAGAGTTTGAATAAGGAGCCTCCATAGTTTCACGACACTAAGTTTTGATAAGAGCTTAAAACCACAGACTTGTTCAATTTTTAATGAAACTTAATGTATAAAAATAGTGCAAAAATAGCACAATTTGCTGAAAGACATTTAGTTTGTCTTGAGCCTCGGAATAAAAAACGTCCTCATATATATATATATATATATATATACACACACTAGGTTCATGAGACGAGATGAGATTTAGATTTTTTTTAAATAAAAAAAATCTTTGATAAAATATAAGGAGAGCAATATTTTATCTGTATTGTATTTAACTAAAACGTTCAAAACTGTTGATGAATTTCACTCTTTCTATTTTCATCATATGCATGCAGTGATAACCAGATAACCAACCTAATATTGATCGTACAAAATATGATGCCATAAATCGCCAGGCAAGTAATTTCACAAAAAAATTTAATTGTCAATAGTATAAAAAAATCCATTAAGCACAGACATTAAACACACTATTTATAGACAAAGACAAGACTTCCAGTAACTTGCAAAGAATGGTATAATAATTTTGGCATCAAGTTCAACTCAACATAAATGTACTTCATTATGATTAAATTCACTGTGTTCATTTTAGCTCTAAAAACCCCAAATGTTGTATTACAAGTTGCAATGCAGAACATACCATAACATAACATGTAGAATAAAAAACATATTTACTGAAAGTGTCCAGTCAATTATTGTCCAGAACAAGTGAAGGACAAATCAAGCGCTCGTGCACGAAACCTTTAAAATTTTTAATTCCACACACTGTAGCAAAGGAAGCGCCAAATTCTCGCGAGAAGCAACGGATATCGTCACACCCCTAATATATAGGTATATTTTATAGTACAGTATATATATATATATATATATATATTTTTTTTTTTATATAATTTTAAGTGTTTAAATTCTTCAATTATTTTTTTCGCCATTAATTACAGTTGCAATTTTTTTTTACAATGAATAGAAGTAAGAGAGTCGCTGTCTCCTGGTGTCTCCTAAGATCAGCAGCTCACAGTCATTGAGTTCAGGTGTTGTCACTTAGGCGCAAAGTGACTCTGACCTACTTTTCCCCTCTCAGCGAGCTACACAGTTCATTTTCAACTGCAAATAACTTTATGCTTCATGTGATGAGGATTTATTGAGTTACAGTTCATTTTCAGCTGACAAAGAGAAGGCAAAACACGCTTCACGTTTTAGTTTTATCATTAGTATTATTTTTACAAAAAACACAACGTCCTGTTTTTATTAAGAGTGTAACCTAAAAAAATTTACTTCAAACTTTCAATTGATGGATAACACTTATAAGTAAGACCAAAATTGACTTATTGTGACACACACACACATACACAGTTGCACACATATGTATTATATTGTAATAATTAAAAATTTTTTGCAGAAGCCTCTCTTCACATAGTATAAAATACTTCAATAGATTTACCTTTAACTAATGTAAATAAAGGGATAATGCGTGCTTATTCCACTTCATTCTTGGTGGATTCATACTAAAACGATGAAAAACAAAAGCCGCCGCAACTCTGTGCCGATCAGTCCACGGCTCTGATGTTGGCGAGGCATTTGCAAATGTCCCAGATTGTTTGTGTGGTACCACGTTGTGCCCAAACGGCTCATCATTTCATTAATTAGCTTGAGCTGCGTGGTTGGCAAATGCGGCGGGCACGGCGGCAGCTGTCGGGATTGATTAGGGAAGAGGACGCAGCGCTGCAATTATCTAGATGACTGCAGACAATGGCTGTCTGCTCTAATAAAGATTCGTCTCGCAGCTCAGCAGGACGCTGGAATCGACGAGGAATGATACGACAGACGGATGTTCAATCCTCGGCTTCTGACAAAAAGCCAACACGCAAAGTCAGACACACGGGATGGAGACGAGGACGACGACTCGGGGCTGCGCGATTAAAAGATAAAACAGAACTGCGATATTTTTTATCACATTCAGTGTTGCAGTAAAATAAAAAAACCAGTAAAGGAAACAGATGCTTTCAGCGTTTATCATGTCTCCTGTGGTGTGATCGGTGCAGTTGTTAGCTAACAGATTAATCGCAGACTAGTCTGTGTTTAGTAAGTTGTGTGTGTGTGTCTTTCACCCACAAGCTTCGAAAAAAATCATTTTGACTTAACGACAGTGTGAGATGTTCTAGCGCACATCGTGTAGCACAACAAGCTGATCTAGCAGGAGCTACACAACTAACACACTATATAATTAGTGCTGTCAAAGTTAACGCACGTGATTAAAGTGCTTAATCGCATACATTTTTCAAAGCCAATAATCAGTTGAAATTTTTTTTACTTTCAATTTGGCAATGTGCAATGAATAGAACCAAGAGATCGTCATTAGGATCAGCAGCTCACAGTCATTGAGTTCAGGTGTTGGCACTTAGGCGCAAAGTGTTTAAGCGACACTGACCTACAGTTCATTTTCAACTGCAAATAACTTGCTCTGTTAAAAAAGCCGAAGCTTTAGATTCATACGGATTAGATAAACAGACAACACTGTATTTACTTATACTTATTTTTAAAAACAGACATTCTAACCTTTATGTAGACATGTGATACATATTTTTTAAGTTACAGTTCGTTTTCAGCTGACAAAGAGAAGGCAAAACTTCTTAGTTTTATTATTATTATTTTTACAACGTCCTGTTTTTATTAAAAGTGTAACCTAAAAAAATATGTTCCTCAAACTTTAAGTTGATGGATAACACTTATATGAAAGGCCAAAATTGACAGTTTTCGTGTGTTTTATCTTGAAAAAAGATAAACCTTTGGAAGGTTAGAAAACAGACAATACACTGCAAAATGAACAAAAATGATACTAAATTATTTTACAGTGTTTAAACAAGTGTTTATTTAGTGTTGAGTTTACATTAATTTACATCCAATATTACCAGCTTCAGTCTTTTAATCGCGATTAATTTGGTCAGGGAAGTGTATTAAACTAGTTAAAAAAAAAAAATAATAGAATGTAACAGTGTCACCATATGTTACACTATCGCAGTTCTAATCCGCAGTGTGAAGATGTAACGGTGTGTTTCATTAAGTTGAAACCATCAGACCAACAGGAAAAACCATCTACTGCAACGATAACTGAAACTACTGACCACAACTTGTAACTCCACCACTAAGTCAACAAACAGTTTGCTTTTGTCGTTGTCTTAGTCTTTGCACATTATTATCATAAAAATTAGCACCGATCGCAAAGCACTGATACGAATTCCACACAACAGTGTTACTAGAACAAAATTTTAAGTCTATAATCACTATTAGTACCATGAGATTCCTTATTTGCCCGAACTCGGTCTACACATGTGTTCTTCAGACGTCCTCACCAAAGTCTTCAAAATCGTGCCAAGAAGAAAAGACCTTTCCCTTTCTGGAATGGCACTTCTCCAGCTCTGGTTTCCTTCCAGCTGACTCTCAGCCTCGCTTCACGGGGCAGCGCCAGGCTCAGCATGGGCAATGATTCCACCTCAGCATGTCGGCTTTATTTAGCTGCATAATGCCCTTACAAACTCAACAATGCCTCTTTGTTGCCCTGCAGGAGAGCATCCTCTATTAGCACCGCCAGCTGCTTTTCCCCTGATTTACAGACTGCGGAGAAAAGCAGGAGTTGAAACTGAAGAGAAGAGGATGGAAGGGGAGGGCCGGACAGAAGCCATCGCCGTGTGCAGCTTCAGAAAGCGGTTCTCCAACAATGCCATCAGGTGAGAGAGGAAGAGAGCGATGGCATTCTGCAGCTGGACTCTCCGGCTTTACACTCTTTCTCTTGACCCGCCATTTTCACTCGTCTTCGGTTGATTCACAAGCCGGCAGACGGATGGCGACACGCTTGCTCTGGAGGTCTTATGATTCGCTTCCTTGGGAATGACTTGCCTTGTGACTTGATTAACAAGAGAGCGAAGGACATCTCCACGCCAAATTATTCTGGATAATCGGCTTGAAGAAGAGCTGATCGTATCGTTCACAGTGTGACTATAGAGAATAGATAAAGCAGGAATAAAGAAATGACATGATCCAGGGTCAAGTAACAGTCGCAGAGCGGCTAGTTTCCAGCTAGTTATCTGATGCACAAACCGCGGCGAGATCGAGATAAGACCTCTGCGTTTTCAAAGATCTCATTCTGAACGCTCCGTTTCGACATAAAAGCCTTTCTCTACTGCGTCGAGATCCTTCACAGATGCATTACAACCCATTACAGATCGTGCGTTATTCGGATGTTTCCCAACACTTTTAGAAACTATAATGTTTGGCCGCGGCAGACGGAAGGGAGATAGCATCGCAGGTAGAGCCAGTCTCACCGCCAGGCCGAGGAATCCACTCAAAGACCCTTTATATTTGCACAAAAACGCCAAACAAAACACTCCTTGTTGATGGAGCCAAAAACACAAGGGCTTTTTAATGTTGTTTCCCCAGAAAACACCGAGATGCAGAAGCGTTTGGGGGCCGCGGGGTCCGTTCTGAAACACATTACTCCTGCGTGACAGTGTTTAAGTGGCGACATAGGAGTGTTTACAGCGGTTAAGCGTGTCCTTTCTTGCAAGCAGGTGCTGAATTACAGTTCAGAGACCCTCTTGTTTAACTCGGGTGGGTTCCACTCTGGAAGACGTGGAGTCGGGTTGCAGGGAAATATCGGGTTAGCCAACACAATACTTCAATCGTGAGAACACGGCCAAAAAAACGGCGGCGTTGAAGTGAAATGTAAAAGCATGACGGCCTTAATCAGAAGACCACAGCCAAACATTTCACAGTCTTCAGGCGAATCCGTCCCTAACAAGCGGCAACTGAACCACTCCATTCAAAACACGTGCGTGTGACATGTTGAGAGCCTCCGAAGCATCCGGTGAGGTTAGTAATAAAGCCCGTCTGAGGGTTTGGAGGCGTTCCAGTAAATCTAATGGAGACGGGCCCTGTGTCCTGACCTCTGCTACAGCTCAGGGAGACCTGCTCCAACAGGCACGTCTCCTCCAATTTCCTGTTACAGCTCTCTCGCTCTCTCAACCCACAGCTGTGAAAAGAACACGTCTTTATTTGGTTGACAAACAGCTTCAACAAATTATCAACCTCCTTAAAAACACACCACTTGCAGAAAAGTGTGTGCGACTCCTTGTTACGTGAACATGTTCTCTCCCACGAGTGAAGCTCATTTAAAGCCGAGACTCAGGTGACTCATTCTTCTTCAAGAACCTTTGAGCCACAGAGATGATCTTTCCGCCGGTGGATTCAATTCATGGTGTTAGCTAGAAAAAAAATTCATAGCCTTGGGTAGATATAATAAAGTGTCTGGGGTCCGGACTGTGCTTGTATATGTTCGTGACTGACCTGCTTTCAATTTACTACCAATAAAACTCGAAGAAACCAAAAAAACGAGGGGATGTTGGGTTCACAAGTGGGCAGAGAAGTTCGACCAGGGATGCTCACACTTTTTCTGCTTGCGGGCTCTTTATAAAATGAGCAGGTTGAAGCACTTACCTGTAAAAAACTAAAACATTCACAAAAAATATAATAAATAGAAAATTTTATTATAATAATAATAATAATAATAATAATGAGTATTTGTAGGGCACTTTTCACAGTTTTAACCGTCTCAAAGCGCACAAAACAAATTATTAAAAAAAAAATAGAAAACATTATCATACCATATTTACAAGAATATAAGCACCCCCTTTTTCCCCATTTTAAAAGCTCAAAAACTAGAGGGGTGCTTATAAAAACACATTTTAAAAATGCAAGTAAAAAAGAAAATGAAGCTCCTCTTTTTCCAAATTTCAAATCAGGAGCAATCACAAATAAATGGAAATACAGCTTTTATTGTATTTTACAACAACAATTTTATATTGTTGCTTATACTTGCGTAAATATGGTAAAAATTGCGTAAAAACAACAACAGTATTCCTTACTTTTTTCCTTTCTGTGTCTTAATGTCAACGCTATTGGCTTTTTAGTTGGTTTAAAGCTATTGTTTTTTAAACTATTACAACTTCGAAGCTTCTAGATTCACAAGTTCATGATATTGTTGCAATGCGCGTGCTGCGTAAATTTAAAAACATATTCAAAGCAAGAGATAATTGGCTGATGTTTGATTTCATATACAATGCTCCATTTTTGTTTTATAGCCCCGCAACTCGCCCAATTGCCTTTGGGACGCACCCCACCTAAACTTTATACATTACCAGGCAAACCCACCAGAGATCATTTGTGTATATTTTCACCCTTCACGTTCTCAACTTCCTCCTTTTCCTCAATGGAAGCGCTGCTCTTCGTTTTTACTCACCGTGTTCTGGCACATCTATTTCAGTCGAGGCCCTTTTGGCCTCCTCACTAACAGAGGCAGTGAGGTCCAGCTCTAAATGGCTCTTCACAGTGGAGATCCACTCCTGGGACCCTCTTATCCGGTCTCTCCCTGACGAGGCAACACATCAGCGGGGTTCAGGGTCTCACTCATCCGCCGCTTTCCAGCACGGTGCTAAAATAACAGCCACTCCGGGCCTGAATGGGGCCATTGGAGAAAGGTTTTTAAGAGGCCTATCCTGTGCTGGGCGCGAGGGAAAACAGATGCCTGTTTGATTAATAGAAGACCACACAGACCGGGACTTCTTCATTTCTTCCGTTCTCTCTCTTTTCGGCGGTGAGAGGCTCACACAGACCTAATATTTACAGACGTCTCAGAACAGCTCAGGACGATTAATGGCCGCCTGGACGTGGAACAGGCGATTGCTGTAGAACGTCTCTCAGTGTGGAGCGTCCCTCTGCGCTTTTAGTCCATGTGAAGATTTCAGAGCTAATTAGCTTAACCTCACAAACCGTCTCTGAGCGGCAAGACTTCAGTTTGATGAATGCGGCTGCAGTAACGTGCATTGTGTTCCTAAAGAGCACAGGCGCCTGTGTCAGCACAGGCTGGGAATCATCTCCATCCATCCTCTTCTCCATTTCTGGGTCAGAGCGAGCTCGAGCCAATCCCAACTACTCTGAAGTCGCGGATCTAAATCTAAGACAAACTCTCACTCACATTTGGCACACTGGAGGTTTTGTTAGTTAGATTTGATTGGTGAAATGATGAAGATGCTTTCCACTACGGACCTTCAGACTCCAATTAAACGTACTCATTGGGCTCCGCAAAATCATTGACTTGACCCGCTGCAACTGGTTGGATTAAGCAAGAGCACATCACTGGTACTGACCTCTTTACATTGGCTCACAATTAAGTCTCGTAGAGAATTTAGGATTCTGCTTAACGTTGTTTTAAGCTGCGTGTGGTATTGATCCTCAAAGTGATCATCTTACCCTCCACTCCAATTCTAGATCTCTGAGGCAGATTCATCAAATTCTTCTTGTCAGTCCCTTTTGTGGGAGGCTATGGAACACACTTCTTCTCCAAATTCTACTGATCTATTTACTTCTGCCTTGAAACCTTGCAATTTTATAGACTCCTGTTAATTCTACTGTAGCGGAAACCAGAGACACACAAAACCCATAAAATCTCATACCGTATTTATGCAAATATATGCTTTTTCAGGCACAAAATAAAAACACACATATATATATTTAATCGGCTGTCAAACGATTAAAATTTTTTAACTAGTTACTTAGTTTATAACTACCACTTCCTCAACCAAATTAATCGCGATTAACCATTATTTAAAGAAATTAGTGCTTTAATTTACGAGAATATTTGAAATTGTCGATTATAAGCACAGCGCAAGTTTTTAAGCCTCTAAAATTGAGAAGAGAAAAAAAAAAACAGGTGCTTATATTCCAGTAAATACGGTAATCATAATCATTATTTTGGAGAATGCAAACTCCAAACAAAATGTTCTGGAACCCACCACTGAAAAACATGACAAAAAAATCTCCTTCACAATGCTAAAATGACTTGGCAGCCTTCAAGTAGTAGTAGCAAGTACTTCAAGTGAACATGTTCGGTTCAGCTCCTTCCTGTGCAAGATGCTGGGCCTTACCAGATCCTACTGAACCGCTTCCCAAAATGTCGAATCCATTACAAGCATGTTTGCAATATTCTTCTAGTCAAGCATCTCATCTCTGCCAGAGACTGAACATTATCCAAGCTTTGTGTTTGGCCACAAGCAACAACCATCTGGATTTACAAGCGGGATAATGACATTCTCCGCAAGTAGAAATGACTTCAAAGCAGGACACGATGAAACAAAATGCTACGGAAAAAAAAACCCCTCATCTTGGCATCGTCTTCAAACGAGTGATAAAGAGCGACATATTTGATACACATCGCCCGCTCTAGCCATCCAGATAAGAAGCAGACTTCTCTGCGAAAAAAACACAAAAATAAAAAAACCCAAACGAATGGCGCTACCCTGCAGCTAGACTGATGGTTATCCCAGCCCAGGCAGAAGTGATCACACTGGGGATAGTTAAAGGAGCTCCGGCAATCAACCCTTGAAAGAAAGCGGTCATTAGCTGGCCCACGAGTGCTAAAACAGCGGCGAGGCCCGACCTCATCTGTACACGCTGCCGGGTGGCTCTGGCTCCGCTCCATCAGCGACTGATCTGGGGGCAGCGAGCTACACGGTGAGGATGGTTTTAACAAGCTTAGACGGACACCCATGGGAAAGCTTAGCGAGCGCTAGAAGTCGGTTACTTTAAACCTACCCAACTCTCAAACGCACTTTCCTCCAGGGTGGATGATGCACACTTTTTATAAATCTATATATAAAGCGCTTGAAAAAGACGCAGGGAAAAACACTGTCAACCGTTATCAATTATGGGTGAGTGTCAAACAATCGCAAAATAAGAGCACAGGAAACCGCACAATAATAATAATAATACTAATAATAAAAAAAAAATCCGAATTTTATTTGTCACGATCACAAAGTGCTTCGCAAGGTGCCACCACAGGGGAAATGAAAACACAAGAGATGACACAATCGACAGTTAAAACCGACCGCGTAATACGAGAAAAAAAAGATGATAACGCAACAAAAACTCTGTGAAAACGGACAAAAACGACCAAAAAGTGAAAAATGGCGAAAACGTATTGGATGATTTGGTTTCAAAACGTGTTCAGGGTATAGAAATGGTGATATTTCTCCACCCTGCAGCTAAACTATAAATCAAGCCAAACTTTGAGGGAAAATGAGCAAATATTCATGCAATTTAACAAGTATCTCGGTGAACTCTGCACATGGCAAGCAGGCTGGAGAAGGATGGCTTTAGTAATTGCTTTTGCTGCCCCCTAAGAGGCTTCCTGCCTTTTATCCAGAAGACAATCTCTGTCTGTAATGGCTCAATTAATAATTAAACATGTTTCATCTCCTCTGTGCTCCCTCCATTTATTTTCATCTTTCTGACAGGCAGAACCGCACACACCGCGCCGGCTCCATCAGCAGATAAATGTTTCCCACAAACAGCGAGGAGCGATCACTGGAAGAGATAGAGCAACATTTGTGAAGTTCTGCCTCTCTATTACACTCTATTACCACACACGGCATAATGTGAATATAGAGCTTACAATCTATAGTGTACACAAGCAAACAACAACAAAAAATCCGGCCAATTAAACGTTTTAATCCGGCCCGCCGAACTTAAATCAAAGTCGTTTTTTTTTGCAAGTGGTAAATTCGTTATGAAGGCTTATTATTAATTTTTTTAATGAACACTAAAAAGCAGAATCATATACACAAAATGTACGGCAAAGAATTGTACTAGTATATTTTTAACATTTATTTTGACAAAAAAATAATTTATAAAAAAATTATTTCCCACCCCTGCTGTAGAAAGTTGTTTAATGCAAAATAAAGCAACAAAGTAAACAATGAGAAAACGGATGCAAAAAGTCAATACAGTAGTAAAGTGCCTAATGTTAGAGCTTTAAGATAATGTTTATTAAAACAAAGTATGAGTTGTGGTAATGTAATGTAATTGTTCATAATCCATAATCCAACATCGCAACAGTATTTTGTAACGTAATATATAACAGCTCGCCACCACAATAATTTAGCAATATTTTGCAAAAAAAAAAAAACACTTAAATCACAGTTTCTGTACAGATATTAAAAAAAGCAGTGAATGTCAAGGTGTACATTCTGTGAACTCGTCCCACTTTTCCTGGTCAAGCAACTGTCAATCACGTTCTCACCAGCCAATCAGAGAAGGAAAAAAAAGGCGAACGAAAAACCTGAAGCGAAAAAAAAGTTTCAAATGAAAACGCAAAAAAAGCACACGTAACTGCAAGTGGAAAAAAAAAAAAAAAAAAACGTAATCCGCAACAGGATTTCGTAACGTAATATTTAACAGTTTGCAACTCTTGCCACCTCGCTAAAGTAGTGCTAGCTTCGAGTCCACGAACGTGTCCGTCCGACCCTGAAGCTCCACGTCGGCACTTCCACCACCCAACAGCTGCAAAGCTGATTAGCTGGTCAAGAGGTCAACTCCTATTCATTATTTAACGGCGCTAAGGTTAGCCATACATCAGCGTTAAGCCCGCCTGCTTTCCTCCCCTTCCCCCTTGACCCTCCGTGGCCTCCACTTATTCTTTCCCTCCCTCTGTTTTTCCTGCCGTCGCGGGAAGGGAGAAAAGCAAGTGCATTTTATATTCGGAGGGTTGAAGGGCGGGCGCTAGGGGAGGGGGCTCATCCAGTGAGGCGGGGCAAGGAGCAGACTTTTATTGACATGCAGCAAATAGCGGCAAGGAACAAAGGCCACTCGACGGCTATTGAATCGTGGGCCTGCAGACAGAGTGCTTGATTAGCGATTCGACACGGAGACCCTGAGCTGTGTAGCGTATAATGAGTGCTTAGAGAACGACCCCGCGCCTCCCCGGGGACGCCGCATCCATCCCCCGCTGAATTGATTTGGCTGTACGCCATCAAATAAAGCCCAATATGATTTGTGACGGCCAGACGTGGCTCTTAATCCTCAAGTTACCTGTATCAAGATAACGTGGTAGGGCGTAAATCAGCCCCGGTGCTGCTTTAGCAATGCGTCGAGGTCCAAGTATTGCAGAGACGGGTCAGAAAACAGATTTTAAAAGTCAGTCTTTCCATCTTTAGTACAATGTTAAAAGTACATGTTTAAAGAACTTCCTTTTTGACTTGGCATCGTCCATCTCACAATTATTTTTTGTCCTTGGTTTTGGTGTCACTAAACTAAAGGTTTGTTCTAACTAGGGCTGGGCAATATGGGTTAAAATTCATATCACTACTGCACAGACGTATCGGTATTTTATCACTGTGTGTGTGTGTGTGGGGTAATAACAATAATAATAACCGTATTAACATAATTGGCAAAATTTGCGAGAGGGCAGGTGAGTGGCTACATATGATGGCTTTGTTTCTCATAATTGTTTGTAAACGTTGTCACGCTTTCTCGCACACGTCAAACCAAGATTTACTAACGAAAACAGAGTTTGATCAAAATAAAACAAGCAGAATATTCTCACACAACGCTTTAAAACTAAAACGGCCGCTCTTCTCTTAAAGGCACAGCGCAGACAATAAAGCTGCAGGCATATAATCTATTTATCTATTAGATATTCATGTTCAATTAGCAATGTCTCCGTGCTGTCATTGATAGTTGTAACGAAACAAATGTGTTATACTTACATAAATAAATCATGAATTATCACGGTATCCACGGTATTGCAACACCCATATTGTGGCACATCTCAATAGCGGTCTTCACGTTAAATCGCCCACCCCTAGATGTAACATGTTATTTCTTTCTGCAACGGCGGATTATCGGTTAACGAAGCGACCCATATGGCCTGGAACATTATCAATCGGATCTGGAGTGGTTAGCCAATGGCTGTCGCTCGCCCGCCTTGTTTGTTGCGTTTTCTCACTCTCGTTCTTCCTTTGTTCTACGCTTCTAATCCAGTATGTGTGGGCCGGTAAGTTTAATGGAAACAATTTATTAAGTCCGGCTTTAAATGCCATCTGCTGTTAAGCCTTCCAAAGCCGCTAAGCTCCCGGTTTGGCCTGAAGCTGCCGGTGCTTCTCGCGTACAGTAATGCACTGTTTAAAATGAGCACAACGGGTCAAAATTAATCAGGATTAGCAAAGCAGAAATCCACTTCACAAATGGCTTTTCACCACAATCTTCTCCCGGAATCCCAGCATGCCCTGCGTTCGCCTGATAGACCTTACACAAAATGGGTGCGCCATCGCTCCACTGATGGGTAAAATGAAGCCCTTCCAACTCGGAGCTTTCGGCGTTTCACTTTATTGCGCCGGATAATGGTAAAACTGCGAAAGCGCCTCAACTGCTCATTTCCGCTTCTCTCCAGCTCCGCATTAACTGCCAAGTCATGTCGAAAAGCATACCGGAAGACACCAAGACAAGAATTGGGTTTAAAAATTAGTCTAAAGCAGACCCGGGCAAACTACGGAACGGGGCCACAAGCGGACATTTTAATTTTTTATGAACACATTTTAGAAAGCAGAATCATATACACAAAACGTACGTGAAATAATTGTACTAGTATATTTTTAACATTTATTTTTACACTGTCAGTCACAAAACAAAAAAGGTTTGCATTTACAGATCTTTCGCTGAGAACAGACGAATGCCACGATCCTGCTTCTCTATAGTCATTGCCTTCTTTAGCTCAATGATTATTTTATTTTAAAACTTTGCTCTCGCATTCATTTCGGCACACTTTCAATGTCTTTCACAATTTCAGCTTTCCCCGCGCCTCCCTTGGATCGAGTTCAGTCCAGAAATTGCTCAAATGGGTTGGTTTTTGAACAAAAAAAAAAAAAGCAAAAAACAATCGAAAGAGTGTTTTGTGAATCAAGGTACCACTGTATTTCCGCCATATCCCAAAATGTGTATTTTTAGAACCCAATGTGGCTCTCCTGCTCTTACCACTTAAACTTTTTTTAAAGAAAGTGCACTTCTGTTTTACATTATGTTTAAGGTAAAACAGATAATAATAATAAAAAAAAAAAACAGCAAATAGTAAAAGAAAAATCACATAACATACGAAATAAAAAGACAGATAAAATATTGTCAGAACTCAATTTGAGTAGCTCAGTCTGTAGAGCGCTGGTGTTTGAAACACTAGATCATGGATCAAAATTTTAATTAAATGTAAGTTGCTTTGGATAAAAGCATCTGCTAAAGGACTGTAAAGTAAAGTACCGTATTTTTCGCCGTATAAGACGCACTTTTTCTTCCCCAAAACTGAGGGTGAAAAGTTGGTGCGTCTTATACGGCGAATGCAGAGATCCGCGGAGCGCGGTCACCGCCATCTTAGTATGCAATACCACGGTATTACATACATTGTCTCGCTTTCTTTCTCGCGCAGAATCTTGTGAAACAATTAAACCATGATTTCCAAAAGAAAACGGACATTGATAAATAATAAAACAAGCAGATTTTTTCGTCTTTAAAACTAAAACAGCCGCTCTTAAAGGGACAGCGCACTAGAAAACGGCGCATATGCGGTGTGATCTATTAGTTCAGTCTGTTACACTGCTTTCTGTGATCGATTAGTAACGTCCGTGCGGTCATTGATAGTTGTGAGTTAGAACTTGTAACGAAACTAATGTGTAATACTGTATTAAAGTGTTTATATACTTATATAAAAAAATCTAGTTCATGAATTCACACGGTATCCACGGTATTGCAAAATCCGTATCATGGCACATCTCAATACCGGCATTCACCGCTATTAATACCGCTATACCGCCCACCCCTACTTTCACTGTTTACTGACTTTACTGACTGTTCAAGTAACATGTTTGGCATACAATTGTTCTTAAACTGCTGTTAACTTTTATATAGTTGATATAAAATTGTTTACTACAGTATTTGGTTCAGAATCGAAGCCCTCCGCGATATATCCTGTTTCTCATGTGGCCCTTTGGAAAAAATAATTGCCCGCCCCTGGTCTAAAGAGACTTGTACGTACATTCTATATTTCAAATAATATTTCTTACATAAAGACGGATTTGTCTGTCAAAATCCTCAACTCTAAAAGACTGAAGGCCTTGTATTGTTACAATTAGTGGGGATTTGCATTGTCTTCATTCAGATCAAGCCAAGCTCGGCTCTTCCCGGAGATGATTCCTTCATTAAGACTGAAACCCAGCATGTACGTACGTCATGGCGGTCCTCAACGCGAAATCAATCCCATCCAGCGAGCACAAAAGCGCTTCGGAAAAACAAAGACACATGCGCGCGCTCGTGTAAGCGGCACCACATGCACACCGAGGTATTTCCTCGTAATGCGATTCTCCAATGCACGTCATGAGCCAAACGACTGATGGTTCTGCCAGAACTTCTGCAGGGCAGAGCGATTTGAGGATCAGAGGCGAGCGAGCTTCAGATTGGTCTCAGCGGACCAACTGTAATGGGACGCACATGTCGCTTTGCCCCCAAATCTAGAGTAACAGCCCCGAGGAGCGTGAGTCTCGTAGAAAAATACCGACGTCAAGCAGCAAGAGAACAGGGGTAATAACACATTCCTGGGCAAGTGGTTTTCCAGATCTCTTGGGCCAAGTGATTGGGGCAAGAGAAAAGGCATGTGCAGCTACAATCCATCAGGAAAAAAAATCCAAAACAAAATGAAACTGTGGGGAGTTGTGGTCCAATAGTAGGGGACTTGGACTGGTGTCCAAGAGGATGCCGGTTCGAATTCCCTCTACGACAACTAAGTGTCCTTGGGCAAGACAATGAACCCCACATGTTTGACTCCGCCAAACTAACAGGAAGTCGGCTATCTTGGCTCAAAGTTCCACTTTAGAATATTCTGTGTTTTTGCACGACACGCATTTGAACGAACTAGTAATAGACTGAATGAACTGACAATTTGCCAGACACATCCAGTGACAAGGGTGACAAAAAGTTATTCGGCCATACATTTTGGTTATGGTTTAAGCTCACGTCAGCCGTGAATTTAGCGTTTGCGTTTTTCAAAAACACCAATCTTAAAACTGCTCGCATTATTGCTGAATAATTAGTGAAGACCGTCCTGAGCATAAAAGCCAATTGTTATCCTGTTGTAACTTTAACCCTGTGGGCGTAGCATTCATAATTTTTACCGGCAGAAATTGCTCAGAATTGTGGAAAGACGGTGCAGCCGGCGGGGCGGCGAGGGCTGGGCGTTGGCGCTTGTGGATATATTTATTATTATCAGTATTATTTGATCTGCGGTAGTGTGTGTGTCGGTGAGGATGGGGGTCTACTGTATATTACTTATCACAGACTTTCAATGTAACTGCTAGATTTCACAAGTTATACATTCCACAAACACTGCTGTGTTTTCCTCCAATTCTCTAATTTTGCACTCTCTCGTCTCTCGTGGCCGCACGTTTCAAAAGCGTGAGGAGGATTTATGGACAAACAATTAAACATTTTTCCAGGTTTCCTTATATTGTGGAAATGTGTTATGCGCAGATTTAGAATGCAACTACCATGATTCAAAACCCAAACGCACATTTTCCATGTGTGCGAATGTTTAAATGCACGAACCAAGAACCATTTTTGTTGGCTTGTTGCGCAAACACAAATGTTGTGGCAGTTTCAACTACCGACAGGCTAGTCGTGATTATATTCATTTTTTCATTTTTCTCCACTACGCTATTGCTTCTAATCCTAATCTGGCAGCACTCGGCTTCTCCGTGATCTCGGAGGAGCGGGGAAACAGGATTTTCACGGAAGTGGGGGACAGTAATTCTCCAGTGATAATCCCGGAGTCGCATGTTTGCGTGACACACATTAGCGGGATTTTAAGAAAGTAGCGTAGCACAGATTACGACGCATGTAATGGCAACATTAACAACACAATCTCGTGTTGACATCGGCAGAGACTTTAATCGTGTCAGCTTCGGGGCAAGTCTAAACGTCAACCAGACATGGACCCCGGTCAAGTTCTGCTGTTCCTCTGAACCCCAGTAGTCTCACTTCCTTATTTCCTACTGCGGCATTCGACCTGACAGCGCCGCCGCACTGCGCAACAAACGGAATATATTTCGAAACTTGGTTCCCCTACAAAGTCTGGAAGTGAAACTTATTGCGACCGCTGCCAGACAAACTTCTAGTCTAACTGGCAACATCAAAAGTGGCTCTGATAAATTTTACAAGCTAATCGTCACGTGCAACCGCTTGAAAGCCTAAACTCACATTTCAGAGTGACAGTCACATTTTTACAGTCTCTCTGAGCATTTCTGCATCTCAGCTGAGATTGGATCCGCACAACACGGTTTGTACCGTCGTGTCCTGACGCACGAAGTCCTAGATAATGAAAATCCAGAGTAACAAAAAGGATCGGCGCGAAAATGTCGTCCCAAGTTTCGAAATGTATTCTCTACACTTAAGTAGAGCATCTTTTTCTTACCGCGTACACGTATTGAGGTCCAGATGTGTATAAAACCGCTGTTTATTATTCTTTGCACATAAAAAAAAACAAAAACAAATGCACAACAAAACACTAGACAGTTTCTGAGATATTGCTTACAAAATATAAAATAAGCTTGTGCTCTCCCAGAACGGGGATGTTTTTGTTCTCCTCCGTAGAGCCGCCATCTTGAAATGACGTCGTGCAAATACCAACTGTGAGATTGTTTGTATATTATTATATATTCTGTACCTATAACATCTTCCAACGGGTAAACTAAACAACTGCTTTGTAACATGTTTTATATTTATTACCAATATTATTTATAAAAAATTCTTATCTGAATTTATGAAGTCATGACACGGATTAGGTGGATTACAAATTCGGCTCAGCTAACAACATTTTCGCCCAACATAACAGCTCTCGGCACGAGTTAATTTCGTAGTTTATTTTCACGTTAATTTTCATACCTCTGTATGTCCAAAGAGGATTTGTTCATTTTGGATGTTCATTTACGCTGAAATATATCGCACACTGTTAAACCTGTGGCTCCAAATGGCCAACACAAATCAAAGAGAAAGATCCGGACAGTGTTTGCGCTAGTGAGAACAGCCCAGACTTCAAATCCAGGCCTGACAAGACTTCAGGGAACATTTGAACTGTGATTTGACAATGCTCACTAAGCTGTAAGAGAGTAAAACACATCCCAAGCTCTTACTTTTGAGTGCAGTAGGTGAGAAGAGTTTCTCCAATCCTAGATCAGAAGCCTGCAAAACAGAGAAAACAAGAGTGTGAGCATCCAACGTCTGGAACAGCAGCGTAAAGCAGAAGAACACGTGTTGAAACTAAACCCAGGATGAACAAGCTTCTGAGGCTAAGCCGATGAGGAGTGATGAATGGTGACATCACAAATACAACAACAGTCATGATAAAGGCAATTCTCCCAGCAGAGTGACTTAAGTGGCGTGTAGACTAAACACCACGCGCTTTTCCTTCCCCTGCTTTTAGCCGAGCGTGTCGATTCTGGCAGGCGGCAGGAAAAAGAAAACATGCCAGTCTCTTGAAACAACACACATTCATGACAGACAGGACGTGTGGCTCTTAAACACAAAGCAAAAACAACACAATCTTAAATTCTTTCCTACACACAGTGGCGGTAAAGAAGGTAAGTCTGCGGCGTAGACGACAGATCACGCAAATCATCTCACGTCAAACCAGACGGATCTTCAACAGCTGATTTACTGTCATAAACACTGAGCTTTCATTGGTCTCTCAGTCTTTGCCAAGCTGCTTGCGATATTGAGACCGATGGGCAAACAAACACGATGGGATTCGGACTAGGGCTGCACAATTAGCCTTTATCGAATCAACGGTTTTTAACCCCGCCTCTGAAGTTTGAGTGACATGCCTATTAGCCAATCAAAACTGTCGAATCTCCTTTTCATGGCTTGCAGACCAGAAATGACAGATAAACAAGGTTTTATGCAGCGCACTGGCTTTCTGTCAGCACTGGATTTATTTTGTTTTCCAATTCACAGTAAGAGTAAGGTAATTTAAAATATGTTTTATTAAGGATTGTTCCCTTTTTTTTTTCTGCCAGTGACAACATTGTCTGATTTAATTTCAAATAAGAGATAATTTTCTATTTTTCCTGTGTTTCATTTTGTTAAATTAAAAGACAAATGACTAAGTGGTTATTTTCCATTATTAGTCTTTGGTATTAAGGTTCAGGTACTGCATTTATTAATCACGAAGCATCAAACAATCTCATCACTTTGTATGTAGCTTTTAGTTTTATGCACCTAAAAGTGCAAAAACCGAAAATAGTATCGCAATTGCAATATTTATCAGAAAAACCGCAAATAGGTTTTTTCCTCAAAATCGTGCAGCCCAAATTCGGAGTGCTGCCGGGTCAAGACAGCCAGCATGAGACTACCATCCACTCGAATAAGGTTTTGTTTCAGGCATTCCACCATTAGGACACTCATTTATCGGAGGGTTCTTGGGAAACGGGCGCTCGAACGGCTCAGGATTGCCCGAAACGCAGCAGCTGCATTGAAACGGGCCCCGTGGTGCCTGTATAGCGCACAGACGGTCATTACACGCGTCTTAAACGCTAAAAAGAACACAAGGTGTTTGAGAGACACAGAAGGATATTTTCTAGGGTCCAGACGGTATCTGTCTAATATCACGGTATGGGGAAGGGGGGGTTACATTTTAGTAGACTTTAATTGCATTATCTGTACACAAAATGTGTATTGTAACTTTATTTGAAGAAACCTTATATAGGCATCTACCATTTTTAATACAGTATGTTTTTTTTAAAAGTAGTAGCCCTAGAGATTTTTTGAAAAAAGAGAGAGACACACACACAGACATCGAGATAGAGATCTCAAGACGTGGAGATGTGTAAAAACGTCTTTGATAAAAAAAACAAAAACAAGCAGGAACAGCGCTTTTACGGTTCTCTTTCTTAGTAGAGCCGCTCTTAAAGACACAGTGCACAGACTTCGGAGCTGCTCTCGCCTCGCGGTCGCAGGTGTGATCCATTAATTCTGCCTGTTACAACGCTTTCTGTGTTCGATTAGCAATGTCTCCTTGCCGTCATTAAAGGTTGTAACAACATAAACGTGTTACACTATAATAAAGTGTTTATATACATGTATAAAAATGTATTTCATGAATATTTCACAGTATCCACGATATTGCAAAATCCATACTCGTTTTCACGTTCATGCCGGTTTACCGCCCACCCTCAGTTTGCGGCATTTACACGCAACCCCTGGGAGCCAGAGGTCAAAGGTCATTCATAACAAATTCTCTGCCATCTTAAAACACAGGTTGAGGTGACGGGTGATTAAAAGAGAGGATGATTCAAATAAGCAGAAGAAAGAAAGAGAGAGAGAGCGAGAGAGCTGTGCCATCTGAAGGAAAGCGCTACAACCGCTTCAAAACGAAAGAGGAAATTGAAGCCACATTGCTGGGAGTCGATCAGCGCTGACCCCAGAGAGACGTCTGTTACTGGACCCTGGGACCCCCGTCACACTCATTAACTACAAGCCTCCTCCGGACCAGGACCCGACTCACAGAGGAAAACCACCAGACGGACGGCTGAAGGAAGGGAGGGCGAGAGTTAGAACAATAACAAGGTCAGGGATCTACTGCTGTAAAGTGCCACTGGAGTCTCAAGGAAAAGGAAGACGGAGTGACGGAGGATTGATAAACGATATGAAAAACGATAAAAGACAGACGTGTCAAACGTCACCTCAGATTTCAACCTCCACTCTCGCGTTAAACAAACACGAGCACACGTTTTTTTGGATCGTCAAGCACAAGTCCAGAGATATATAAAGTATAAAAACTAGTGCTGTCAGACGATTAGATTTTTTAACCAATTAATTGCAATATCCTGACCAAATTAATCGCGATTAAATGACTAAGCTTGTAATATTGGAAAATGACAGGTACTATGTAAATTAATGTAAACACATCACTAAATAAACACTATTATTTATAGTTTAAATACCGCAATTTAATTTATTAGTCTCAGTTTTAACAAGTACATTCAAGAACATTCAAAACACCCTGGACAGAGACGATTGATGAGCAAGTGTCTGTCCTTAAACACTTTGTCTGATATAGCAGCAGCTGAACACAATCACACGTTGTGATCACTGAACATATTCAGCTGATGATCGTAATGAGCCGCATCTGGTGACACCAGCACCGCTCTCTAGGTCTAATCATTGCACCTCACCAAACCGAAAGGGAAAAAAGCTGCACAATGAATTAAGCATTTAAAACTAATCGCGTGCGTCAACGCGGTAACTTTGACAGCCCTAATGATAACGGATAATTATAACCACTGTATTGTATTCTATTTACTATTTCTCAAACCAACTACACTCAACTCTTCTGTTGTAATCAAATGAATGTTAAAGGCATTTTAAAAAGCTGCTGCTAGGAAACCCTTTACCACCATTTAGCAGAAACTGTTATCCAAAGAGACTGACGTGTTAATACGATTTGAGCAAATCAACAACTTCCATTAAATTGGACCCATGATCTGGCGTTTTAAACAACAACAGGAAGCTGTTCTATGTCTCTGCTCCACAGTTTCAGTGGCTGTAGTCGGACCAAAAGGCATTAACCATGAAGCCAAGAGGAAAACGTTCTCTGACGAAAGCTTCTCTGCCGCCTTCTATTTCCACATGACTTATGTAACATCATCACCCTGGTCACCCTCTTCAAGGCGGCTTGTCGTGCTCGTTGTGTTCCGAGGCTCGTGGGTGAGATGTCACGCCGTGGGTGTTTCGCCAAACAACATTCTGCTTATAAACACTTGCTGGAGGGTTTCGGTGCGATCGCTTCAGCCATTTCAGCTTCACACTTACCAGCCTCAATTGCAGATTAACAGTTTTGACAAAGAAAAAGAATCAGTAAACCAAAAAAAGCTGTCGATGGTTAAGAAACAGATCAAGGCGTCAAACATTGTTACAAAACTTCACCAATGACTTTGTAATGATAGCATGCCAGAGGAGACTGGCACCAGAGAGTCGGGTTCTCCCTAGGTTTATTTCCTCTCAGCCCGCCAGAGAGGTTTTGTTTTCCTAGCCACTGTCTCAATCTAGCTTGCTCTTCTGGTCATAGCCCATAGACTGAACAACAATGAACATTTTTCTTTTTTTAACTGACTCTTCTTCCATAATTTTTGGACACAAATAATGGACATGTTTATTTTAAAAGACTAATTACCCTAATTTGCTAAGCGACTTTGCGTTGGTCTCACACCAAGAAAAGCACTATATAAATAAACTTGAACAAAAGTTAGAACTTTTAAAAGATAGATCCCACAAATCGTATTTTCTTCATATATGGAAACATCCAAAACATGTCTTTTACTCACACTAACATGCGGCAAAACAGAAAGGCTTCTTCACCATATTTATTTATATCAATTATGTCACAAGTTCTGACCAGGCACTTAATTATATTCTGCTTAATTCTGCTTCGTATAACATCAATTTGTACAGTCACTGCATTACATGTTCTCAAGTTCGAACTCCAAATCACCAATTATGTCGCTGTTATGCTGCTCGTCTGCCGTAGAGTTTGAGTAAGTGCTTTCGTTTTTAAAGAAAATTATATTTAAACCAACATTTATTTAATATCCATTAAAAGAGTGAACGAACAGGAAGCTGCAGTGACGTTTCTTAACCCTCCCAGTGACGTTCCACACACTGAATCTTGCATGGCCGGCAGGAATGAATGTTTTTCAAGAGTAATTTCATGTTTAAAAATTCTCAACTCCGCCTGGTGGCAGGGAGGAAACCTGCACTCGATGCATCAGCAGAAAGATAAGGTAATAAAAACTAAAAACGACACATTAGTGCACACAACATTGTTATATTTGTCGTTATAATAACTGAAATGATATTTCTGAAGTGTGTTTGTCCGTCTAGTCTGGTTCTGCTGAAGGACCTCCTACACACTCTTATCACCAGCGTCTCCCTCGGTCGCAAAAGGAGTGTGTGTGAGCGAGTGATTACCGCTCTCTACAGGAGAGTCACACACACACACACACACACACACACACCAGGAATTAGACACGTACCTAACGCATCATTAAGATGATAATGTATTCCGCTGGGTGGCCGTGCAAAATGCGCTTCTATCCGAGTGTGTTCTGATGGCCGCGAGCGACGTGATTGGCAGAGAGGGTGGGCCGCCGCTCCTCCATCCGCCTCTCGCTTGGCAACCAGGAGACCAAGCTGAAGTGGATTCACAGCACGACTCGGAATCACCTGCCTTTTGCCTTAAATTCCTTTAAACCTTCCTCTAATTCTTGGCTCTTCCCGGGCACTTCATTTACACTTTTCCGGCCTAATCTCTCGCCATCTCTCCTCCTGTCGCCATTGCCATGGTCTTCATCGCAGTGATTTCTGATTCCTGTCCTTCACAGTGTGTGGTCTGCTTGAGAGTCAGACGTTACACAATAAAAAGTTTGAAAAAGTACAAAAACAATGAAGGACACAAATCAGTCCAACACACACACACACAAACCAACCACACACACACCACACACACACACACACACACACACACACACACACACCACACACACACACAACACACACACACACACACACACACACACACACACACACACACACACACACACACACCATAATAACATTGTAAAAACATCCAATAAGTTTCATTATTATTCATGAATTCACCCTTACAAATGCATTTCATTCCAAATCTATAATCATACTGTAGTTTTTCCTGGTGCTATAAGCTTTTAACCATTATCAATATCAACAACAAAAGATAAGAAACGTAAGATGTCCAAGATGCAAATCTATGATGCATGTTCCGTCCGTTTTATTACAATCTATAAAAGAGAGGGAGTATTCACAGGCAGGTTTTTTTGCTTCTAAAATAAGGTTAAAAAGCATTTCATAACTTTGTGAAATGAAGCACACACACTTAACAGTGATGATTTTCAAGACAACGATTTTGGAGACGTTTTGTCTATAGTTGCTGTGCTTAAACTGGACACTTTCTGGAGTCACTTTTTGTGTATTTTACTCACTTCTACATTATTCAATTGCATTTTTATCTTGGAAATGATATCTAATGTTTTTATCGTATTTCTATTCTTTATATTTTTATTGCATTTCCCTTTGCTGAAATGCTGGAACGATCAAAAACACATTTGACTACATGTTGTACCACGTATAATTTGTATAAGGACAAATACAATTAGAATTTGAAGTGTTAATGAAGTATATCCTCAACTTTGTTGTTTTTACAAAGCTTGAATTGTTTCGACGTCTGTCAGAAGAAAAAACATGTCAACTAACATTTTACGTTATTGTATGTTTATTGTGTATTCGCGTGTGCATTGTTCAGTTAGACGGGAAATGAGGAGCTGATGGTTTGTTTTCTTGTTGCTTAAAACGCAACAATCAGAAAAACACGTTTATTTTAGAATCTAATGATAGTTTATCATTCAAACTCCTGGTTAGTTCCTTAGTCGAATTCTAGTGGCTGACGACAGACAGACGTTCTCTAGAAACTACAGGCCTGGACTCGAACGCGAAATCAGGGGAAGATAAACACAGCTTATCAGTGCAGATAGAATCTTCCACTCCTGCCGACACGGCTGAGATAAGCACAGCACAGAAAGATAAGCCAGCTCCTGGATAACTGGAAACTTCCTCGCCCAGTTATCATGTCCTTTGATTCTTCCGGAAAAAAGAAAAACTATTTCAAACTTAAAAGCGCCACGGAAGCCAAGAAACTATGGATGTTTATGCTTTACATTTACGTTTGTTTTTTTTATTTTTCGCTTGCAATTACAATGTTTGCTTTTTTTTTTTTTTTTTT
>CM051502.1:8778956-8798956 GCA_028031935.1 Paedocypris micromegethes
TTTTTTTTTTTTCTCACTCTCAATCTTCACGGTTTTGTTTGAAACTTTTTTTCGATTCAGGTTTTTCGTTCGCTTTTTTATTTGCGTTTGGATTTTTGACCCAAGCTTCACGTGGGGGCGGATTTATCACCTTCTCTAATTAAATAAACTTGAACTTGAAGGTGTACATTCGCTGAACTCGTCCCACACTTCCTGGTCAAGCAACTGTCAATCACATTCTCACCAGCCAACGTAAAACTTAGGTCAAAAATCCAAACACAAAAAAAAAGCAAACAAAAAACCTGAAGCGGAAACAAAACGTTTCCAAACATAAGTGTGAAGTATTTTTGTTCGTTTCTTCGAAATTTGCGTTTGATAATTTTGACACTAATCGGATTCCATACGAAACCAGAGAAGTCAAACTGCTCATTGCTTTACCGTTTAGCCGACAACAGCATGGTTAAGAAAAAAAAAAACCCCACGACGCAAAGGTTCAACCAGCAGATTGTGCAACGCCACATTTTTCCTCCTGGCATTACATTTCTTTGAGACTACAAACAGGAGCAAGGCTCAAAATAAACAAGCGCGACAGTTTGAGATGCTGCGCGGCGTCGACCTTGTTCCACTTGTTCTCTTCAATCAGAACAACATCTGAGTCATTCGCCACCCCGGGCAAGAATGAGGAAGAGCAAAGGAGAGCTGCTTTTCTTTGCGCGTCTCATCCAGGCACACTGAATAATTCAGGAACAATAAAGGCTTGGTGGCTTTAATCTACGGCAGGAGATGCTGAAAGCCTCACTGTGTGGGCGATGGATCCTTCATAATGAGAGGAAACGGGAACCTTCCAGGATATCAACACGGATTTGGGTAAAGTCAAGGCTGGCTTTGGGTTTTGGCGGACCCTTCTAGAGAAAAATTCTCTCCTTTATTACAGTATTAATTTTGACAAACACTTTTAATTTAGTTTTAGCAGCCTTTTGACTAAAACTCAGTTTAGTTTTAGTCCCAATTTAGTCATCTTAATTTTTTTTTGTTTCAGTCTAATTTTACTCAACTAAATAACACAGCATTTTAGTCGACTAAATTACAGTATATAATTAGTCTTAGTACTATACAATATTCTAAATACTTACCAAAGCTGCTACGTCTAAGAAATCTGAATACGTAGTTAACTATGAACATACTAAATATATACAAAGATCTTACTTGGAAAAACAATTATTTTCTGGAACTTATTTTTATGAAATGTTCTTTCAATCCAAATAAATGTATTCTCAAATGAAACCTCAACAAAGGTTTCAAGAATAAAAACGAGAGAAAAAAAATACAGTAAAAATACAATTAATTATAATTGCATCACGTTTAAAAAAACCAACGGCAGCCCGAATTTCTACGTAGAATAAAGATTATCATATGGACAGGACGCAGGACTAACGTCTGTTCTAATATACCAGAATATTAAAGCAGAAATGGCACGTTTAACCACAATTTTGAGGCAAGATGGTCAGGACAGTTGTGTTTGAGGTGGAAGACCCTCCTCGGCCCCCCGGCTGTACAAACAGAGGTGGAATGCCCTATATAAAGGAAGCTCAGAGATGGAGTGGACAGCGGCGCTTGTGTTAGCCAGTGCAGTAACATGATGCTGGCGAGGTGGTCTCAGGGGTCTTTACACCATCAGTTCCATTCACATTTATGACGCTGGAAAAAGCTCTCAAAATACAAATAAACCATATTATAAGAAGAGGATCAAACAGTAAAAGTTAAATGAAACATGTCAATGTTAATAAGGATTTTAATTTTGAACAAAAAAAAAATATTCAATAAAATAAAGAACCAGCACCAGTTATAAAAATGTATTTACAAATGAGTATAAACAACAGCTTGTTGTAAATTAAATTATTTTAAATATAGTAACACACTACTGCTATACATTTCAATATTAAAGTCGGTATTTTTTTTAACTGATCATATAATAAGTCACAATTCATCCATCCATTTAATCAACATCTCAAAAAAGAAAATCTCTGCTGGACGAATAATGAATTTCTAGCACGTTAATTTGATTTAAACATCCAGCTTTCGTAAGAAAATCCAATTGGTGATAGTCCAAAGCTCAGACCAGATTCATTTAGTGTCTTCACAGAATCTCTGGACATCACTGCCATCACCATGTTGGCCCAGAAGTGGCTTATATGATGAACCAGAAGAATAAAAAAATGTCAGTCGAGTGACACACGAGAGATTATAGACGCACTTGTGACAAAAGGACTCAAGTAGGTGTCACGTGAACCGGCGCTTCATTAATAAACTCATGAAGATCAAGTTCTCGTTCTACAGAGAAGAAGATAGTGTGCAAAACAAACGTTGTTTAGTGATGTACAAATTTGGTACTTATGTATTGAGTAAATACAACACACACACACACACACAGGCTTGCATTCACCTGATTTTAACGGTTAACAAAATAACCACAAACGATCTGTTCAACTCCGGAACATTTTTTGTAATCCTTAGTACAAAACAAAATGCCAAAACTGGAAAAAACGCCGCTAATTAGCACCGGCGCGCTAACTGGCGCGAGGTTGGCGAGGGAGTGAGTGGGCGTAGTATGAGATTTACCCAGTGGAAGGAAATTAAAAGTAGCTTTGGCTGCCAAGAAAATAACGCAGAAAATTCTTCTGTTCAGATTAAAATATAATGAAGCAAGTAAACGCATCTTTGTCTGACATGCTACACTTTCAATTATTCATGCGGAG
This sequence comes from Paedocypris micromegethes, assembly GCA_028031935.1. Taxonomy (NCBI): domain Eukaryota; kingdom Metazoa; phylum Chordata; class Actinopteri; order Cypriniformes; genus Paedocypris; species Paedocypris micromegethes. The sequence goes on from CM051502.1 coordinate 8,781,692, forward strand.
GGAGAGAGGAAAAACAACAACTGGCGAGGCGAATCCCCCGAGTGTTGAGCGCAGATCCTATCAGGACCGTGATGCGAGAACCAATCTGCCTGTGTGTTTCTCCCCACATGTTAAAAGCTTTAACCCAGACCAACAGCATCTTCTCAATGGGGAACTAAACTGATCATCGAACAGGAGAACGGCCAATTGGTTTCGTTCATGTGGCAAGTGGTGAAAAAGACAAGTACAGCTAGAAATCCAATGAAGAAAAAAACCGCATTCCTTACATTTTCACAATTCTAGCACGGAAATCCCACTGATCAGAAATCAGGGGTGTTACTCTGAGGCGGACAAACCTCTTCCTATCATTTGCCAGCGAGATTATCCCTCCACGACTCATATGACACACTTTTTCCGAGCGCGTCTATAGGAAATCGGATTGGCGATTCTTTCCGACATGGTTTGCATATCTCGCCAGCGTGTGTAGAGGAATTCCGCTCGACAGATTTCAAACGTATTTGGTGGCAAACAGCAAGGAGATAAAAAGGTGGATGATCCGGGAATGGCGGAATCCCTCAGCCCATCTTTCCGGAAACGACTGCCAAGCATCGAAAAGAAAAAGCCGAGATTTAGCAGCCAAGAGTCGCTTCTCTTCGATTAAAAGCTTTCCAGGGAGAAGGAAGGGATTTAACTAAGTGGTGACTGCAGTTCCAGAGAAGAGCCGAGGGGCCGGAGTGGGTGGGCGCTTTTACTGTACGATTCTCTACGGGACAGGGCAATAAAAATGCTTTCACGATGCAGAAGCCTCATCGCTTGTTAGCTGTACTGTACTACACCTACGTTGCGGCCTAGTGGTTACTTGTTCAAGTTCAAGTTTATCTATATAGAGCAGGTATGTCCAAAGTCCGGCCGGGGGCCAAATGCGGCCCTTAATCAAATTTTGACCGGCCCGTGGCTTGATTCATAAAATGAATGGAATACGGCCAGTATTCAGTCCCTCCATGATTTCGCGATTGTGCGATTGCGCCAGTTCACGCGAATTCAGCGAAACCCCGCGATTTATTTGCGACCTTGAAATTTCCTCTAATCACCACAAATTTACTGCAAATTCAGTTCACCGCGCTCACCCGAGTTTGTAAAAAGTTAAATTAAAATCATATATTTTTTCAATGTTCCATTATGAAGGTTTTTATTGCTTTATTTATGAACACATTTTAAAAAGCAGTTAAAATGCTAAATGCTAAATCACTTTATTTGCATTTTGGAATTATATCCGTTTTTTCTTTTTTTTTCTTCTCATTTTTAAATAGAAATAAACACTATTTAATGTTAAATACTAAATTATATACAAAAATGTGTATACCCTAAAATGTGTATTTTTTTTTCCCCGAGCCCTGTCCGGCCCCTTTGTCAAATGTTAGAACCCAATGTGGCCCGCGAATCAAAAAGTTTGGACACCCCTAATATAGAGCATTTCTTAGTTCAAGACCGCAAAGTCGCTTTAAATTAAACGAGATTGAAAAAATGTCCATTGTTGTTCAGACTATGGGCTATGACCAGAAGAGCAAGCTAGATCACGTCAGTGGCTGGGAAAACAAAACCTCTCTGGCGATGTGAGAGAGTATAAACCTAAAACTTGTTGACCTAAACCTAGACCGGAAGGTTCCACAACTGAAGACATGATGCGACCCAATCTGCTCATTCAAGGCCATCGAGAGGATTTCCATTTTATTCCTTTGTACATTGGACTTAAAGACGACGCCATTTTTTTTAACCGACCTCATTCTTTCTAAAAAAAAAAAACAAATCTGCTTAAATAAATTTATGATGTACACATTGGCAGATTCGGTTAAATAAACAAACTGTCTAACAGCTTGACAAAGTGTCTTGGCTGCCATATTGTTCCACCTTCCAGCCTCGCAGTCGCTGTGTATATCAATAGTGCGAGAGAAGGTTTTTAAGACTTGAAACAGTCATTTAGTGAGAAAGTTTCGTACTTTTTACGGAGAAGTTACATGGAGATACTTTGGAAGAATGGGGCACTTTTTCCCTGTAGGGAGTTTCTGGACCACCTAAAATATTTAATTATTTAATAACATAAACCACCCAATGTTTATTCATAATATTCATTATCTATTTTCCTGACCATAAGGCACCCGTTAATGCTAAAAAATGTAAAGTGATAATCAAATATAAAGTGTACATTATTTTCGGACTATAAGGCGCACAGTCACAAGTTTATCAGTTACATACTTTTTATTTAAAGTGCGAATAAAAATATGATAAATAAAATAACTAGTGTATGTCTGTGTCTGCATCGACCTCCTAAGCGATACAAGACAAATGAATCAATCTGTTTCATTCAAAACCTCCATTCCGGAATTTTGAGACGTTCCTTACACAGGAAGTCAAAGGCAAACGCAATCATTGTAGACAGAAATGACATTAGCGATTGACTGATGATGTCAGTGTTTGGTTTGTCTCAAGCAGCGATAAAAAGCTCATCACGGGTCAATCCTTTGTTTGTTTCTGCCGAGGCCTGGAAGTGAATCGCATGTGGTTTTGGTGTTCCGGACATCACGGTGGATGAAAGCACACGGAAGCGTGAAGGAAAACCACAGAGTGTAACCGACAGCCTTGACGGCGTTCCACACCTCAGAGAAATGATTGGATTGGTTCGTCCTGAAAACCTCATGCAGCATTTACAGTAACGTCTCTCCTAAACACTGATAATTGTCGGTTGGGAAGGTTTCCCCGCAGCAGATGTCGGGCATGAGGGCCGTGGATAAACACCGTAATCAAGAGGAAACACAAACATGAATGGGCCACTTGAATTTGGTCTTACGTGTAATTTGTTTTTAAGGGAGCGGAATCAGGCATTTCCAAGAAGAACCAGATGAGAGGCCGCTGAAATGATATGGAACAGTAAATCCACAGTCTCGCCGATGGTCCACTTTCACAAGCTCCTTCTCCACCTCACTTACCATCAGGAACGTCAAGCACGCTAACTGCTTTTAGAAGACACATAGCGTGAAGATCATGTTGAACACTGCGATTAAAAAATTAGCAGCACCTCTCTTGGTTTTATCCGTTATGAAATTAGAAACGCTCAGAATTAAAATCTACTTTTAAAGCTTGCTAATCGGAATCAAGTCATTTAGGTACTTGTCTTTTAAAAGCAACATTTTTCTTTGATGCTTTATTGAATTTATCTACATAGGTCAAACTTTGACTGGAAATACAAGTACCTTTCTAAATTTACCCCTGAAGTCATAATGCAATGCAATGCAATATCACTAGGGGTGTCCCGATCTGATGTTGATATCGGAAATCGATCCGATATCAGCCCAAAAAACAGTATCGGAGTTTATCGGACTGCGTTAAAAATATCCAGTCTATATAAGTCTGTTCCGCGCTAAACCCCATTACGGCTCGTGTGTGTCGGCAGTATATCTCAAATAAAGTGCGAAAATGACAGTGTGGTTCAAATGCACAAATATCCCGTGATGGAACAGAACCGGGAAAGTTTAATGTCCAACCTCATCGCGCATTTAAAGCAGCATCACAAAACTGCACGAGAATATTTCCGGGATTTCACTTTCTTTCATTATCAATGGTGTTTAGAACCATTACACATGTAGGTGAAAAAAAAACACGGCACTACGTTTTAATAAATTTACAGAGACACTCCATATTCCCACCCGCACGCACAAATTGTCTTCTTATCAAGAGACATTGTTGAAGCTGGATTTTCTAACAGCGGAGTTGATATTTGGAACATTATTTCATAATATTATTCATTTATTGATTACAAAAGAGTCCAAGACTAATATTTGGTCAACGTTTTTACAGATGTACTTTTATTGTATTACAGAAGTTAATTTTAATAAAGCTTCAATTATATATATTTTACATATTTTAATTAATTTTATTAGTAGTTAATTTTGCATCAACTAACGCATGTTAAAGCATGTTCATCAACCTCAGAGTCAACAGTCTCGAGGCCATAATGTCTCGAGTGCTATAATTAAAGCGTCTGCAGAGTTTGTGGTTGGAGACGCTGTTAAGGTGAGCAAGCGTCCTCTTTTTCCGAACAGGTTTTATAAATTCACGAAAACGTCCGGGTTTCACGTTTCTACAAAGGACCATTACACGTTCGCCAACCGTGCTTATTTGAGAATAAAATTGCGCGTCCCGTTTTGAAACAATAACGGACGGCTATGACAGGAATTGTCCGATATTTTTTTTATTTTTTCAAGCAGCAATGCGCTTTTTATGCAAATGTCACCTTTTCAACTTTTGATTGGGTAATACACGATGTCATCGCTAGTCTGATTGGTCTTTGTAACTGTCTTCGAGGAGGGCGGGGCGTCTTAATGTTTCAGAGCTTGTTTGTTAGTTCAGACACATAAATATTAATTTATTACCTGAAACATTTTAGTTAATAGATTAATAAACAACATAATGCCGATGTAACAAAATGAGCTAATACATTTGAAACTTTCTATATTATTAAATTATCTGTCGTATAAAAACTTCCCACTACTATTGCTCACTAATAGATAGATATTATGGTTGTTATTATTATACCGTATGTGTATATATATATATATATATATATATATATATATATATATTGTTGAAGCTGGATTTCATAACAGAAGAGCTGATTTGTCGAACACTATTTCATATAAATAATTAATTCATCAAATTATTTATTTACTAGAAAATAGTCTAGGACTATAATTTTGTTACAGATATAAGTTTTTACAGATTACATTTTTAAATTAGTTTTGCACAATTGAAGCTTATAACCTCAGAGAAGCCTGTCTGAATTTGTCGAGGCCGCGCCCGTTCTCCTCTTTTTTGGAAATCAAAATATGGTCACCCTAGTGTAGCTGTCTGCAGGATAGAGCAGCCGTCCGGGCGATCACAGCGCCTGCAGTCAAATTTACAGCTCCGCGCGGCCATTACACAAACAGCTAGCGGCCAGCGGAGCCCAGCTCTACCACACACAGGCCGCTGTTGGCACAGCTTGCGGATGTTGCCACAGTGCTAAACTGCACAGCTGTTGTGCAATATGTGCTGGCGTTAATTACCCTAATGTGAACGGCGGCGCGACACAGAGGCCTATGCTTATGCTTTTACCGTTGGCCATCTTTCCTTCACCTTCCCCTCGTGATTTCCATCAACTTCTCGAATCTAACGACTAGGAATGATTTAAACGATACGCGATATAAACGATACAAAATTGGCCTACGATAGAGATTCTAATTCTATTGCACTATTGCGATAATCCAGTCCCTCCAGGATTTCGTTATTGTGCTAATTCACGGCAATTGATCGTAACCCCGCGATTTATTTGCGACCTTGCAATTTCATCCAATCATCACAAATTTAGCGCAAATTCGACCAATACGTTTGGCCCGTCAGCATTGTTTTCGCACAGAAGAACTTCCACATGTGATGGGAATTCCGGCTCTTTTCAAAGATTCGGCTCTTTTGGGTCGGTTCTCTTGATTCTGGTCTGTTAAGCGAACAGCACTTAAACAAAAACTCTTTCTTTCTAAAAGGCATTACATTTAGTTTATTTATCTGCAACATTGAGTTGTTTAATTACAGTTTTGCATAATAAATGTTAAAAAAAAAAAAAACATTCAACGTTTCATTATTTCTTAAAAAAATAATAGCAGTTTGGCTTTTGTAACCTGTCCTACTCCCGACTTGATTCAGCTTCTGTTTCTCCAGCCGTGCCCCTGCTGATCACCAGCCATTATAGGCTTCATATCCCAGGAAAAACACATCTAATGAAACCTCCCAGTGCAAATCAGCTTAGTAAGGAGAGAAAGCGGCTAAGGGAGCAGATTAAACAAGGATTTAATCCAATGCCACAGAAAGGAGCTTAAAAGGAAATAGGAGAGCAGTGAATGGTAGACTGCAGATAGAGAAGTAAACTGAAACAATCGCTTTACACCTGACTTAGCATCTCTAAAGGCCGGCGGACCTCCAGCGACGACCACCACTCGGCACAAACTTCTAGCGGGTTCTACAACCACGACTATTAAACGGAAAAAGCAGCTGACAGACAGGAAATGGTTTCATTACACGCAATGAAGCTAGAATACCTCACAACAACCGAACGGCATTGAAAGCGCAGGACGCCTCTGGTGTGCCATTCTTTTGTCGGGCACAAAAAGCAAAGCGCTGCGCTTCCGTTCACAATGGCTAATTGGAACAGGATCAAGTGAGATTACAGAGAGGGTTTGTGGAATGATTCATCTGCCAGTCTCTGTGTTTGAAGTGTAGTGGCTGTGGTTCATCTGTGTGGCTTTGACAAAACAAAGCAGCGGCACCGGAGCAGCACCAGCATTTCAGGCAGAACAACTATGGAATCAGATGAGTGCCAAAAACGTACATTTCAAAGAAACGAACAAAAATGCTTCAAATTTAAGTTTTTTTTTTCGCTTGCAATTACGTTTGCTATCTTCATGTTTTCGTTTGAAACTTTTTTTTCCCGCTTCAGGTTTTTCATTCGCATTTTTTTGCGTTTGGATTTTTGACCCAAGCTTCACGTGGGGGCGGCCCTTCTTTGATTGGATGGTGAGAATGTGATTGACAGTTGCTTGAGCAGGAAGTGTGGGAGGAGTTCAGCGAATGTACACCTTGACATTCACTGCTTCTAATGTTTAATATTAGTACACAAATTGTGATTTAAGTGTTATTTTTGCACAACATTGCTAAACTATTGTGGTGGCAGACACTTCAGAATATAAGTACGACAAAAAAAACCCAACAAAAAACCTGAAACAAAAAAAAACGTGAAGATTGCAAGCAAAAAAAAAAAAAAACTAAACCGTAAATGTGAAGCATTTACGTTTGTTTCTTCTAAACTTACGTTTGATATTTTTGACACTAATCTGATTCCATAAACAACCCAGCCTGGCGTGGTGTGTGCACTGGGACTTGCTCAGCTGTATCCGCTGCGGGCGACCGGCTTCAGACCCAGTGAGTCAGTGACCTATGACTTCAGCAATACCTGGAGGCCTTGGAAATGTCTACTCGTGTGCAAGTGTTTGACATTAAACAGAAAAAAATGTGATGTGAGCATTAGGGCTGCACAATTTTGAGAAAAAACCTAGTTGCAATTCTTCTGAAAAAATATTGCGATTGCAATGCGATTTTTGGTTTTTGCAATTTTAAGTGCATGAAACTAAAATTTTGAATAAAATATATAGTGACTTTTACGACACAGAGGGTTAAATAAGCTACATACAAAGTGATTGAGGTATTGAGACTGTTTGGTGCTTTGTGGCTAATAAATACAGTACCTGAACGTAAATACCAAAGAATAAGAATGGAAAATAACCACTTAGTCATTTGTTCCTTAATTTAACTGAAACACAGAAAGATAGAAAATTATCTCTTGTTTGAAAATAAATCAGACAATGTTGTCACTGGCAGAAAATGAAAAAGTGAACATTTTAAAATACCTTACTCTTACTGTGAATTAGAAAACAAAATAAGTCCAGTGTGATTTACTGGTATTTAGTAAACATAGAACTTGCATTGCACACATTTCACAGGCACCAAAAAAAATGCTCTGATGGCATGTAATAAAAAGGCAAAATGGAAAATACACTGCTTGAATCTTGTAAAACATGAACAATCACCAAACAAAAAACATTAGTATGATATTATTATTATTATCACTAATATTAGTGTGATTTTTAAGATGCTGGTATAAATGAGTTGTGTTTCCTCTAGATCTGGCCACGGCTTGTCGACCCATTTTACACTTTCAGTCTTTTGCTCCACGTAGTTGTTGGCGAAACCAAAAAAGCTCCAAATAGCTAAAATACCAGCGTTCTTATTCCGCTTCTGGCGGTCTCAATGGATCAGGCCCGAAGGAGAAGTCTTCTCAAAACATCAGTTTAGTCGCAAAGACAGACCCACAAATCACGTTCTCCACAGGACATTTTTGATCAACTGTGGCTATCAAACGGTTTTAAGTGTCAGGTAACTGAGAGGTTTGGTGTAGGGGACACTCGAATCGTCTCAGTTTGCTCTCCGGCAACTTCCGCACAAGCCAAGAAGTCACAGAACACAAATACAAACACGCTAAAGACGTTAGACAACAAGAAGGTTGGGAATAGTATTCTAAAGTAGTTTTCATACAGTAACCAATAGATTACACCTTCAATGGGATGGATGGAGCCACCACATTTTCTGCCCCGCAGGAGGAAGACACCATTCGGAACCATCTTCACTAATGACTTTGTAATGTTAGCATGCCAGAGGAGACTGGCACCAGAGAGTCGGGTTCTCCCTAGGTTTTATCCTCTCACCCCGCCAGAGAGGTTTTGTTTTCCTAGCCACTGTCGCAATCTAGCTTGCTCTTCTGGTCATAGCCCATAGACTGAACAACAATGAACTTCTATTTTTATTTTAACGTCTCTCTTTTTCCTAATTTGGAACACAGATGAACATTGTATGTTTTTTTTTCCATTTTAAAGACTTTTTTCCTAATTCCGCATTGCAGCTTAGCATTGGTCTGCGACTGAGAAAAGCGCTATGTTAATAAACTTGAACTTGAATCAAGTTGTGCACTTTGACCTTTCCAAATTCAGCACGACCTATCAAAAAATAAAAATCTAGTAGACGTTGTTTTGCTGAGATGATGTGTCGGTTTTTTAACAAGTTGAAATAACAGAATCCGGCATTTGCCGTTTTGTCTTTCTCTCATCACAAGATGATGCTGAACCTGCATCCCGAGTATGAAAAGAAGGACATGGAAACCATTACCTTATTTACTGGACTAAGGAGCCAGACGTTTACCCTTAATCAACTCACTCTTTTATCAAAGAGGCAGATATTGTTTACCAGATCAGAGAGCCATCAACTTCATTCTTTCTCTGAGAACCCAACCTATGACCTGATGTTCCAAACACCACCTCTACTAGCAGAGACACGAGTAACAAATCAAAAGAACATCTGCACTTGGGGAGCTTTGCAGAACAGAATAGTTTGTTCTAGAACAATTCATCTGCAGTGCTTAACCGACTGACCATCTGACGATTTTGGTGTTTGTCCCGATGCCACGGCAAACGTGGCCAATTCCTTTCAGACCTTAACCTGAGCCACAAATCACTCGTCACTTATCTAGCCTGACAACTAATGTACACAGGGCCACTTCTGATAACATTAGCAGCGAACAAAACGCCTCGCTAATCACCAACACCCAGTTTCCAGCTGAACGAACCAGACGCTGGAGATTAGGCATTTCAGTTTACCGCTGCTTGCTTGTCAGCCTTTATCACGTCTTACTCCAGCAAAACTCTATTTATTTCTCTTCGGACTAAGAGGACTCAAGATGTTAGCATTGTGCCGGAAGGCCTGTCATATCAGGCAGGGCTGTGATCCGCCTCGACTCTTATATTACAAATGGCTGGCAGATTTTTCCTCACCCTCTTATCGGGCCTGCAGAGCCAGGCGGGCCGTATCAGCTCTGCCCGCCTGATAAATGGAGGGTTTGAAGATAGGAACGAGGGAGCATTTGCAAGCTAATTCCAGAGCTGCTTCTGCACCAGATTGAAGATTAGCCTCTGGCCACAGAGAGGGGGAAAAAAAAAACTAATTTGTTGAGGAGGAAGGTGAACCGGCAACCATCTCAGGGCTGTGAAACGCTGCCAATGTTGAGGGAAATTTCTCAAGAAAAACGAGTCTCAGAATGTCTACACAAACTCGCAGCCTTTTTATTTTCAACCAGAAAGTCACAGAATATCCCGTTTATAGTAACTAAAACAAGTGATCTGCGAGACCATGAAGCCATCAAACTCAGGCTCACACGATCTCTTCTTCTCTCCAGCAAATGACAAAAAACATCAAGAATCCAGCGGAAAAGAAAATGTTAAAAATTTCAGGGCGCAGAGAGTCAGTCACTGGCATAAACTTTGCTCATAAATTATAACGCAGCTTAAGCATTTTCTCATCATCATGCAACAACTTGCGACATGAGAAACCGAGCAGCGCAAGCCATAACAATGATTTGTGACGGCGACAACAAGTAACTTTAATGGCTTCCATGCACATTTCAAATGTAAATCTCCAAAAAATTAAACGACAAACAAAAAGATCTCAGCCAAAATGCAGCAGAAACAACAAACTGTGATGTTTTAATGTCGTAGTTGCAAGCCACGTCACATTCTTTGCATCTTGATTAGTTTACAATTGTGTTTTGGACTGACGTTCGGTAAAAACGCAGGAAGCAGGAGCGGCGAAGTCGTGCTCAGAGGACTTATGGGTAACCTTGAACAGCTGATTATAAACCTCATGTAACATGAACTAAATCTGATATACAAGCCAAAGCCTGACTAATGCAAACCTCGTGTCTCAGGAATCAGTCTGAAAAAGCCTTCATCGTACTGCGAACGATGGAAATAATTTCTATCTGTGATTATTGACTCACAAAACAAGATGGCTGCTTGAACTTCAGCTGCACCTTTTGACAAGTTTGACAAATTTCAGAAATTTAAAACAGACATGTTTCAATTAAAAACAACTATAAAAGCATAAACACCACTTTAAATATATACTACGTAATAGTATATCCAAATGTATTTACTATACTTTAATTAAAACAACGTGTCTGTATATTCGTGTATATTTACATAATTACACAGACAGACGCTCACGCATGTGCACGAACATTTGCACAGCAATGCACTTACAAATACAATATTTAACACACACACACACACACACACACACACACACACACACACACACACACACACACAACACACACACACACACACACACACACACACTACAAGAGCTCAGAATCTGTAATTGCGTCGATCTCACAAAGCCACTCTGAATAATTCCAAGAAAAAGGGAAAAAAGAGAAAAAAAAAAAAAAAAAAAGAAATTAATCCATAAATTCAACATAATACAAACACGCGCGGAAACGACGCCGAAAAAGATTACATATTTATATTTTAGAATTCTGCATATGGATTAAACCAAATAAGCGGCTGTTACCCGAATGCGCAGATTTGACAATTTTACCGGATTTTACAGACAAAATCCGAACCGCGTATGCAACCGAATCCACACTCGGAACCAGGACGTCATTCTGAATTAAAAACGGCATTTCACTAAAAGAACCGAACACGTTTTAAGGACTTTCCAAAGGTTTAAAGGTTTAAAGATATTCGTGTGGACGGACCGATTATAAAAGAAAATAATAATATAAATAATAAAGCTATACTCACCCCAAAACATTCGGGTCTATCAGAACCAGGGACAGACACAGTCAACGATGATAACAATAAAAACAATTCCGTTATATCCAGAGAGATTTTTCACTTCAGCGACGGACGAAACATACGAACATGTCCCGACAATAAATCTCGAGGAGCGGTTTTAAAGACTGCGGTAGCGAAAGCTCCAAGGAGCAAAGCGGATCTCCGCGTCTTACATTCCTCGGTCTGAAATTCAGTCAGACTCGGGCGAACCGAATCCCGCGGCTGGAAGATCCGATGACAGATCGTTAACAATAGATTCCCAACAAAAGTATCACTTGGTTCTGTCACAAAACGCTCGGAACGCGCACTCCGCGGTTCGGAGAACTCGGTGGTTGGCGTCGTGTCAAATAGGACGAGCGGATCCGTCCGTTTTCGCGGCTTTAGACGAGGAGAAATCGGCGGCGTCCGGAGCCTCCGCTGCGCGAGGCTCTCCAGGCACATACGGGAGCGAGTGTGACTGACTGACTGCTGCTGCTGCTGCTGCTGCTGCTGCTGCTGCTGCTATGCGGGCGCGCGCACGCTCTCTCTCTCTCTCTCTCTCTCGCGCGCGCGCGCGCTTCCAGCGGCCACTTCGCTGGGCGTGTTAGAAAACAAGACCCAAGCAATCGATTTACGAAGGGCGGAGGTCGAGTCCAAATGAATCGGATTAGTGTCAAAAATATCAAACGTAGATTTCGAAGAAACGAACGAAAATGCTTCACATGCATTACGCTTGTTTTTTTTTTTTTTTTACATTTATCTTCACGTTTTTGTTTGAAACCATTTTTTCCAATCGCTTTTTTTGTGTTTGAATTTTTGACCCAAGCTTCATGAGGGGGCGGGCCTTCTCTGATTGGATGGTTAGAATGTGATTGACAATTGTTTGACCAGGAGGTTTGGGACTAGTTCAGCGAATGTACACCTTGACATTCACTGCTTTTTTAATATTAGTACACAAGCTGTGATTTAAGTGTTTTTTTTGCACAACATTGCTAAATTATTGTGGTGGCAGAGTACTTCAGAATAATAGTATTATTAATATTATTATTAATACATGATTTGACATGACATGATTTGGCTTGTGGTAATGTGAACAGTAATTTGTTACTTTACTTTTTCAGTAAAAAAGTAATTTAATGACAGTAACGCGTTACACCCAACAGCTTGTTTGGCTCAGAGCGCTGACTGAATAACCAGGCCTGGATTGTCTGTGACGATTCCTGGAACTTTTGCTCTGGAATGCGAAGCTTGTAATTATTTAGCAGCTGATTGTGATTACGGTCGCCATCTACACACAACTTATTAAAACACTAACAACCTTAGGGCCAATGTGCGCCATCTCCATCTAAACCTCTGTTCTCACGAAACCCTTGTCCATCTGTCTTCAACATCCATCTCTCCCTCCTTTTAGCCATTCATCTGTCTAAAAATCCATCCACTCCATTCTCTCCGTCTGTCTGTTCAAAATATGACAGTTTGCGCCATCAAACCATCCAAACAAACAATTGACAAGCAAAAGAATGAGCCGATCAATCAATAAACAAATAAATAAATTAATCTACTAATAAATCAATCTTTTTTCATGATTGCATCCATCAATGTACACTTGAATCATTCTACAGTCTTGGTATGTCTTCTGTATGTGAATATTTAAATCCTTTAACTCTAACATTCATCCACACAGCAACAATCTCAGTACAAAAACAGACACATTCCTTTCATCTCTAATACAAAAATGTTTGTGTCAAACCTTAGACTCTGAGACAAGCCAACTTTAGATTAACGCAGCAGAATAATGGCTTTAGCTTTGTCAAGGGAACTATAGGCAGATCTATCTATAGATGTATTTTGGCTTTAATGGCACATTTACTGGCAGACGAAGGATTTTTATTCCCCTCTGGCTGGTTGTTATCGCAGGTAGAAATCTAGCGGTGAAAGGACAGCCGCGTAAAGAGTGAGCAGAACACCGACTCTATCAATACACACTTTCTGATGGATGAAAAAAACAGAAAGAAATGAGAAAAGATAAAGAGGGAGAACAGTAAAAGCCGAGTGAAAGACACCCCGGTTGCCTCAGGTTGCCTTTCAGCTATTGTTCTTTCTAGAATCATCTGTCAGACCTGAACCCAGAAAGAAAGATTGTGAGATACACACACATAGTGAGGGAAGAAAGAAAAATTGAGAAAAAAAGAGAGAAAGCTCATTGAGCATTTCGTCATGAGACTAAATAATACACTATCAGCTGTTGCTGAAAATAATTACGCTCTTCTGATGATAGATTACTTCGGGTTTGCTGATCCATCCATCACTCATCCATATCCACTCACACATTCATCCATTCCTCCATCCACTCATCCATCCATTTAAAAAAAACCTGTAGCACATAAAGTAACCGCCTCAAAACTGCAGAAGCAACATGGCCACGGCGTCTCAGTGTAGAGTCAGTAAAGCCGCCTAACGCAGTTACGGTTACATGAATATTTATAACTCATCATAAGCAATTTCTCATTTTCAGGCTGTTTTTCTGCACCATTACTGCCACCGTTTAAAATGGATCAGAGAATGAAACTGGGAGTCTGGAGAAGCGGCAGGAAGAAAACTGGCGTTATTTCTCCATAATAAAATTTTCTTGCCTTAACAAGATAAAAGAAAACCGTGCACTGGCTCGGAAAAGGCATTTGGAAATGAATTTTTCATATGCATTGATAATTTAATATGTTGTGGCACTGATTTATCTGATTTTTTGTGTGTGTTGTTGCTGTATCTTTCTCTTTTTTGGAGAGAAATAATGAGGACATGATCCGGGTTTCTGAGAGCTTTCAGAAGACAGTTCACACAGAATGGATGAAATCTAAATTTTTAGAGACTAATATAACTTGCTCTCATTATCCCTCAACTGCTGGAAACACACTAACAAGATGGTAGAGACTCAACGAAGAGGAACCCAGGGAGCATTTATGATGATGTAATTTAAAACAATTTACATTACAATACTAATCATTTATGACACTAATTATTGCCACTTGATGACATCATTCATAAAACTGGTCACTATATATCTATGACAATAATCAGTTACGCTGGAAAATAATTAGTTCACAATGACATAATTCATGCCACTATCTTATGATGTTAATCACAATGACATCATTCATGCACTAATTTACAATGGCGGAATTCAAAATAACATCATGTAACTTATGTCACTTACCATGACACATTTTATGATGATTCAAGTTCAAGTTTATTTATATAGAGCTTTTCTTAGTTCGAGACCAACGCAAAGTCGGTTTAAGGAAATTCTTTTTCGCAAATTAAGGAAAAAGAAAATAGTCCTTAAAAGAAAGAAACCTTTATTTGTCCCAACAACGAGAAACGTATATTTTGCAGCAGCCACAATGGTAAAACAATAAACAAAGATAAAGAATATGAATGGAAAAAACATTGCACATTGTTGACAGACGATTTAAAAGATTGGAACTAAATTAAAATTTCTGATTAACATTTATGACAGCTGACGGGAGAAAAGATCTTTGCAATGATCATCTTTTTATCATCAGGAGAACGCATACAAAAAATTCCTCAGCATCTGTGGAATAAAAACGCCTCCACTGGACGACAAGACACAGGCTCTGGAAAGGCCTGCAGCCACAGCAGAGCAGGATAAAGTGTTCTTCATCACAGGCTCCAGCAGGGAGGGAGATTAAATATAAGGTTAGCGTACTGTACCCGCAGCCAGGATCTAATCTGTTCACCGACAAACGCAGGGTCTCGGAAGCGCCCCCAAGGTTTACCAGCCGGCATTATGGCTCCATTTCTCATCATTAGCAAGCCTCCATCTACGTCCCCACTATCGGCTCCGGGACGAGATCCAAAGGCTGCGTCAGGTCGGAACGAGAACTAATCAGTGGTTTGCGTGGGGTCCGTGCTCTTATCGTGGTACCAGAGATCCGTATGCTCTTACAAGCCCATCGACGTGGGCATTTGCATAAGCCACTTTGCACGCGGGAAGAAAAACGCAGCCACGAAAACGCGGCAAGTGATGTATCTGGCTGGAGCACACGTGTCCTCTCGCTCGCCATATGCCGCGGCATTTCACGCTAGACGACGAAGCGTCTCCATTCCCCTGCCTTTCCTCCAGCGTGTCAGATATGCTAATGAGCTGGCGTTTATCGGAGCGGCCTCACGTCAGAGATCCAGGTCGCCCCGGGCAGCAGATGCTCCTGCAGACTAACTCCAGCCGCAAACTGGGCTTTCAGGCTTCCCTGCCTCCTCACACACATCCAGAGGTGGATAATAAGCCCCCTTGAGGGAAAAAGATGTTTTAAATAAGAAAAAAAAACAAGTATGGAAAGGTGATAGAACAACAGAAGTCAGAGGTGTCAAGTAACAAAGTAATACTACTTCGTTACCTAACTAAAGTAGAAATTTGGCTTACTTTTACTTTTCTAGAGTAATTATTTTTCCGCTTACTTTCTACTTCTACTTCTTATTTTTTTAAGCAAATATCGGTACTTTCTATTTGTTACTTCTTCAAAACCAGCCGCGTTACCGGTTAGTTTTATTTCCGTGTTGAATCGATATAAAAAAAAAAAACATCTGGACAAATCACGCCGGCAAATGATTGGTTGGATGAGACGTATAAACAAGCATCATTCCGACACCCTATTGGTTTGCGCGCGGTCCATCACGCCTGCGCATCGCGCTTTGACGGCTAAAATGCGGGTAAAACGGACGCGAAAATGCTCAAGTTCAAGTTCTGAGCATTTGTAAGGCGCTTTTGACAGTTTTAACTGTCCCGAGATCTCAAAGCTCACGTGAACACTGAAAAACATTTCAGCTAGTATCTTTGTGAGACTTTGAGAGATAATATTTATCTTATACTAGATATAAAGGAGATAATGTAATGTTGAAGCTAGATTTTCGAACATTTAGGTCATTATTTCATAACATGTATTTGAAAAGAATCTATTTTGTTACAAGTTTTTACAGATTTATCAACCTCCGAGCCTGTGTGACTTAGTGTCTTGAGGACGCGCAGATTGCACAGATTCTTTGTAATAAAATGCATTAATTTTCAATGTAATTACAACAATTTAACAGAACAATATAGTTCTATAATGCAATTTTTTTCCTCGCATTACTTTTACTTTTATACTTAAAAGTAGTTTTATCAGTATTAGTTACACTACTTATACTTTAGTAGAATATTGGGCATTTCACTTTTACTTTCACAGAAGTACTTTTTCACTAATATCTATACTTCTAACGAAGTAACGATTCGTTGTGACTTTTGATAAACGACTTTTGACAGCACTGTTTGCAGTGGAGGAGGAAATTCTGATGAACAATTGACAAAACCCAAAAAAGTTCCAGTTTATTTATATAGCGCTTTTCTTAGTTTGAGATCAACGCAAAGTCGCTATGCAAATTAGGGGGAACATTTACGTTTAAAAAGTCTCTAAAAAAAGAAAAATGTCCATTATTTATCTGTGTTCAAAAATTAGGGGAAAAAAGAGTCAGTTAAAAGAGAAAAAAATGTCCATTGTCCATTGTTGTTCAGACTATGGGCTATGACTAGAAGAGCGAGCTACTGTAGATCGCGACAGTGGCTAGAAAAACAATGATAATGAGAAAAACAAAATAAGAACGAGAACAAACCATTTGTATGCAGTTCTGCAGCATTTTCTCTTTTTTTGGTGGTGATGGTCTTTCATGACGACAGCAGCTCAAGAAGTTCAGCTCATGTTATTGAAAAATTTAAGTTTTCTCATAAAATGCATCATACATGTGGATACTTTATTCTCTATTATAATATGTAAATAGATTAGAGTGAGTGAGTGAGTGAGTGTGATTGTCAATATGGCCACTACGGACCATATCGACATTGGTGCTCTGCTTTTAACCCATACAGTGAAGTGCACATACACACAGTAAAGTGTACACTTGTATATTTGTGTGGCAAAAGTATGGCACTGATGATTGGTCTAGCTGAAAATGC
>CM051502.1:8801456-8885139 GCA_028031935.1 Paedocypris micromegethes
TTATAACGCGTCGTACAACTAAAATGATGCGTGTGTGTGCGTGAGGGGAATGATGAATGCAGAGACGTCAATGCTAGTGAATGACGTGTTTCTCCGCAGGTTTAGAGGTGAAGCTGCAGCGAGACTCTGACAAATGGAGTGTGTGACGACTGCTGCTTTCAGGAGCAAGACCCTGTGTTCACGCTTCATTAACCTGCTGCTGCACTCGCTCGCTCATCCTGCTCTCTCTCCTCTCTCTCTCTCTCTCTCACACACACACACTCGCTACACTCTCCACACACACACACACACACACCACACTCGCTCATCCTGCTCACTCTTTCTCTCACCACACACACACACGCTCATCCTGTCTCACTCTCTCTCTCACCCACACACACACTCGCTTATCCTGTCTCACTCTTTCTCTCACCCACACACACACTCGCTATCTTGTCTCACTCTCTGTCTCTCTCTCACACACCCTTGCTCACTCATCCTGTCTCACTCTCTCACACAAAAACACACACTCGCTCGCTCATCCTGTCTCTTCTCTCCCACACACACACACTCGCTCATCCTGTCTCACTCTTCTCTTACCCAAACACACACATCTTGTTTCACTCTCTCTCTCTCTCTCTCTCTCTCTCTCTCTCACACACCCTCGCTCACTCATCCTGTCTCACTCTCTCACACACAAACACACACTCGCTCGCTCATCCTGTCTCTCTCTCTCACACACACACACTCGCTCATCCTGTCTCACTCTTTCTCTCACCCACACACACACATCTTGTTTCACTCTCTCTCTCTCTCTCTCTCTCTCTCTCTCACACACCCTCGCTCACTCATCCTGTCTCACTCTCTCACACACAAACACACACACGCTCGCTCATCCTGTCTCTCTCTCTCTCACACACACTCGCTCACTATCTCTCTCACACACACATAATCGCACACTCACTCTTCTATCTCATTCTCACACACAAACACTCGCACTCTCATCCTGTCTCACTCACACAACACACACACACACACACACACACACACTCTCGCTCATACCGTTTCACACTTTTTCACACACACTCGCTCAATCATCTGGCTTTCTCACTCCACTCTCACACACACACTTGCTCATCATGTCTCTCTCCTCTCTCTCTCTCCTCTCTCACACACACACACTCGCTCGCGTATCCTGTCTCACTCTCTCTTAGAATTAATTATCCTCATCCGTTAACCCTGCACTCTCTCACACACATACACAGACACTCACCATCTCATTCTGTCTCACTCACCCACAAAACAAAATTAAGCACTTTAAGCGGATATATCTCAGACGTGAGAGGCATTAGTCACTGAAGAAGTGAACTGATGTACAGACAAGGAACTTCTCGACGGCTGGCCACCCCTCGTCATCGCAGTCGGAGTGACACACATACACACACACACACACACACTACTGATCCTGCACCTCAAAGGTTTGTCGTATGGTCTTCCAGCGCTGAGGAGAGCGACAGATCCGGAGGTGTGTAAACAACCTCCCCGCGCATGTGTGTGCAGGATGGTGACAAATTCCCAAACACGTCTCTGGCGGCTTCCCGCCGCGGCGGTGTCAGGCGCAGACGCGGGGCCCCGTGGGACGGGCGCGGAACAAGATGTCGCCTGTCAAGCGGGGAACGTTTGAAAATAAATAACATCAGTGATGATTTGGGTTTACTTGTCAGCGACGAGCGGCTGTTTTTGAGGAGCGATGCCGCCGTCTCGGATCCTTGGGGAAAAGCAATCGCTCTTTTCCAGACCGGCATCTGCAAACAGATGTGCGTCTGATTTCCATTGCAGATCTCGCGGAAAATCCACAAGAGGATTTCAACACCGGCCCTAACAAGCTGATGACAGCCCGGGAGCGGCCATCGCTCATAATTGGGGGATCGCAGGAATAAAAGAGGCAAAATATATAAATAAATAATTGAATAAATAAATAAAAAAAAAAACTGTCAACAAAAGAGGCTGTGCACGGAACGCAAACAGTAAATCTAGTTAAGAGCTTAGTTGATGCACAATGGCGGGTTTTAACCAGGTCTGTTGATGGACCTCATGAATATTAATGAGCAATTCCCAGGGAAACAAAAGGTTGGTGATTTTGTGTGCAGGCTCATTGAGGGCTAATTGTTCTTGGTTTACTAACAGTTAGCAGAGGTTTTAGATAATGACTACTACACTGGATTACCAATTAGAAAGCAGCTGGGGATTAAAAAATATATTTATATTGAACTCATTAATCAAGTGTTGAGCCTGCTGGGCATTTTTAATACGAACAAGCTCAGGAAGGATGTTATCACACTCGGCTCCATTAAACCTCAGCAACCAGGTTTAGAAGCCACGGTGAGAACACACTAGGCCAGACTTATAATGATCTAATCTACAGAGAGAGAGAGAGAGAGAGAGAGAGAGAGAGAGAGATAGAGAGCATGAGCAAGAGAGAGAGGAGGTTAGAGAGAGAGAAATAGAGAGAGCAAGAGAGAGAGGAGAAAGGGTTAGAGAGAGAGAGAGAGAAACTGAGAGAAAAAAATTAACTGAGAAGTTGAAAGAGAAAGACAGAGAAAAAGAAAAACGTGAAAGAGCGAGAGACTTCCTTTTATAAATAATTGTAATTAAATGTGTGTACAATCAGGAACATGTGTCGCATTCTATCTATAATTATTTAGAACTCATCTGCACATAAATCACTAAATCCATCTGCTCCATCTATATATCCACAGCATCCCTTCATTTTCAGTATCTACACATCCATTCATTTTGTGAACCACTTTCTCATTTCTGGGTCATGAGAAGCTGGAGCCAATCACATGAGCCATTAGGCGGGACTCAGACACTAGACGGGCCAATCACAGAGCGGAACACACTCAGTAGTTACACTAACTCCATTTTCCAGACACATCATTTCACATCTCTGGCATGTTTGCGGACTGTAAGGAAGCTGGAGACCAGGAGGAAACCCAAGAAAGCACATGGACATGGGAGTTGGGAGAACTGGTTAACTTCACAGATGGTGTAATCTCCTAATATCAGTTCTCGACTTTACGAAACCTCACTGCATTACTCCGCTAAACTAAAGTCCTTGGGTCTTGAAGCCTGAATTCCTTCTGGGATATTTAAACAGAGTCTGGAAACAGGTGTAAATGAGCCTTTAAAGAGGGGCAAGGACATGCCAACCGCCGCTCGGGCCTCTTGGTTCGAGTCTGCTGGAGAATAACAATGTCCGTGAAGCTCTGACACCACGGCCCTAATAAAATAATCATCCCCTTTTACCGCATTAAAGCAAAAGTCTCCGATACAAACCAACCTTCATGCACAGTGCACACACACACATAAATATTTATATTAGTGGTGTCAAACGTTTAATTTTTTTAACTAGTTAATAGCGATAATTAGGACGCTGCACCAGTCCGTCATGGTGAAGAGAGAGCTGAGCCAAAAAGCAAAGCTCTCGATTTACCAGTCGATCTACGTTCCTACCCTCACCTATGGCCACCAATTGTGGGTGGTGACCGAAAAGAAAGAACAAGACGATTCCCGGATACAAGCGGCGGAAATGAAGCTTCCTCCGCAGGGTGGCTGGGCTCTCCCTCAGAGATAGGGTGAGGAGCTCGGCCATTCGGGAGGAGCTCGGAGTAGAGCCGCCTGCTCCTTCGGGTTGAGAGGGGCCAGATGGGGTGGTTCGGGCATCTGGTAAGGATGCCCCCGAACGCCTTGCTGTGAGGTGTTCCGGGCATGTCCACCGGAGAGAAGACCCAGGGGCAGACCCAGGACGCGCTGGAGAGACTATGTCTCCCGGCTGGCCAGGGAACGCCTCGGAATTCTTCCGGAAGAGCTGGAGGACGTAGCTGGGGCAAGGGAAGTCTGGGCCTCCTTACTGAGGCTGTTGCCCCCGCGATCCGGCCCCGGATAAGCGGTAGAAGACGGTACGGTACGGTAGTTAATAGCACTTCCCTGACCAAATTAATCGCAATTACTCGTGATTAATGACTGAAGCTTGTAATATTGGATGTTGAGGTGTAATATGTAAATAATGCAAACTCAACACTAAATAAATGCTCGTTTAAATACTGTAAAATAATGTAGTATCATTTTGGTTCAATTTGCAATGTATTGTCTTTGTTTTTTAACCCTCCGTGGTCCAGTCGCTGATAGAGATAAAAAAAAAAGTCAATCCATCAATTATCCAAGTTATCCATCAATTGAAAGTTTAAAGAACATTTGTTTTTAGATTACACTTAATAAAAACAGGACATTTTTGTAATAATAATAATAATAATAAAATTAATAACAATAACAACAACTAATAACTAAAACGTGAAGCGTGTATTGCCTTCTCTTTGTCAGCTGAAAACAGACTGTAACTTAATAAATACTTATCACTCTAACATGAAATATATGTCTACATAAAGCGTAGAATGTCCTTTTAGTAAATACAGTGTTGTCTGTTTATCTAATTCGTATAAATCTAAAGCTTCAGCTTTTTGAACAGAGCAAAAAAGTGTCTGTGTCTGTGGGGAAAAGTAGGTCAGTGTCACTTAAACACTTTGCACCTAAGTGACAACACCTGAACTCAATGACTGTGAGCTGCTGTCCTCTCTTGGTTCTATTCATTGCACGTTGCCAAACAGTACGTGAAAAAAAAATGCAACTTTGATTAATGTTGTTAAAAATAATTGACGCAATTAAGCACTTAAAATTAATCTGCAAAGTGTGTTAAAGCGTTAACTTTGACAGCACTAAGTTATAAATAATTGTATATTATTAAATATACATTATACATACATTATTAAATGTACATTTTTTAAAGAATTGTCATTGAAATCTATGTAGTGGGCTGTAAGAAATCAAAGCAGCCACACACACACACACACACACACACACACACACACACACACACATACACACTGTGGGGTCGTTGACCTTGGGTGTCACAATCTAAATATGCTAATGATGACCGTGGGAGAGAAAAGGACCGCCCCTGTGCCCACCCGCTTCACTTCACAAGGTTACAATGCAACCAAAGTCATTATTAATGACAATTCTGCAGAATTTATGTCTGTTTTTATGAAAGTAGAAGCCTTTAACGACTCCACTGACAATCTTTAGGGTCCAAACCTGGTCTTCTCCTTCATCTGTTCATGTGTGTGTGATTGTGCGGTGCGGTGAGGGAGGGAGGAAGAGTGGGATGAAGCGGTGAGCGGAAGACAAATAACAGACGACAGGTCTGTGATTAAATCAAAGCTGGAGCCGTAAGTGTTGAAGCATCAGCCTGTCACTCGCAATCTACGCCTGGTTACACAGCCCGGTACACTCCCCATTTACCCATAATGCCCCCAGTTTATACACTATACACACACACACACACACACACCTTCTCTTGCTCTCTCTCTCTCTCTCAGACACACACACTGACCACATATTGACACTCACCAAACAGACATACACTGACCACACACACAAACAAAAACAGACACACACACACTGACCACACATAGACACAGCAAACAGACACACACACACACACACAACAACACAACAACACACACACACACAACACACAACACCACACAACAAAACACAACACACACCAAACAAAAAACACACACACACACACACAAACACACAAACAACCAAACAACAGGGATCAAGCAGGCCACACAAACCAAAGATAACACACGACACACAACACACAAACACAACCACACACACACACACACACACACACACACAAACACACACACACAACCACAAACAGACACACACACCACTGACCACAACATAGACACACAGCAAACAGACAAACACAGACATACACACACAAACACACTGACCACACATTGACACATACCAAACATACACTGACCACACATTGACACACAGCAATCAGACATACACTGACCACACACACACATACACACACACACACACACACACACACACAACACACACACAACACACACTACACACACATAACACACACCACAACATCACCCACAACACACACACACACACACTGAACCACACAAGACACCACACAAACACACACACTACCAACACAAGCACACACACCAAACACACACACACACACTGACCACACAAAGACACACACCAAACACACACACTGACCACACAAAGACACACACCAACCACACACACAGACACACACTGACCACCCAAAGACACACACCAAACACACCACACACAAAAACACCGACCACACATAGACACAAACCAAACAGACACACACTTTCCTCTTCCGGCTGTCGACACGAGCAGACGTGTCTTTCGCTCTCTCCTGCTCTGCTATCTATCGCAAGGCTATTGTCGTTTTTTCGAAGCTCTGCTGGTTTTTTCCTTTTGACAGAAAAGGAATCTTTTCTGTCAAATTCCTCGTTACAATGTTGCACCCCAATGCTGTAATGACAATAAACTACTACTACGACCACACACACACACACACACACAAACACTGACCACATAGACACACCAAACAGACATACACTGACCACACACACCCCCACATATTTGATGGTATTGGTGTGAAATCATTCGCTCGCTGGTAGTAAACATGACTTGTAACATGACATCAGCAACAGAGAAAGATCCGGAACTTTCTTAGCTTGAAAATAAAGGTCTTTGAATCAATTGTCTTTGAACTCTATAAGCGGACCAATGCTCCAGTGTGTGTGTGGGAGTGTGTTTACTTTACTAGTTGGATGGGTAAAACGTGGTGGGTCCTACGCTGGTTTGGTCTGTACCTGGACACTTTACCTTACCTCCCTTCCTTTGATAATCACCAAGATCCTCGTGCTCCTCAGGCCAGAAATCTTCATGTCATTAATGGCTTGTGCTTTCATTTACAGTGGCAGCTCTAATAAACACTCCACGACGTTGAAGCTCAGGCCTCCTTTGAACTTCTGGTTCAAAGTCCAAACTCGTCCAGAGAACAAAATATGCAGCAGATAAAAGCAGCGAGATGTTTGCACCGTCCAAACAGAGCGTCTGGAATTCAAGATTTTAAGCCTGATGAAAGCAAAAGTGGTTTAAACGGCGTGTCTGAAATGATGTCACGTTATCATTCTCGCAACAGTGTTCGTCACCACTCACTCTCTTAAGCTTCACTAGGTAGAACTTCCTTCTATTGTAGATCTCATTTCACGAGAAACACGTTACACAATAGACGTCTTGAATTGCACCAATTCAGTTAATCAGAAAACCGTAAAGGCCTTAGAGACCTTACAACGCTTGACATTCTTGCTGTGCAGCCGTTCCTGTAAGAGCTCACGGGCCAGAGGAAGTGATGTCATCACACCATCCATCTGAAATGCAGCGGAGATATTAGGAGCTCTGGAGCACCTTGGGGCAGCGAGAACACTGAAGGTCTGGAAAGGCTCCTGACAGACACGATGTTTCCAGCATCCAACGCTAGTGAAATAATAATAATAAAGCTCGCAACTTCATAGAAATGGCACATCCACACAATCCTAATTCTGTACTGAGGTTAAACGATGATCCAGTGGAAATACTACTGGATTGTTCTTCAACAAGAACATCATCACATCATCCTTCCCAGTAGAACAGGAGAAACGTAGACGGTGATTAGAAAAGCGTTGGAAAGCGTTTAGGAAAACGTGTGTTGTGTCCTTGCGACAATCCTACTATACTCTTATTATATGCAGATCAGAACGTGACACTACAATGGAAACTGAAGGATATTCTCCGGAAACGACTCCTGGACAGCACAGAGATGATATTTAATTCCAGGCAGAGACAAGTGATCATGTGCAGGAGTTCGTTTTTCTCATCATGTGCTATTTTCATCACGGGACTGTTCTGAGCGCAGTGATGGCTGTACATTCCTCCTGAGGTTTGGAGCTGTAATGCTCTTCCTGCTCTTCTCAGAAGTGCTTCTATCCAGGCCGTCATCAAGCAGTGCATTAGCTAGGAGTGCTCTCCTGGACCATCTCGCGTTTCATTCACTCCCCAACACACGCAAAGCTGATTCGAAATTCGTGTTACGGCCCTCAAAGGTTCTCTTCCATTATTCCATCTCCATTCGTTTCAGTCCCACGAGTCTCCCTTTCGCTTTGCGCTCGTGTGAAGGTGAAACGGAGAAAATCCAGAAGACAGTTTGGCCTTGACTTTCAGGCTCGGTGGGCTTTCAACATTTCCTCGAAAAATGTTCTACAACTTCTTTTTCTCCACAGAGCCATTGGTAAAAGCAGGTGGAACTTTGAGGGTCTAGAAGTTCGCTGGCCTGGAGCTCTAATAAGGCTGGATAATGAGAAAGTTCTTGTCACAACATTCAACTACGCTCAACTTACAAAACTATTTAAGCTGATTTCAGTGGAGATTCGAAAACCTTGTTCAGCATTTTGTTCAACTGGGTTGTTTAAAAGAGCTTAAAAATAAATGTACAATTATGTTACAAGAAAGACAAGAAAATATTCCAAATAATTATTTTGATTAGTTTTAATTAGTTTTTATGCTTTTTTTGAAACCAGAAATTATTAAAAATCAATTAATGTACAATATTGTATGTCGATATTATGAGATACTGAGAAATAGATAGACAGATAGATAGATAGAGAGGAACTAAAATATTTCTTAAACATCCGCTTTCTGTGCACCATACATTTAAAATGTGAAAAACGCTTAGAGTTCAGCATTAAACTGATAAATCAACCAATCTTTGACACTGTCCAAGGAAAACATATAAATGAAAGAAACCTTGGCTCATGTAGATGACACGAACAATAATTCACATTGTGTTGGTATTACGAACGGCAGAATAAACCGTCGCTGTGATCAGCAAAAATTCAAAAACTCGCTGAAGGCGCATTTCTAAGGCTTTAAGTTCAGAACTTAGTAGTGTCCGGTAGTAACCTACACAAAGTTACTACACAAATCAAACTTCATCATGCTTTAATTGTTCACGTTAATACACAGTCCATAACCTTTGCAGAAGTTATGACCGTTGCTATATATAACCCTCCATCTCTCTCTCTTTAAATGACTGTGTTACATCACACAGGTTCGTTATAGGCAGTATAAGTGACTTGTTACATAACACGTGTTCGTTATAGGCAGTGTTCCGCTATAAGAGACTGTTACATCACACGTGTTCGTTATAGGCAGTGTTCCGCTATAAGAGACTCTTACATCACACATGTTCGTTATAGCCAGTGTTCCGCTATAAGAGACTTTGAACAACAAACAAGTCAGAACAATACAGGCGCGCGGAATACAGCTAAAGTGGAGCTGAAGAAAAACGACATCTCCGTATAAACGCGTGTGTGGAAAGCGTCAGTTGTAATTTCACGCCGCCCGCGGGGAAGAGAATTAAAGTCGCCCGTGCCAGTGTGATCTCATTCCCATTGCATGCTCAATCCCAGGCTGATGCCGCAATATTGCAGGCAAATTGGTTTTAAATGAAAGCTGGCGTGGTAACCGGCTCCTCGGCCCTTCCCCAGGTGCACTTCATCTAATTTCATTAAAGAGATGAGAAGCCATGATTGCTTGTGTCGAAACATTAAGCTGCTCCATCTTCACCTCCATAAAGAAACTATTAGAGGCCTGTCAGCGAGACCGTGTGACTGAAGATGAGAGGACGAGTGACGGCTCAGACTCCAGACCACATCACCAGCTCGCCAACCAGCAGAACGCTGCCAGAGAGAGACGAGTCACAGACAGCGTTCAATTTTGACAAAGATTTTTAATTTAGTTTTTGTCATGGTCTTTTGACTAAAACTCAGTTTAGTTTTAGTCCCAATCTAGCCATCTTAAATTATTTTAGCTTTAGTCAAATTTTTGTCGACTAAATACCACAGCATTTTAGTCGACTAAATTACAGTATAGATTTAGTCAGCGGAAATGTAAGTGTATAAGCTTAAGAAATATAAGTAGTCACGAAAGGCATTTTTGTTCATTGGCAAAAGTGTCAATAAATGTAGTTATAGTTTTCGTCCCTGAGTGGAAGTTTTTAGGTTTAGTTTTCGTCAGGGAAAAAGCGTCATTGATGAAGACAATGACAAAAAACATTTCATCAACAAAATTAACACTGGTCACAGACGGGAAATACTAGAAAAAACAACAGTAGAAGAAACGATACTAGTAAGAGTGGTAGTGGTGGATATAGTAATAATAGTAGTGATTAAAACGGCTGACTGAAAAAAACACAGCAGCCATTTTTGTAGTCTTTCTATATACGTAATGAAGCTGTCTTGACCAACTTCTGTTAATTCTCAACCAACTTTCTGTTAATAACATGATAACACTGTAATAAGGACTTTGTGTAAGGTCAAATTCAAGTAGTGCGTACATTCTCCTCTCATCTGTACTTGAAGAAATCCGCATTGTGTAATTTGGCAAGTCAAATTGTGATAATGAGTATGTCTTGCAAAAAAGTCCTAAAAGCCTAAAAATCTGTTTGGTAACATTTTTATCTTGCAATATTTTATACCGCAATATATACCGTTTATTCCCAAACACATTTACAAACACGCACATGTAATCCAAAAAGACCTTGTTAAAAAAACCTGCAGAGCCATTCTCTTGATATAAAGAATCTAGTAACTTTGAGTTAAATTACATCCTTCCTAACACAACACAAAACTTTTTATCTTCCGAGGGAATTCAGCTCGATCATCGCCAGCGCCGTTTATATTCCACCTCAAGCGGACATGGACACTGCACTATGGGACCTTTACGAGGCTCTCACCTCACAGCAAACACAGCACCGGGACGCTGCACTCATCGTGTTGGGGGATTTTAACAGCGCGAACCTCAAGCGCGCACTGCCGAACTTCCACCAGCACATCACCTGCCCCACCAGGGGCGAAAGGACACTGGATCATTGCTACACTCCATTTAGAAACGGCTACAAGGCACTATCGCGTCCACCGTTTGGAAAGTCGGACCATTCCGCCATCTTCCTCATGCCGGCTTACAAACAGAGGCTCAAACAGGAAGCCCCGGTTCAGAGGGAGGTCACGCGCTGGACAGACCAATCGGTGGCCGCTCTGCTGGACGCTCTGGATGACGCAGACTGGGACATGTTCCGGCGCAGCTCTGATGACGTCAGCGTGTTTACGGAAGCGGTTGTGGGATTTATCGGAAAACTAGCGGATGATACGGCGGAGAAGACCGTCATCAGGACGTTTCCCAACCAGAAGCCGTGGGTAGACAAAACTATCCGCGACTCTCTGAGATCCCGCTCCGCTGCGTACAACACGGGGCTCGTCCCGGGAACATGGACGAGTACAAAGCGGCATCCTACAGCGTACGCAGAGCGGTGAAGGAGGCGAAGAGGCGCTACGGAAAGAAACTGGAGTCACAATTCCAACTCAACGACTCCAGAAGCCTGTGGCAAGGACTGAGGACGATCACGGACTACAAATCACCATCTTCCGGAGCGATCGGCGCGGACGCTTCTCTGGCTGACGAGCTCAACATCTTTTACGCTCGCTTCGAGGCTGCAGCTAAGTTGGCTAACAGTGCTAGCGGCGCGAGTAGCTCACCAGCTGCAACAGCCGGAGAGGAGACCGCGCTCATCATTTCCGAGCACGACGTGAGGAGGGCGTTCAGGAGAGTGAACACCAGGAAGGCAGCAGGACCCGACGGCATCACAGGTCGGGTTCTGAAAGCCTGCGCCGACCAGCTGGCTCCGGTGTTCACTGAGATCTTCAACCTCTCCCTGGAGCAGTCCACAGTTCCGTCGTGCTTCAAGCAGTCCGTCATCGTTCCTGTTCCCAAGAAACCTCAACCCGCCTGCCTGAACGACTACCGCCCTGTAGCCCTCACCTCCATTGTGATGAAGTGCTTTGAGAGGCTGGTCAGAGACTTCATCACTGCATCATTACCGGTCACACTAGATCCACTACAGTTTGCATACCGTGAGAACCGGTCAACGGAGGACGCCATCTCACATCTCCTCCATACAACCACAAGCCACCTGGACTGCAGGAGAGGGAACTATGTGAAAATGCTGTTTGTGGACTACAGTTCAGCATTTAACACCATAGTTCCCTCCACACTCTCCTCAAAACTGGAAGTCCTGGGCCTCAGCCCACCACTGCGCCTGTGGATCACAGACTTCCTGACTGACAGACCACAAGCCGTAAGGATGGGTAAACACACCTCATCCTCCGTCACCCTCAGCACTGGAGCTCCTCAGGGATGTGTACTGAGCCCCCTGCTGTACTCACTGTACACGTACGACTGCGTGGCCACTACTGACTCCACCACCATCATCAAGTTTGCTGACGACACCGTCGTGGTGGGCCTGATCTCCAACAACGACGAGAGGGCCTACCTACAGGAGATCCGAGTCCTGGAGAGATGGTGCCAGGAGAACAACCTGCTCCTGAACGTCAGCAAGACCAAGGAGTTGGTAGTGGACTTTAGCAGAAAGCAGGAACGCTCGTACCATCCAGTCACCATCGACGGAGCCCGGGTGGAGAGAGTGGACAGTTTCCGGTACCTGGGTGTTCACATCGCGCAGGATCTCTCGTGGTCCTGCCACATCAACACCCTGGTGAAGAAAGCCCGGCAGCGTCTATATCATCTGAGACGCTTAAGGGACTTCAGACTCCCCTCTCAGGTGCTCAGGAACTTTTACACCTGCACCATAGAGAGCGTCCTGACGGGAAACATCACCTCCTGGTTCGGGAACAGCACCGAGCAGGACAGGCGAGTCCTCCAGAAGGTGGTGCGGTCAGCTGAACGCACCATACGCATCAGGCTCCCTGTTCTGCAGGACATTTACAACAAGCGGTGCTGGTCCAGGGCCAGGAAGATCGTAGCAGACCTCAGCCATCCCAACAATGGACTCTTCTCTCTGCTGCGCTCAGGAAAACGCTTCCGTTCCCTGAGAGCAAACACAGAGAGGATGAGGAGGAGCTTTTTCCCGCAGGCCGTACGGAGTCTGAACCAGGGTGCTCCAGCACCATCCACCGGAACTGTCCCACTGCCACGCTCAGAACTGACCACTTCATGAGCCTTCATCCTAATCTGCACATGAGTCACTTTATTCTTCTTTTTAATCCTTATTCTGCACATGGACCACTTTATACCACTTAAAAATCTGCACTGAACCTGGAATCTGTTTTTGCATTACATTCGTTTTATATTCTTACTGCTTGTTCTTTTTTCTATTTTATTACTATTTTTATTACTATTTCTCTGATCTTTTTTTGCTTATTGTATTCTTATTTTGTTCTTTGGAGTGATTGTAAAAAACATTTCACATCATGTCATACCATGTATGCATATGTTTGTGACAAATAAAAAAAAAAAATTTGAAACAACACGTCCCAAAGGTCCAGAAGATCCCTGGTGTCTTCAACAGAGCACTGCAAGCTATGAAATACAGGAGATTGCTCATTATGAAGCTCTCTACGTGGTACCTTGACCTAAAAGTGAAGAAATGTTCGAGTTTCCAGACTTTGAGTCGCCAATCAATTTTTTTTTACGAGAGCAACAATTTTTGTGAGCCCTCCTCCAACTCCTCATTTTATTCACATGGAGAAAACGCAGTGATTCGCCAGAACATTCATCACCTACAGCTTTGAAAGACAAAAAGTTAATTTTCTTAAAAGTTAAAGTTTGTAAATCTCAGCCAAATATTTTGTAAGCTACTCCTCAGTCTCCAAACTCCGATAACTACATATCTACATGCATTGTGCGGCAGTTGTCCAGCAGTAGGTAAAGCTCTGGTTTAGCCGATGTGGCCTGAGGGAAAAAAAAACCCAGCATTGACCTTTGACCTTGACAAGGCCTGGGCACGCTTGCTTCTGGAGAACTCAATAACGATAGAATACTGTGAACCACAGCAGTGCCAGAAGAACCCTGGGTCCTAAAAGTCCCTCAGTTCATCGTGTCAAATCCATAGAGGGTTTTCTCTTCCCATCTGCTTCAATGAGGAGAGAGATAAAAGCCTATTGACTAGCTGGAGCTGCGGTTAATGCAAATTGCAGCTCACTATCAATGTATTATTTATAGAGCAGCAGTGAACTGGGAGCCGGGCTTACAGGAGATTAGTTATGCTATCACATTCATTTAGAGGGAGTAATTGCTTAACTGCAGGGGAATTAACACGTGTTCCACTTCCACCGGAGCTCCGCGCTGCCGAGAAGGGTGACAGACACTTTAGGGTTATCAATATTAGAAGACAAACATTTCACCAGAAGAGATCTGGCAACCTGCAAACCGCTAACCAAATCTCCCCTCATGACCGGAGAGCGTTTGCATTACAAATGAGACACGAAGGCGTCTGATCCGAGAGCTGTCTGTCTCTCACAACCTGTCTGGAACAAACAGGCTCTCTATCTGGAACAAACATGCAAATGCAGCCTCGCCTCAATGCTTGTGGACACATTGTGTGGTTGAAGCAGGTTGAAAAAACACACAAACAAACCGAGAGTACGACAAAAAACAGGGAGAAGGAAATAAACAGTGATGGAGAATGAACAGTAAAGTGATAAAAGACGGAAAACAGGAGAAAGAAAACAGACATGAAGAGAAAGTAAGAAATCCAATGAAGGGAGAGCAAGAGAAAAACAAATGGTGAGACTGTGGAAGAGAAAAGGAGTGACAGAGAGAATGGGAGTGAGGGAGGGGGGGGTGAAGAGGGAGAGAGAGAGTGACAGTGAGGAAGCGAGAAAAGGAGAGTGAAAAGACACAAAGAAAGGAAGTCAAAAGTGAAAAAGAGAGATAGAAAGTGACAGTGAAAGCGACAGAGAAGAAAAAATGACAGGTGACAGAAAAAAAGAGATTGCGCTAGGGAGAAATAGAGTGAAGATAAAGACGGAGAAAAGAAAGAAAGTAAGAAAGACACAGGTAGACAAAGAAAACGAGGAGATACATGGAAAAAAGAGAGATGAAGAAAGACATGACAGACAGGTAAAGAAAGCTTAGAAAGTAAAGAAAGAGAAACAAAGAGTGACAAGAGACAAGGAAAATAAAATAGAGTGAGTCAGGTGGACTTTTGACGAGTACCGAGTACTTTAGAAAATGTGGTATCGAGCTCGATACTGATACCGATACCGATATCTGTGCATCCCTACTTGCCATTATTACTTGACATCTGTTCCTGTGATTTTTGTACTGAGATGTTTGTTAACATTATCTTAATAAAGAACACTACGTGAAAAAAGTGTTTTAAAAGTCTGAATAAGTGTTAAATAAATACGTAAATGCGGATTTTCACCTATCGCGGTCGGGCTTGGAACTTATCTACCGCGATAAACCAGGGTTCACTGTATTTACTACAGGAACTGAACGATTTTGAATTGTAAATGTACATGTATTTAACTAAATAGATCCTTTCCTAACCTGTATTTTAACACCAGCAACTTTGCTGATTAAAACTTATAAAAAAAACATATATACGTATATATACTAGGGGTGGGCGGTATGTGCTAAAATTCATATCACAGTATTTTCTACTGTACAGACGGTATCGGTATTGGTAGCAGTATTGGGTGGGCATTACATTTTAGTAGACCTTATTAACATAATTGGCAAAATGTGAGAGAGGTGGGGGGGAGGGCGTGTGGGCGAGAGAGAGAGAGAGAGAGAGAGAGAACATGATCGGCTGCCTACAGTAACTTTGTTCCTGGTCTTCGTTGGTAAACGTTGTCTCGCTTTCTTTCTCGCGCACGTGAAACCATGATTTCCAAACGAAAACTGACTTTGATCAAAATAAAACAAGCAGATTTTCTCACACGCGTCTTTAGAACCGCTCTTCTCTTAAAGGCACAGCGCAGACAACGGAGCGGCACGTGATCGATTAATTCAGTCTGTTAAACTGCTTTCTGTGTTCGATTAGCAATGTCCTTCCGGTCATTGGTAGTTGTAAGTTATAACTGGTAACGAAACTAATGTGTAATACTGTATTAAGGTGTTTATATACTTATATAAATATCAAATTCATGAATTATCACGGTATCCACGGTATTGCAAAATCCATATTGTGGCACATCTCAATACCGGTATTCACGTTAATACCGGTATACCGCCCAGAGGGAGAAAGAGAGAGAGATTGGGAGAGAAGGGGAAGGGAAAGATAGAGAGAGAAAAAGAAAATAAAGAAAGTGAGAAAGAGAGAGAGACAGACAGACAGACAGACAGGTAAAGAAAGACATGGAAAATAAGAGAGGGTGATAAAGAGAGGGAGTGAGTGAGAGAGAGAGAGTGAGTGATGACAGAGAGAGAGAGAGAGAGAGAGAAAGAGAGAGAGAGAGAGAGAGAGAGAGAGAGAGAGAGAGAGAGAGAGAGAAATCTTCACTTGTCTCTCTGTCACATGAGGTGAAGTTAAATCTGTTCAGGAGTAACTCGCTCATAGAGACGTTGTCGTTTCCTTTCAGCTAGAATCCCTTCATACACGAGGTTCGTCGACATGCAAACAAAGTGAAACTTCACAGAATTCCTGAAACCTTTCCACCACAGCAAACCGTCTCACTGACACGTGTTCAAACGGCCGTATGCAAATAATCCACGGTCACATGACACGACCGGCAGCCATTTTATGCCACTCCAATAACACACCACCTATACTCATGAAGATACAAGACAGAAACACACACACAAAGTCTTACCTTGTCATCAATGTCAATCTCCTTGTCACACTGTGAAGAGAGAGTGAGAGAAGAAGATATGAGAAACATATTCATTCTCAGACCTCATTATCAGTTAAGGTATGATTTTTTTTTTCTGCCTGCAACGCCTTTCATGAAAATCAGAGGTGATGAAGAGAACTAAATTAAGTGTTTGAAAGTTTGAAAAGATGCACGGTTGAATCGAAGTCTCCAGGTGTAGTTCAACGAAGAATAATACATGGGAAGATAAAGAAATGGGTATATAGGAACATTGGTGAAATCACTAAATACGATAAAAATAGCTTAAAAAAGTGGAAAAATTGTGGATGAGTGGATGAATGCAATACATTTTAGATATAAATGCACATTTTGAATATGTGTACCAAATAAGTATTGGTACTTCTACAAGTCCTATGATTTGGTAGGTCTTATTTCGGGAAACAGTTCTTATATTTACACATTTAATGATTAGTTTATAATTGTAATTCAGATCAAGTCTGGTTATAGTGAAATTTGAAATTATAGTTTACATGTAAATGCTCCGCAATTTATCTAACCCTCATTCCAACTGAAGCACACTTCAGTTGCAGAACCTGCTGGTCTGGGATCCAAACATGTGACCTCCTGATTGCAAGACCAACTCCTTAACCACAATGGTCCTAGAATAAGACTGATTTGTAGCTTGGAGAATTGAGGTGTGATCAGACAGCGCTGTGACCCACAATCCCTCACAAAGCGTGTCACCTTCACTCCACGTGAAGACAAACCACAACATTTCAATCAACTTATTTTCTGTTTGCGAGAAGCAGGATGAATAGGAATTTTTTTAGAAGAATAGGTTTTGCGCTTCGATGTTCATGCTAGTTTAATTGCTTCATGTGGAACAGAGACGCCCTAAACGAAACAGGATTCTGGACGTGTACCATTTATTGTGGTCTTTTTAAAAGTGTAAAGAACAGGGTGGAAACATCAACTGATGCGGTGTTTGCGCTGGTTGCTGGTTTCCACGTTCATGAATAAACAACAGATTCAAACAAGCTTGTCTGAAAGATTTCGAATAGATGATGCTCATGAACATGAAGGCGACAGAACTTCAGATCTTTGTTAAGAAAGCAAACGCAAGTGGACGGATCAGTCCTTTAAGTGCAAATGCATTGTAATTGCTCATTTGCAAGCGCATAATTCTTGTCCATTTATACAGGAGACCCGTAACGTCCTCCGCAGCGGTTTTAAAAGAAAGTGTGAATTAATAGACGGACATTACATATTTATGGATGTATATTGTGTTAAGGGGCTTCTGAGAGAAAAGTTCGTTGTTTGATTCAAGTTTATATCTGCGCTGTGAAAGCTGTCAGCATCCATGCAAGGAATATGTCTTTCTTAGGGCTGTCAAAGTTAACGCCTTAACTTGTGCGCGTCAACTTTTATTATAGCTGTTAATCACTGTTGCAGCTTTTTTTCACTTCTGTTTTTTCCCCACTTCCGTTTTTTACGCGCAATGAAAGGACTTTTAGACGGAGAGTTTAAATTTAAAGCATTACCAGATAACTTTGTATTATGTGTACAATATTTTGCAAAGCTGGAATCACAGCGCACTTCGCTAATAAAGAAGGGAAGATGCAAACGTTCACGCCGTCTCTCATCAAAAGAATGTTTGATCACGATCCTAAGTCGGACGTGAGGAATGGAGAAGAAGTGTAAAAAGTTGAAAAAAAGTTGGAAACACAAGTTTTCTGCCGCGACAATACTGCAATTATCCCTGCAACATCCGCACACAACCAACTGTGACGGTTTTCATTTCAATGAAGTGAAGTCGCGGAAGCGGGATGCCAGATTATTGTGGAGCGGAAGTGGGATGCCAGATTGTCGCGGAGTGGAAGCGGTGAGAATGAAGAGAAGTTACTACTCACTCAGCGACTCGCCAGTAAACAGACAGAAAAGCTCATTCAACAGACTGTGTCAACTCAGCAACTGACTGAATGTAAGGAAGAACTAAGCTGACTTGTTTCTACATTACCATTTTGAATAAATGTTATCAAGTTCACAATTTATAATGAGTATGTGTTGGTATTCTTTCCTCATAGTCACTTTACATATTTTACGACTTACGACTTTACGACTGTCGCAAATCACGTGCACCAGCCATAAAGCGATTTTGAAGCGGAAAACTAAAGTTTTACAAAAAGTAGATAAAGTAATACAATTAAATGACATTCAGCAAATGTAATTATTTTGTATTGTAACGCGTTATACCCAACACTGCTTACTACGAGCCTACACGACTGATGCGCTCACAAAACTCTGGCCAGCTTATAATACCGCAAATCTCTAAAATCTACAAGGGAGGAAGATCCTTTGCATATTTAGCATCTAAACTCTGCAGGCAGGAATGCTCTGCTTAGCACAATTCTCTGCCTAGAGACTCAGAATCAGAACATACAGAATAAGTTATTATAATCGTACAGGAAGGCTGCCTAGTCTAGTGCTCGGAACCAAATCATACCTACAACTCTTAAAACCATTAAAATCTTTAATTATGGTGCTTCATGTTTTCCTAATGCTTTGTTTTTTCCGTGTTTCACTCCTCTCCTGAGCGCCGTACGACCGCCTGAGGGGCCACCAGATGGACATGACATCAATCAGATCGCTTGGGAAGCTGGAATCTCCTAGGGTTCAACCAACGCACTGATTGTGTAGTGTTAGAATGGGAGAGGAGACTGGCACCAGTGAGCCGGGTTCTCCCCAGGGATTTTTCCTCGTTAGAGAGATTTTTTACCTGGCCACTGTCACATATGTGCTTGCTCACTGCTCACTGGTCATGGTCATAGTGATAATCATAGCCATTTTCTTAACACCAACTACTAATGAATAAAAAGCATCCATCCTCTTACATATTCACATGTGCGCTTTGAGACAGTTAAAACTGTGAAAAGCGCCTTACAAAAGCTCTGAACTTGAACTTGTAAATTAATGGAAAAGCGACACACACACACACACACACACACACACACACACACACACACACAAACACACAAGTGAGAAATAAAACACAGCTTCCTTGTTTACATGGCATCTTTTAAGATTTCACATTTAAACGGCATCTTCGCAGCAGGTGTCCAGACTTTATTCAGAATCTTCCTCGCCAACACCAGGCCTGCGTCTGCACGTGTGCAGGAGAGATTTATTCTGAGAGAGTATCGCTCCGGACCCCGTGGCTTTGGCCTGACAAAGCCTCATATATTGCAGCTGAAATGGGAGGAGGAGGAGGGGGACCTGTCTAATATTTCAGA
The DNA here is from genome assembly GCA_028031935.1 of Paedocypris micromegethes. Classification (NCBI taxonomy): domain Eukaryota; kingdom Metazoa; phylum Chordata; class Actinopteri; order Cypriniformes; genus Paedocypris; species Paedocypris micromegethes. The sequence goes on from CM051502.1 coordinate 8,821,363, forward strand.
ACATTTCCCTGGCAGCATTTTAATAGACAGGCACACCGAGGGGGGAAGACAACAAGCGCCGCGCATCCCGGAGCACATTAAAAGCGACGGCCCAAATCAATAACGCAGTTGCACCTGTCACGCAAAGAGGAGATTGGGAATGAATTGGCCGAGGATGGGGAGTGAGAAACTAGCCTGATGACAGCCATGCTGGCTCAACACCGACTCGGTGCAAGCCATAAATATATTCCAGTGTCATCCTCCAGGCCGAAAGTCCATCACGATGATCATAATAGGGACAAAGATTTATCTTACGACCCTATACAACAAAGAAACTATTTCTAATTTAGAATAGGAAAATCACTTATTTTCAGAGGAAAACTACATTTGTCGCTATACTACACACACACACACAGTGGAGGCGAGTGTGAGAAAGCGAGACAAGAAGGAGAGCAATAAAGAGTGAAAATAAGCAAGAGGTAAAGATCAAAAGACAGTGAGGAAGAAAAGAGGAAGACAGAGACAAAAAGAAGCATGAGATGTAAAGAGGAAAAACATGTAAAGAGGTTTGGGGAAAGTTCAAGTTTTGTCTCCTGACATTCAATCAGCAATGTCCAGCTGTTCTGAGGAAGGTCAAAGGTCAAGAACAATCTTCTGTGGCAGCGGCTCCTTCATTTCGGTCCTTTCAGAGGCCGTGGGGAAACTCCGCACAGATGAAAAACAACTGACATCACTTCCTTTCTGCCTTAAGGAGGATGAAACATTCTCTGATGGCGGAACTACTGAAGAAACCTCGAAAATCACCGTTCTCAGTATTCATTGGCGAAACTCACGGTAAATTACGGCAAACCACACAGCCAGTCTCCAGGAGCCAAACATCAGAAAAACTATCCACGTTCTGACTTCGGCTCTCTGACTGGAGGTCAAAGAAGATCCTCAACAGAGCTGAGAGCACGACTGGAGTCAGCCCGCTAAAGTGTGAAGAGAAGAGCGTCACTCTCCTTGACCTCGCTATAAATGATGGATCAGAACCAGACGCCCACGCTCCGGTCTGATCCGCGGCTTGACATGTGACTCGGCCTCTGGGTGTTATGAGAAGTGACGGGAGCAAAGAGAGGAAGAACCAGAACTATTGATCTGATAAAAATAGACAACTGCTAGATTTAAAAGAGCAGATGTAGAGGGGGGTAGGGGGTGGAAGAGAAGCAGGATGTTAAGGAATGAGAGACCAAGAAAGAAGAGTGAGAGATACAGAGAAGTGTGTAGGACATAAAAGAATGCGGGAGGGGAGAGGGAAAGAAGAGAAAGAGAGGGGACAAGAAACTGAAAAGTAAGTGAGGAGAGAAAAAAATATCCCTTGCTACCTTCAACTTCATCTGAAAATGATTAAAAGCAACGCACTCTTGTGAACTGAGCATCGTATTGTAATCACATGTGTGTCGTTGAGCGCCTGGAGTGATGAGGTCATCCAGAGGATCATTACATCATCTGCTGCCATGACTGGCCGTTACAAAGGCACAAGCGGAGCACAGAAACTCTGGAAGAGAGTGAGGTTTCTTCAACTGTGACGCAATGTGAATGTCAATGTTGGACTACAGCAATTGACTAAATGCAGATATATACACGTCGAATAGAAAGAAGGAATAATAAAGGTGGAAAAATTGACGTGGTCCAAGAGAGAAAGTGAGAAAGAGATGGTGGGACAAGAGAGGAATGGTAGAAGAAGAGAAAAATAGATGTAGAGATAATGAAAGAGTGTGTGAGAGTAAAAGAAGGGAGAGAGTGGGAGAGTGGGGCAAAGACATAGAGAAAAAACGAGAGTGAGAGAGAGAGAGAGAAACAGAGAGAGAGAGAGAGAGAGAGAGAGAGCAAGAGAAAAAGAGAGTGGGAAGTGGAGAAGACAGAGGGATAAAGAGAGAAAGAGAGAGAGAGAGAGGGAGCAAGAAGAAGAGTCAAGAGAGACAAGAAAGAATTAGAGAGACTAGACAAGACAAAAGGAAGAAGAAAAAGAGAAACTTCCTAAACAACACTTTAGTGAAAAACTAATTCGAAAAAAATGTTAATTGATAGTTATAGTTAAGTTAATTAATCTACGTATATCTCTTTCTGTCTTTCACCATCCCTATTTTCCATCTCTCTCCTCTTATTCACCCCCTTTTCTTCAGTCTCTCACTCACAGAAATCCTTCTTTCTCTCGTTTTGTAAGTCTCTTACTCACACAATCTTTCTCTCTCTCCATTTCTTTCTCTCACACAATCCTTCTCTCTCTCCTTTTTATCAGTCTCTCACTCACACAATCCTTCTCGCTCTCCCTTTTTCTCAGTCTCTCATTCACATAATCCTCTCTCTCCCTTTTTCTCAGTCTCACTCACACAATCCTTCTGTCTTTCCCTTTTTCTTAGTCTCTCACATAATCATTCTATCTCCCTTTTTCTCAGTCTCACTCACACAATCCCTTTCTCTCTCCCTTTTTCTCAGTCTCACTCACACAATCCTTCTCTCTCTCTCTTTTTCTCAGTCTCTCACTCACACAATCCTTCTCTCTCCTTTTCTCAGTCTCTCACTCACATAATCCTTCTCTCTCTCCTTTTTTCTCAGTCTCTCACTAACACAATCCTTCTCTCTTTCCCTTTTTCTCAGTCACTCACTCACACAATCCTTCTATCTCTCCCTTTTTCTCAGTCACTCACTCACACAACCGTTCTCTCTCTCCCCCTTTTTCTCATTCTCACTCACACAATCCTTCTCTCTCTCTTTTTCTTAGTCTCTCACTCACACAATCCTTCTCTCTCTCCCTTTTCTCAGTCTCTCACTCACATAATCCGTTTGTCTCTCATTTTTTCTCAGTTTCTCACACAATAATTCTCCCACCTATCTCTCAGTGTCTCACTCAGTCACGCAACCCTTCTCACTCATTCTCTCACCTCTCTCTGTGCTACCCCCTCTTTCTCTGACTTTCTCTCCCTCTGAACCCCCCGCTCCCCCTCTCCGGGCACACATTAATGGTTTGTCCCGTGTTTGTAAATGTGCCAGGTTGTGTGAGTAGCTGCAGGCTGTCTATTACAGCTCTCCTCGGGCTTCGGCTCCATATGGCAGCGCATATGGCACTCAGCGCCATCAATTAATACCGCTACAAGTCTGATTTTCTACCAGCGCTGTCTGTCTCCCGCCTGTCGTTCCTCCTCCTCTCTTCATCTCTCAGGCTTTGCCGTGTTTCTCTTTCCGCTCTCCTGGGAACGGAGTGTCAAGTCGATAGTCTCGATTCTGTTAAATGCAAAGTTGTCTCACGCTTGAGACGCGTCTCCTGACGGCTGAAGCCGATTACAGGTTGCCTTCCGATTTCAGAAGATGCAAAGCGAGGAAATGTCAGCTGGAGAACATCTCTGGTTTGAGTTCTGTGACGGTGAAGCTCCTCACACTTTCGGCTAAATATAATTTCATGACCTTATTATCGGTTACGCCTGCCCGTGCTGCCTCAATCCTAATGCACCAACCATTGTTTAGGCCTCTCTCCATCATCACACACTGGCAACTCTTCACTAAAAATTACTTTTCAGTCAACATCCATGTTTGACTGAAAATAAGCCCTAGTGAAGATAACGGATTCACACACACGCATACACACAAACACACACACACACACACACACACACACACACACACACACACACACACACACACACAGACAATATGATGTTTAGATTTGAAACGTCAGACCTAAAAACAATACAAGTCAAAACACTAGTCAAAAAGTCACATTTCAGAAGGTATTTTGTGGCCTGATCTTTTGCAAGAGTAAAAAAACTCACACAAAGCTCACGAACCAGCAGAAAAAATATTTTCGCAAAAGCAACTCATCTCTTTCATCAATCGTATGTCAAACGAGGATTTTCTCCCTCACGCCTAATCCTCTTTCACGAACACCATGGAAGCCCAAAGCCTCAGTACATTATCGCATCACTCTCCTCTTGATCGCTCTCCAAAAGATTCTCCATGGCTGCCAGGACGTTTCTCCCTGTTCGCATGCACGATTGATCGAGTCAAGCCGCTCGTTGCTATGTCAACCTCCGTTGTTGCCCTGGAGACCTTCACACAGTGTATACTGGGATTCTGGAGGTCACTGGCTGGAGCAGGTCTTGCTGAGGGGCCAGTAGGGGGTCTTTCACAAACACCCCCCATTCAATCACTCTACTTCTTTACTGGTGTGGCAACGTCTCCTCCACCCCTCAAAAAAAAAATATATTGTTTCGTTGTTGGCCCATATGTGTGAGTTTTTTTTGGGACCACTAGTTTTGGCAACTAGTTTGATTTTGGAACAATTTTGAAGCAAATGAAAAAGTTGCTCGATTTTACTAAACACAATTTTATTAGTAATGAATTAAATGATACTATAAAAATTTTTATTTCTTAGTTGCTTCAAGTCATTTCATTTTACCATTTCATTCATATATGTAGGAGGTATGAAGTTCTGGTTATCCAACAAAGTTAATTTTACTGTTTGGAGTTACATTACAGTAAAGCAATAATAATAATAATAATAATAATAATAATAATAATAATAATAATAGTAATACATTTTATTTTTAGGCGCCTTTCAACATACAACAACAATTTCAATAGACACAGTAAAACAATGCTCAATCTGACAACCCAAAAGACAAACAATACAGTACATTCAGGAGTTTGGTGCCAATGTACAGTACAAAAAGATGGAGGCAGCCTAATGCAGAGCAAATGCAATTTTGAAGAAATGAGTTTTGAGCTGAGATTTGAATATTATAAATAGCTTCGTCCAGGATGAGGTGGAACGGTGACAGTGACTCTATTGGGCATGTGAGGTAAACTAGCATAGAGGTGGGCGATATGGGTGAAAATTCATCACGATATTTTCTAGTGTCCAAACGGTTTCGGTATTATATCACGGTATGGGGGGGGGGGGGTTACATTTTAGTAGACTTAAATTACATTATGTGTACACAAAATCTGTATTGTAACCTTGTTTAAAGAAACCTTGCACAAGCATCTACCATTTATTATACAGTATGGTCTTTTAAAAGTAGTAGCCCTGGTGTTTATTTGAAAAAGGAGAGAGAGAGAGACAGAGAAACAGAAAGAAAGAGAGACACAGAACGAGAGGGAGAAAGCGACAGAGAGACAGAAAGAGAGTTTACGCTTTCTTTCTTGCTCTACCTCTGCTACTGTAGTTAAACTACGGTAATTCTGAATGCCAATAAACCCACGGCTGCCTTATAGACACCATCCGCCATGCTGCGAAACAAAAAAGCTGTGTGTGATGGATGCAGAATGACATCATGACGAGCCCCTCCCCCATCTAGTGCCCATCTTCTTCTCTATTTAGTGGCGCCTAATTCTATCTGCGGCACATTGAGCTCAGCATTAGGTGGTGACAAGCGAGCGGTCCCTCTTCCTCATCCGCCGCAGGCCTCCGGCTGGTAAATTGAGCGTTCACTGGGCAGCCAGTGGAATGAGAGTTGGCATGTTTAGAGTATTAACCTTGAGATACAGACAGAACTATTTTACAGAAAGAAAGTGCTCATTTGCAGTTCTATTTTGATCCAGAAGGTACGATGCAGTTCCATGTGCAGAACTGATTGAATCTACAGAGACCTTCCAAGGCCTGTAATTAATTGAATTCAACTCTTCTTGAACCGGCCAAATCAAATGAATTGACCTCAACTATTTGTCTACCAAAGTACAACCATTTCTCCTTTCCGTTGAAAAAGACATTATGGAATTTGCAAACGCACAATGTGATGCAACATGTATCATTTGATTATATCTCTCTCACACGCTCTTGCTCTCTCACCCTTTCTTTATCTTTATGGCTCTCTCTCTCTCCCTCTCTCTATGGCTCTTTCCTTTTTCACTCACTATGGCTCTCTCTTTCTTTCTTTATCGCTCTCCCTCTCTAAGTCTCTTTTTCTCTCTTTGTCTCACTCTATCTCTCTCTCTCCATGGCTCTCTCCCTTTCTCTCAATAGCTCTCTCTTTCTCTATCACTCTTCCTCTCTACGTATGTCTCTCTCGTTCTCTCTCTATCGCTCTCCCTCTCTATGTCTCTCTCTCTGTCTCACTCTATCTCTCTATCTCACTCTCTCTCTCCATCGCTCTCTCTCTCTACCCTCCCCCCACACACACACTCTTTTTGGGGTAGGTTGGTAGATTTCAATGGTGATGGGGTCAAACCTCAAAACAGCGATAAAGCACAGAAACCAGTCAAAATCAACCAAACTTGACTGCAATGCTCTGATCAAATTCTGACACACAGTTCCTGCTCAAAACAACGAAGAACCTAAAAACCCAATAAATTAAATTGTCATTTTGGTTTATAATATCACTTGTTACTTGTTTAACATCACAATTAAATGCGGAATAACTTGGCACATTATCCATGGAGAAATCATGCAAAAATCGATGCCACCCACTCTTATAAGCTCCAATGCAACATTAATATTACTGTGCTGAAATGCTCTCCACGAAAGATTAGGCCGGTTTAAAAGCGGAGGGACCCACGTCCCCTCAGGCTCAACACTATCATCTGCAGCAAAATGACTTCGGTAATGAAGAAGTCAGGCGCATAAATCCTCTACGGCCTCACCTCTTCCCAGCCTCCGTCCCACACAACAGCTAGTCAAAATTCCCTTTAAAAAATTCATAGCGCAATTTTGCCGAAATCCCTCCCAGCAAGCACAATTATGGAACTTTCATCTCAATTGATTTATGTGCAGGGCAGGACGGAGGGAGGGAGAGAGAGATAAAAGGAGGAGAGGGAGGGGAGCAGTGCGGGCATGTGACATCAGTGTTTAACACTTGATGAGTTTCGCGTGGCTCAAGCAGCAGACTAAATAAATGTGTTGAAATGAATGAATGTGTGCCATGAATGAGACAGTGTCGAAATAAGGCGTGGCACGAAGGATGTGTGCTATGAACAAGGCGTGGCATGATGGACGGTGCAGTGGGCCTAAAGATGTGGCCCGAGGGGCATATGGGGGGGCAAGACGTGGCATTAAGGAGGCGTTTTGCAAACAAAGTGTGGCTTGAATGAGGTGTGCTGTGAATAAGGCGTGGCTTGAAGGAGGCGTGCTGTGAAAAAGTCGTGACACGAAGGAGGCGTGGCTTAAGGAAGCCGTGAACAAGTCGTGGCATGAAGGACGTGTTGCTTAGGGAAGGTGTTCTGTAAATTAGGCGTCGCATAAAACACACATGCTGAGAATAAGGCGTGGCTTGAAGGAGGTGTGCTGTGAATGAGGTGTGGCATTAAGGAGGTGTGCTGTAAATAAGGTGTGGCTTGAAGGAGGTGTGCTGTGAATGAATTGTGGCATTAAGGAGGTGTGCTGTAATAAGGTGTGGCTTGAAGGAGGTGTGCTGAGATAAGGTGTGGCTTGAAGGCGGTGTGCTGTGAATGAATTGTGGCATTAAGGAGGTGTGTTCTGTAAATTGGGCATGGCATGAAGGCGGGGTGCTGTGAATAGGCGTGGCATGAAGGCGGTGTGCTGTGAATAAGGCGTGGCTTTAAGGCGGGCGCTGTGAAAAGGCGTGGCTTGAAGGATGCGTGATGTGAATAAGGCGTGGCTTGAAGGCGGTGTGCTGTGAATGAGGTGTGGCATTAAGGAGGTGTGCTGTAAATAAGGTGTGGCTTGAAGGAGGTTGTGCTGTGAATGAATTGTGGCATTAAGGAGGTGTGCTGTAAATTGGGCGTGGCTTGAAGGCGGTGTGCTGTGAATAAGGCGTGGCTTGAAGGCGGTGTGCTGAGAATAAGGTGTGGCTTGAAGGCGGTGTGCTGTGAATGAATTGTGGCATTAAGGAGGTGTTCTGTAAATTGGGCGTGGCATGAAGGCGGTGTGCTGTGAATAAGGCGTGGCTTGAAGGTGTGTGCTGTGAAAGGCGTGGCATGAAGGCGGTGTGCTGTGAATAAGGCGTGGCTTTAAGGCGGTGCACTGTGAAAAAGGCGTGGCTTGAAGGATGCGTGATGTGAATAAGGCGTGGCTTGAAGGGGTGTGCTGTGAATGAGGTGTGGCATTAAGGAGGTGTGCTGTAAATAAGGTGTGGCTTGAAGGAGGTGTGCTGTGAATTGGGCGTGGCATGAAGGCGGTGTGCTGTGAATAAGGCGTGGCTTGAAGGCGGTGTGCTGTGAATAAGGCGTGGCATGAAGGCGGTGTGCTGTGAATGAATTGTGGCATAAGGAGGTGTTCTGTAAATTGGCGTGGCATGAAGGCGGTGTGCTGTGAATAAGGCGTGGCTTGAAGGCGGTGTGCTGTGAATGAGGTGTGGCATTAAGGAGGTGTGCTGAGAATAAGGTGTGGCTTGAAGGCGGTGTGCTGTGAATGAATTGTGGCATTAAGGAGGTGTTCTGTAAATTGGGCATGGCATGAAGGCGGTGTGCTGTGAATAAGGCGTGGCATGAAGGCGGTGTGCTGTGAATAAGGCGTGGCTTTAAGGCGGTGCGCTGTGAAAAAGGCGTGGCTTGAAGGATGCGTGATGTGAATAAGGCGTGGCTTGAAGGCGGTGTGCTGTGAATAAGGCGTGGCTTGAAGGAGGCGTGCTGTGAATGAGGTGTGGCATTAAGGAGGTGTGCTGTAAATAAGGCGTGGCTTGAAGGAGGCGTGCTGTGAATGAGGTGTGGCTTAAGGGATGCATGCAGTAAATGAGGCGTGGCATAAAGTTGGCGTGCTGTGAATGAGACAGGATGCGGATTGTGAAAGACAACACACATCCAAACCAAATTTGCTTTAAGCTTTGTTCATTGGGATTCACAATTCAAGATCAGCTTGTTCACGGTAGCGACATCTGAACATGCACTGGAAAACAACAAGGATACAACTTCCACATATCAAGAACCAAAACAAAAACCTAGATTGTAATGAACAAAGCCCGTGTTAGAGGAGCCTGATCCAAACACTTGCTCTTCAGAACAGTGTTAATTCCGTTGACAAAATATTTCCGTCATCGTCAACGACACTTTTTCCCTGACGAAAATAAAACGAGAACTATATAAAAACTCCTGCTCACACTTTCGTCAACAAATAAAAACTAAACAAAAATGCCTTTCGTGACGACGTCCAATCATAATCCGAGCTTGTGGAGAAAGGCAATCAGGACACTCTAGTTATAGAGGCGAGCGTCTTCAACAACGTCTTCTCCGGCAGAAAACACCGCTCAGATATATGGATTTGTTTTACATTCAACGCAACCTTAGAAAAACTATCTGTACGCTGCGTGTGAAGCAACAATCACGAGCAGAAACACAACACACCTGAAGAGCCACCTGCTGATGAAACTTATTTTTTCACCGTGCTACCATTTGTTACTAGAATATATAGCACTTATATTTTCATTGACAAAATCTATACTGTAAATTATTCAACTAAATGCTGTGGTATTTAATCGACTAAAATTAGACTAAAACTAAACAAAATAACTAAATTGGGACTAAAACTAAACTGAGTTTTAGTCTAAAGACTATGTGTCATAAATGGTGGTTGCTAGAAAGCAGGTCGAGTCTCGTATGCAGTTTAGATGTTTAATGATGAAGTCCGTTCGGCAAAATCAGGGTCATAAGACAGGCACAGGGTCGAGGGCAGGTAGAGACAGGATCACAACGAGGTCACAGGCAGGAGGTCAATAAACACGGAAGTAACTAGACAACACAGAAGACAAAGGCAAAGGCAAAGGCAAAGGCAAAGGCAAAGGCAAAGGCAAGGAACGTGGCAACGGCAGGCGTAGGCATAGCTTCGCCCCGATCTAACGGCTTGCAAGTCCTTATATAGTCCTCGTGATTGGCGGCAGGTGAATTCACTTTAGGCGCGCTCCCGCGCGCCGCGGAGAGAGAGTGCGTGCACGCGCCAGCGGCACCAGCACGCGCGCCGGCTCGGGAGACTTGCACACGGTCATCACACTATGACTAAAACTAAATTTAAAAAATCTTTGTCAAAATTAACACTTGCTCTTCAGAACACAGATCCATCACGCGGCAGCCGCATCCACACTAGGGATGTAACGATCAGTGTTGTGCAAGTTACTTCAAAATTGTAATATATTACATATTACTTATTACTGTTTGGAAAAAGTAACAAGTTACATTACAATATCAATGTCTCAGAAATGTAATATATTCATTACTTATGTATTACTTTCAAGGTACTTTCACCAAGTTAAAAGAAATTAACGTCCACATCCGCCCAGTCGAGAGCAGAAAGCAGCGAAAACAGCGTGAACTCTGAAGAAAATCCCGATGTTGAGATTGCGAGAGCCCTTCATCCTTTAAATCAGATGTGTGGAAACATTTTGGTTTTGCCGTTTCTACTAACACTAAAGGGGAAAAGGTGACGAACAGATGTGTATGTAAGTATTGCCACGCTACCGTGCGGAGCCAGGTTGTTTACTTTATGGCAGTTATGGTGTCAACTTTTATTTAAGTTTTTGGCTGGCTGTTTTTAATAGGCTTGTTAATTTCAGCTTTGCACATTGAGGAAATGACGTCAGTGACAATTCCTTGTTACTTTAAAGTTGTTGCACTTTAGAAAATAATTGCTTGAAGTGATTAGTGTTAGTATATTAGTATATTGCTATTAGTATATTAGTATAGTTAGTATATTGCTGTTTCTGACTTAACTTGAATTTTGCAGTTTGGAATTAGTGTGACCAGAGTTTTCCATTGTCCTTGTTCTAAAATATGACAATAAAAGGCCTAATTAACAATGGCCAATGATTATTTTATTGTCAGCCTTGTTACTATAAACATAAGAGACATAATTGTGAAGTCTTGTGTAATATCGTGAGCATCTAGAGCAGGGGTCAGGAACCTTTTTGGCTGAGAGAGCCATAAACACGGCATATTGGTAACAATGAAGTCCAAAAGAGCCATACCTGTTTATAACTAATAACAAGTAAATCTGTGCATAATTGTAAAACCAAGGAGGAGGCTTCTGGAGGGGTTATGAGCGAGGATACACCAGTGTTTGCTTTGCGGAAGTGTTTTACCGACTTAGCGTGACGCGCGTCTGAATTCTCCGCCCTTTTCACATCTTCACCGACCGCGATTGAGTGTAAACTTTTTGTAATTGCTGCTGGTTATGTTTTTAATACGTTTAATTTCGACAAATATTTAGGCCAGTTTTAATCACGTTTTTTACATGTTTATTTTAGTAGCTTATGGCTTTTAATCACTAAACGAATGTTTCTTATAACATTCTTTTGAATTGAATTGAACTTTGAATGGAATTGAATGCCTTTATTGTCATTGTAATATATTTCTTTATTTATTTCGTTAGTTGTATTTAGTTAGGGCTCAAATGAAACAAACACATTACCATTTATTTGTTGTGTACAATTCCTTCTACATAGGACTGATGAGGAGACAGTTAATCAAAGGATGCATGAATCTTCATGAACTTCAAATTTAATATAATACTTAAATCAATTTTATTTAATTATACAATTGTATGTAGCCTGTTGTTTTTTGTACAATGTGTTGTACATTGGTAATACACAAATGTTTGTTTTGTTAAATTACAAGAACTGTTGTAGACGTTTGAATTTTATCAAATGAAAAACAAGACATCTTTGGTATTTTGCGGAGTTTGAAATCTTTACAACATATATCATTATCTCTTATCAAATAATCCCAATCCAACGTGCGATCCAGATCCAGAGGTGTGGTGTCATCATTAATTGACGACGTTTTGAAGTGACGCGTTAGGAAGCGAGGACATGTCATTTCGCTTGATTCGATTTCTCCGACCTCGCGGCCTTTCCCCTCGTCCTTCACCCGCATCCTAGAGGGGTGGAGCTAAGGAGCAAGGAAAGGACGCGAGGACGCACAAATAAAGAATTGAGAAGCACCCATAGTGCGGTGCGCGCGTGCAAACGCGACTCAAACGCAACGGAAAAAAAGTTTTGATAGTTGAGAATGCAAGGGTAAAATTAAAAACGAAACAAAAATGCCTAGAATTCTGTTCGTTTTTATTAATCTAAATTTGATATTTTTAAAATCTGATTCCATACAGAAGCTGATCTCTCTGTCTCTCTCTCTACAAAGGCAAATTACTCCATTCGTGAATAGCTATAGACTCGAGCGTTTTCCGCTATTACGTAGCGAACTACTGAATATTCAAAGAGGGGCAGGGACGTTAATGTCCTACATCACGACAACGTTGCGCATTATCCAATAGAAAACATGGTGTTGTCCGGAGGACAGCTGTGATTGGCTAATGCGCCCGCAACCAGGAAATGGAAAGATAGAAATACTGGAGAACATTTTAAAATCTTTACGATTTTATGTATTTTTAAAGCTTTGTCTAAGAGCCATATGCAGCCACCAGAAGAGCCATATATGACTCGCGAGTCATAGGTTCCCGACCCCTGATCTAGAGGATATCGTGATAAATATTGTATCGTGAGGATCATATTGTGATAATATCGTATCGTGAGATTTGCATATCGTTACATCCCTAATCCACACAAGTACGAAACAAATCAAGCCCAACGTTTCCACTCACATCTTACACAGAATGCATCTGGGTGAAGTGGAATTTCATTTGATTAAACTTCCTGCTATAATTGGCTCTTTTTCCAGGCTGCACAAACACTGTCGACTGCGGCACTGAAAACTCAATCAAGCCGCATTAGGTTTTTATCAGATAAAAGCCTAATTGATTTGAAAGCAGACATGATGTGCGTTACTGTGCCACAGTCGGGGGCGGCCTGTGGGGATCTCATTAACTCCACCGCCACATTTCCACTCTTCCTCCCTATGTGCTCAATGACAAACGGGGATGTTTTGACAATCACAACAGAGTCAGCTACATTATTAATAATAATAATAATAATAATAATAATAATATTAGGGCGTATTTGTAGGGCGCTTTTCACAGTTTTAACTGTCTCAAAGCGCACGATTTGAACATTAGAACTTCGGCTGATTGCAAACGCAACTGCCATTAGGGATCAGGGTTTGTTTTGCTATATTTTCCAGAGGTTTGTTCTCCTGACCACTGTCGCATTAGTCTTGCTCACGGGACACAATGGCATAGACTACTGACTTATTAGAGAGCCACTGAAGCATGGGATGGACAACAGTTTCTCAGACTCTCTGAAGTGAGCGCTCTACCATTTAAACATTTCAAAAGTGCTAATTTTGCTACCATTCAGTTGTACTATTTAAAGCGGGAAAACAATTTGTTAGAGCGAAGCAAATTTTGGCAATTGAAAAACTTGATACTCAGAGGTGTAGTCTGCCTAGTTGTGTGTAGTACCTAGTTGGGCCTGCTGGGGGCAGAATGAGGCTTGCGCCAATTACAGTGATTGTTTAGTCAATTAATTAATGAACCAGTCATGAGGAAATAAGTTGGTTCCGCAACATGTTACTTTCTTTTCATCTTGCAATATCTTACTCTATCGGATACAGTGGTGGTAATCTTTATTTTTTTTATTCCACTTACGCTAATAAACTTTCATTTTTGCCAAAATTAAACAACTTAATGTGATCACATCTTTCAAAAGGTCCAAAATACATGTACTTCAGAGAACCCCCGACTCTTTCCTGCGGGAGCAACTCATTAGCGCATTAGCATCATGGCTAACAGAGACCCGAGCCTCTGTGGGGGAGATAAAGACCGAGAAGGGCCCTCGGGACGGCTGCGGTCCCGTTGGCATCAGCTCCCAGAGTGAACCCAGACACCGGAGCAGACCTGTGAAACGAGGACTCAATTAAAGCAGAATGAGGGCAGGATCTGGAAACATCCCCCCTGAGCTGTGGCCTGAATACAACACGCGAGAAACACGATCCATCACGTAGCGCTAAGAGCACATGCCGCTAATGCATTCCAACAGCTGACAAGACATCCTGATGTACGATCCAATAGCATTTCCATCTCAAATCAGGGGAGGAGACTGAAAACACATGGGATTTATCAAGCAGCGAGTCCGGGTGAGATATGGCAGCGATGAGGTGATGCAACAGATATTAAATATTTAAAGATAAATTAAAGGAAAAAAAAACTAGCAAGACATTTTTTTTTCTTTTGAGAAAAAGAGTGACATTGAAGGAGAAGGATCAAGTGGAGAAAATATGTACAAGAAAAAATATATAAGAAAGAAAATAAATTAAGAAAGAAAGACATTAGTGCTGTCAAAGTTAACGCGTTAACGCACGCAATTATTTTTAAGTGCCTAATCGCGTCAATTATTTTTAAGGCCATTAATCACAGTTGCATTTTTTACTTTCGGTTTGGCAACGTGCAATGACTAGAAAAAAGAGAGCCGTGCTTGTCTCCTGGTGCGGCTCATTAAGATCAGCAGCTCACAGTCATTGAGTTCAGGTGTTGTCACTTAGGCGCAAAGTGTTTAAGTGACACTGACCTACTTTTCCCCTCTCAGCAGGAACACAGACACTGTTTGCTCTGTTCAAAAAGCTGAAGCTGTAGATTCATACGGATAAGATAAACAGACAACACTGTATTTACTTACACTTATTTTTAAAAAAGGACATTCTAAGCATTATGTAGACATAACAGTATGTTTCATGTTAGAGTGATAAGTATCTTTTGATTATTCGTTTGACATCTCTAAAATAAATATACCAGGGGTGGAGGACGGAAGTAAAAGAAGGTAGATAGAGAAAGATTGAGAGAAAAGCAATAGAGTAGAAAGAAATGAGGAAAAAGGGAGGAGAGGGAGAAAACAGTGTGGGGGTGGCAAGAGGGGAGTAGAAATAGAACAGGAAAGGTGAGGAAACGAGGGGACGGTGTGGGGGGCTATTAATCTTGTAGACTGTCATACTAACGTGCCGGACGCCTCTGCGCTATTTAAAGAGGTGTTAGTGCTGAACCCTCAGCTGCTTTTCTTCTGGCTTGCAGAAAGCTCGGCCAGTCAACGAAAAAAAACTCAACAAAGAAATACAAGTCGAGGAGAAGACAAAACCTCAAAGTCAAGAATGGCTGTGTGTGAACTCTGTCCCTACAGGATACAGATGTGGATAAAATGATTAGCACCCTACTTAAAATAGTAATTTAGTAGATTACAGCTACTACAGGCTTTGATACTTTGATGTCTGTAACTGTGAAAAGCGCTTTACAAAAGCACTGAACTAGAACAAAATAGTAAATGTCTTGAACGTATTTAAAAACGGCTTTTAAACAGAGCAAAACAAAGTTGACTAGGATTAGGAAAGTTGACTAGGATGTCTAATAAAGCTTTGATAATTTTTTTCTGTGTATGTTTTTAAGCACTTTTTAAATACTTTTCAAACAGGTAGGGGGGGCTAACAACTTTGTCCTCAACTGTATATATGCCGAAGAACTGCTGAAAGTTTGTTCGGTAATATCCCTTTGCGTCTTTGCATTGGTCTTGAACTAAGAAAAGCGCTATATAAATAAACTTGAACTTGAACTTGAAAAGTAGTCTCAGTTAAATTTGTTTTTTGGAGACGTTCCACCAAAATAATATATCACATCACACTATAATAACATAACAGTTGCAGACGCTGGTTTTCCAGTCATTAACAGACCGTTTCCAACCTGACACGAAACGTCATAAATGTTGATTATGTTTAGTATTATAATTAGGGTTAGTTACTGCGGCAAAGTTTTTATCGCACAAACTGTCGAACACAACCACGTCCCGTGCGAGAGACTTTCTCTGGCGGCTCATATTGTGCAGAACAGGAGAGTCAATTTGAAAACGTGAACAGACTGGTCTGCCTGAGCTCGGAGTGACAATTGTTTGATTGTCTGTATAGTTTGACAATAAATCAGTGTGCAAAAAAGATGAGACTCGGTTCTTCATTTATTCCATTTAAAATGTAACTCAATATAGATTGATGCTGAAAATTTAGTTTTAAACAGGTATGGCTCTTTTGGACTTCATTTTTACTAGTGATGCACCGAAATTAAAATTCTTGGCCGAAACCGAAAACCGAAAAAGAGGAAAACCTGGCCGAAAGCCAAAAACCGAAACACCGAAAGAAATTATGGCAATTATTAGTAGTACCACTGCATTTAATACATTTAATGCTATGGTGGTGTACCAACTTTACTAAAATCAAAACATTGCAAATGCATTAATTAATAATAAAGTTTCAAATGAATGAATAAATGAAACAAAATTTGTTATAAATGATGCAAATACTTATTAAGCATATTGCAATATAATATAAATTACAATAAATAATTACAATAAAATGTAAGTGTTTTGGCCAAAAACCAAAAATGCACTTTTTTCCGGCCGACAATTATCGTTGGCCGAATATTCGGTGCATCCCTAATTTATACCAATATGCCGTGTTTATCACTCTTTCAGCCAAAAAGGTTCCCGACCCCTGGTGTAGAGGAACATTTCCAGCAACTGTCACTCCAGTGTTTTAATGCTACATTGTGTTTGCTATTTGTGTCAGAAGGATAATGGAGGATTGTAAAAGCCTTGTTTGATCATGTCAGCACTGCTGGAAACTGTTTAGCTGGTTAAAGAAGCTATAAAACTGACCTTCCTTTCAGCAGGTTGTTAATCTGGAGCATCACATTACTGGGGACAATGAAACACTCAAAATGGACAGAAACAGAGAACTTTCATTAAACTCAACAACAGTCTATCCTTGTTTTTAGAAATGAAGGCTATTCCACGCTAGAAATTGCCAAGAAACTGAAGATTTGACCTCAAACTTTTGAACGGCAATGTACTGAGCTGTAGATATGTATGTTGGTGGTGGTTCTTTTTTTAATCTTTATTGCTGTTTGTTTATTACTAGTATTATCACTATTACTGCCCTGCACTAGTATTATCACTATTACTACCCTGCACTAGTATTATCACTATTACTACCCTGCACTAGTATTATCACTATTACTACCCTGCACTAGTATTATCACTATTACTACCCTGCACTGGTATTATCACTATTACTACCCTGCACATTTTCTTACCGTTTATCAGTGGCTAGTATTCGAATTTCCGTGCAATCAGTTCTGTGCAATCAATAATTAATTAATAAATTAATTCAATCCTTCTTCACCTTTAACATTTTCATAAAACAAAAGAAACAACAGTGCTGAGAAAAAGGACAAGGAGAAAAAAAGCACTAATAACGAGTATCTATGGAACACTAATTTCCTACAGTTTCTGTCTAGAAATCAAAGAAAGTCCAGACACGGGGAACTTTACGCACGACAGGACATTGATGTCACCGGGCTAAAACAAAACTAGCGTGAAAATGGATTGAATGACTTTAGGGTCTTAATGAAGGCTGCTCTTTGTGTGGTTCACAATCATCTGACAGTAATACTGTCATTCCAAATGATCAGCGAGATCGGCTGAGATGCAGCTGATGCCACAAGCTCGGCGCAGGGAAATTGAACGCCTTGTCTCTTTAATTCCACCCCAACACACTTCAACTCATCAAGGACGTCAACTGCTCGCTTCTCGAAGAGTGTTTACACGTCACAAACAAGGAAAATGAACCAGCAGAGGGCGATTAGGCCTTACAATTATATTGCAAGAAAAATATATCGTAGGAATGGGTGATATAAACAATACAAAACTAGCCTACGATAGAGATTCTAATTCTATCGCGATAATTCAGTCCCTCCAGGATTTTGCGATCGCACCAATTCACGGAAAATCAATGCGATTTATTTGCGACCTTGCAATTTCATCCAATCACCGTGAATTCGACCAATTCGGTTGGTCCGTAACATCACGCAGCCTAGTTTTCGCACAGAAGAACATCCACATAGTGATGGAAAGTCCGGCTCTTTTCAAAGATTCGGCTCAAAGAGATGTATTAATATTTGGAAAGACGATTGCATCAAACTATTCACAGCCCATAAAACCGCTCAACTCAAACAAAATAGTATTTATTCTTAAAAAATTCTTAATTAAAGTATTTGCCTCGTATAATGCGAACACAGTGTTTTGCAAGACTGAAATAATGACACACTTCATTATTAAACTAATAGTCTAAGCTTATTTGACTAATTAATACTGGTAGTATTTTCAGTACAGTGTTAGTTCCGTAAAATAAAAAGACACTCTGTGTTTGTTCTCTGCAACTTGGCATTTAGGAACCAATGGCTTAAAAGAAAATGATTTCTTTCAAAAAGGCATTACATTTACATTGTGTTGTTTAATTACAGTTTTGCATAACAAATGTTCTCAAAACGACATGCAATGTTTCTTTATTTCTTAAAAATAATAGCAGTTTGGCTTTTCTTTAGGGTCTATGTAACATGTTCTGAAATGGTTCTATTATAATTTATATATCGCATTATATATCGTTATCGCAAGAGGCTGCAATGTATATTGCAATATGGATTTTAGGCCATATCGCCTATCCCTAATATATCGCTATAAGAAATTCACACTAAAAGGATTTTTGCAAACTAATCTAGTCAAGTCAAGACAAATAGTATTAATATGGCAAAGATTTTACACAACCGTAGTTGATCCAAAGTGCCGTACAATGTTAAAACAAACGATAAAAGAATAAATATAAGATGTAGCATATACATTTAGACTCATTCTTTGATGTAACATTTTTCTTTGTTAATCTCAATTTGACAAATTTAAGCACACCGATAATAGACACTCTAAAAAAAACAAACAAAAAATAAAAACAGTGGTCAAAAGCAAAATATGCTGAAGCCGTGTGAAGAAATTCAGTGTAAAAATACATAATAACTTTGAACAAACAACAGAATGATTTTCTGCACTATAAACACTGTTTAAGTCCCTAATATTTTCTAACTACATTAGCCAACACCACATGAATGTGACCAATGACACGCAAATATGAATGCTAAAAGCATGACACATGTGATCCTGAATTGAAAAGATATTCATCTTCTAAACTGTTTTTGTATTTCTGGGTCACAAGGAACAAGGTGTGGGAACAATCTCACCTCATGAATATGTGGTCAACCAGTCACAGAGCAGGACACATATCTCCTGATAAAATGTCTTTAGATGTGAAAAATGGATGGATGTGGAAAATGTGGAAAACATACAAGACCCCGACTGGGACCTCGACTCTTGTCGCCCCAAAAATGAACTGGATTTTAATGGAAATACCTATTACACTATAATACATGCATGTAGAGATTTTGCTCATGCATAAATGCAGAGATAGATGAGTGGAAAATCATCAGTACTGGAAGAAAGTGTTTTACCCAGATCGTAAAATGGTTTCAGATCCTTGCAAACAAAACCACAGGAAGTGGCCTCTGCTGCGGTTGAACCTTCTGCTTAGCTAAACTAAGATCAGCTCATTCACAGTGAAACTGCGAATACTTCTGCGGTTTGCGTGTGAGCGTCTGTCAGGCAGGAAACAGCCTCTCCCTTTCAAACCAACGCATGAGGCGTTAAACAGCAGCGGAATTGGAACACGTAGGCAGCATCAACACCTCGCTTCGCCCCTTTCCTTGCTAAACAAATGCGAGACGTGAAAGAAAAAAGAAGTGGTTTGAAACGAGTGAAGAGGAGAACGAACCGTCCTAAAAAACAATGCTGTTCTGTGAAGCTGGACGTCAGAAACATCATGAAGGCCTCTCACATGATCGGCGTTAAACAGCGTGAACATTGACCTCTCCGTGATCCTCAAGCCAGTCACGCAAAGGTCCCGCTGCAAAACCCATCTTACAAAGCAAACATACACTTCATTAATACAACTTGCTATTCATATTTCAGCTTCTAGCTCTCAAACTGACAGAACACGCCCCCAGGTTGACTCCGCCCATCAATCGCATGCCACCCTAATTGACCAATTCTCCTTGATCTTAAGCTGGTTTGATATATGTCGCTGATTTTTGGAATAGAAAGACAACGATGAAACAACCAACTACGTTTAATAAAAACCTAGTGATGTGTGTGTGTGTGTGTGTGTGTGTGTGTGTGATGGTTTTAGTGCATGAGTTCATGAGAGTTTGTTTTAGCTCATGAGAGAATGTATGTGTTCAAAAGAACATGTAAGTGTTTGCAAGGAAGTATGAGAATGTAAATGCGCGCGCGTGTGTGTGTGTGTGTGTGTGTGTGTGTGTGTGAGAGAGAGAGTCTACAACATGTCTGCTTCTTTTATATCTGCGATCAAAAGCCATAAAGCAATTTTGTCCTGTATTGGGGCAATTCTGACACAAGTGGAGAGTGAGCAGATGAATCCGAGCAGGACATCTCCCCGTGCGGAGACACTTTCAGACGATCTTCTGCCTGAGCAAATAACAGGTTTGGTCTGGTAAAGTACAGTGACATCACACGTGCATGGAGAGGGATTGTTGGTGACATTGTAACTAGTACAATGACAATTTGAAGTAAGTGTGAAACGACGTGGAATCGTTTACAAGTGTGCACACACACACACACACACACACACACACACACACACACACGCGAGTTCTATTGGCAGCTGAGCAGAGATTACAGGTTGTTGCAGAAGAATGGCTGTCTGAGCGCTGCTGCGCGGTTGAGGAGCTTCTTCAATAATTGCACCTTCCATTTCTCCTCCGCCGTGGGCATGTATCAACTTGAAATTCTGTAATGACAGTAATTGTGAGCTCAATGAAGCGGCCCTCTAATACTCTCCTGGCGGGAGTAAACACACGGTGCGCCGCAGCCAGTCCAGCCAGACAGACGCGTCCTGGGTTTAGAGAGCTCTATAGCTAATGGTGGCGCTAACAAGCGCTAATGCTGCATTGTCTGCGAGAAAGTGTGCCGTCTGCTAGAGTGGGTTCCCACTGCGATGTCGAGTGAGGTGTGGGAGTGATGAAGAACGCCGACTCATCCTTAGAGTGACCATATTTGATTTCCAAAAAAGAGGACAAGCCAAAAAATTCAGACAGGGATAGGGTTAGGTCATACGTGTGCTTCAGTGGTGCAAAACTAACTTCTGTAATAAAAAAATGAAATCTGTAAAAACATATCTGTAGCAAAATAATAGTCCTAGACTAATTCACTTTCGTGAATAAAAAAACCCCGTCCAGACGCCCCGTACACGAGGTAAAAAGAGGAAGGGGGAACAGAGGACGCTTGCTCACCCTACTTCATCCTTCACTCTCGGGCCGCGGAGGAGCGACGGATCGGTTACCGTCACTGAATGTTAATTACTGCGTTTTATTGCTTTCTCTGGTGAAAGGCGTGCTAATTTATGAGACTCGAGACGGGAAACAATGAAGCGCGGCACGAAATGTCGGTTCTGCGCACTCACCTCGCCGCGTCAGAGTGATGGGGCAAATTAATATCTTGGTGACTGCAGCAGAGACGAGGCCTTGACCAATGAGCCTGAAACATCCCTCCTCCATTTTATACGCAGCCGCACGCTGCAAATCTCACGTGTGAAATGGAGGAAAGTGAACGACACTGCCCTGAAAAAAAGGCACACGCCACTGCGACACACACTCAAACATGTGCACACACATACACTCTCTCTATCAAACACACACACACACATGCAAATTCACATTTTCTGAGGACTTGTGAAACAGATGATGTGGATGGGGATCGGATCTCAGAGTTCTGCCGTGAATCACAACAATGGAGGGAAAAGCCAAACCCTAATACCAGATGTGCTTAAGAAAGCCATTCCTCAAGGTTCAGACAAATCCTTAAACCAGCAAATCCCAGGAACATGTTCTGACCCTGACAAGTCTATACACACAGTCTGAAGGACTTAACTCTGTTTAGACTCCAAACCCACCGTCAGGCCAGAGAGACGCTTCAGCCGCTCGACATATGCAGAAGACTCCAGCACAGGCCGCGGATAATCCCACCGCAACAAACAAAACCATCTCCACTGCTGGTTACTCCACACTCCTGAAACCCAAGGGAAGTGACGCCAACCGAGACACCAACCAAGATAAAGCCATAAATCTGTCCTGAAGAAAAGATCAGCCAAAGCTCTTCTCCATCAGCAGATAAGATGGAGCTCCCATGTCAACACAAACAGGTGTCGGGCAGATTAGCTAAAATGCTAAAGCTCCGCTAATCCGAAACCAGATCAGGAAAAGATCTGTCACTGATTGAGTCGAGAACACCATGCATCGTTTCTCGTGTCGGGATGAAACGTGAGCGATTGTGTAGTAAACGATCATCGAAATACGCAGCTAAATCAAATCCATCCCGCTGTTGGTTGATGAAGAAACCTCTCTCAGGTTAAAAAGGAGTGTTTGGTCTGAAGGCATGGCTGGATCTTCACCTGCTCCTGGGAATCAATGTTCTTGTGCTGCTAATGGAGGAGCTTTTAGTTCAAGTCCTGTCAAGGTTTCAGAACGCGGGAGTTTGTTCTCCACTCATCAAAACCTTAAAAACGTCTCCATAGTTTGCTAACACACACACACACACACACACACACACGGAGACTGAAGCACAGCCTCTCCGGAGGAGGGCGAGAACACAATTATAAAGCTTCATTTCTTCAGAGAAGCATAAAGTTTTCTCCCAGTAGAGTCTCAGCTCAAATCAATTTCTCTACGTCGATTATAAGCACCGAGGTTCTAACCTTCATTTGTGAGTCTAATACTCACACCGTTATGTAGAACACATACCAATTAAGCCATTCTGCTGGAATGAGAGGCCTGTGAACCGACGTGATTATGGAGGCCAGGCCGCATGAGACGAGGGTTATCGGCTCAGGAGCAGGAGACCGAGCATCAGCACAGAAACCCCGAGAAAAGTCATTTATTAAGTCTAATACTGTGTGAAACCTTCCCGTGATAATGAGAAGGGCAGATTGTGGTAATGTGGGGAGGCGAGCGGAAAAGGTCAATCTATATCGGTTTCTGCCCACAGGAGGCATGTTGATGAGCAAAGCCGGAGACACTTCCACTGACACACACAGTTCACATTCACCTGTTGGCGTCCACCGCTACCATCTAAACTCCGCCCTCAACGCCCACGCCGTTCGAAATACACGCCGCTGCCATTTCATTTTTCAAGCCGGCAAATGTTGGCATCACACGCCGTTTCATTTCCATGCTGCCAGCTAGTGCGTTTTAGCATTACAGAACATGCTTTTATGCATTTAAATGTCACATTGTGGTGCGTTTAATGCTGCATGCTGGTGACTTGTAACATAACGTGCATTTTGAGGTTGTGTGATGGTGCATTTTAACGTTGCATGTGGTTGCATTTTATTGTTAAAATCTGGTGCATTTAATGTATCAAGTAGGTGCATTTTAACATTACATAACATGCGTTTGAAGGTTCATGCTGGTGCATTTTAACATTACATAACATCGCTATTTGGGTTTGATTGCTGGTGCATATTAAAATTGTATAAAAATCGCTTTTTGAGGTTGTACGCTGGTCCATTTCAACATTATATGTGGTTGCATTTTATTGTTACATTCTAGGGCATTTAATGTTTCAAGTAGGTGCATTTTAACATTACAAAATATTGCATTTTGAGGTTGCATGCTGGTGCATTATAACATTACATAACATCGCTATTTGAGGTTGTGCGCTGGAGCATTTTATCTTTGCATGTGGTTGCTTTTGATTGTTACATTCTAGTGCATTTAATATTTCAAACTGGTGCATTTTAACATTACATGATATTGAATTTTGAGGATGTGTTGTGGTGTATTTTAACTTTATTTGTGGTTGCATTTTATTGTTACATTCCGGTGCATTTGTTGTTCCAAATTGGAGCATTTATTTTACATGTGGTTGCGTTTTATGCATTCACAATTTAGGGCTGCAAGCTGGTGCATTATAGCATTACACTCATTCACAATATAACGCAGGCCGCAGGTTTGTGTGCTGGTGCATTTTAACATTGCATTATGGCATGTTTGACTGTTGCAGGCTGGTGCATTACAACATCACATGCTCTCGCATATTAACGCTGCATGCGGTTGCATTTTAAGGTTGTGTGCAGGTGCATTTTAATGTGGCCTGCTAATTTGAGTCTGTGTTATCTCTGCTCAGTGATAAGATGTTTCATCTGCAGTGGAGGAAAACAGCAGAAGTCAAGGGAGAGTGAAAAGAAAAGCACTAATTAGGTAATTAACCAGCAATTAAGCTCCTGCCGCCTAATGGCCTGTTGTTTGACTGGTTAATGGAACCTGTTAAGACTGACAAGCCGCAGACTGCTGCGGAGCAGAGACAACAGACGCTGCGCTTTACACGCATTGATGCTACAGACTATACCGAAAGTTATCATTACAAATACTAACATAGCTTTATTAGAATACATTCCTCAATAAGACACTATAAATACATAATACTAAACGAAAACTATGTCACTGGCCTATAAATGTACAAGAATCATTTTTATATAATTCATTTTGATTATTACTTAAGATTAGGGCTGTCAAAGTTAACTGGTGCATTTATTAAATTTGTTTGTCGCGTCAAATTTTATTATCGCCGTTAATCACTGTTACAGTTGTTTTACTTGTGTTTTTTTTTCCCCACTTTCGTTTTTTTTATGCGCAATGACAGGCGAGTTTCACTTTACTTTTAGACGGGGAGTTTCACTTTAAAACGTTGCCAGATTACTTCGTAGATAAAACAAAAGTATTACGAGTACAATATTTTGCAACATTTTGAATCACGGCGCACTTCACTAATAAGGAAGGGAAGATGCAAACATTCACGCCGTCTCTCGTCAGACAGATCCTAA
Organism: Paedocypris micromegethes; assembly: GCA_028031935.1. NCBI lineage: Eukaryota > Metazoa > Chordata > Actinopteri > Cypriniformes > Paedocypris > Paedocypris micromegethes. The sequence continues at coordinate 8,845,963 of CM051502.1, forward strand.
GTTGGACAAACATCGTTGGAAACACAAGTTTTCTAAATATATTACATTATTTAAACGAGTGTTTATTTTGTGTTGAGTTACAATAATTTATTATTACAAGATTCAGTTAGTTGTTTGTTAAAAAAACATTTAATAATAATTATTATAATATTATATAATGTATAATTGTAAATTATAATAATTGATAGTAATAATTTGTATTATTATTTGCGATTAAGTTGGTGGGGAAGTGCGATTAAATTAGAAATTTAATGGTTCGACAACACTACATAAGATATATTTTTTTCATCTTTAAAAATAAATAGAGATCTTGATGATGAATCGTCTTGAGCTAAGATGGTTACACAAAACTGTTTATGTCACCACGCAAAGATTTAAACATGTTTTGTTTCAAAAAGTGTGAACACAGAGACAAAGGAAGAAGACAAATAAATAGACACAATAGCTGTAAGATTAGCACAGAGAGACGCGCAAAACACAAGATATGACGAGTGACAATTATTGGCAGCAGTTCTGAACTGAAATGTGCTGCACTTAAATTATTCTGACGTTATTAGTTTTTGAGTGATTAAATAAGCTTTGAGGAAAATTTCACATCTATTAATAATGCACTTGGAGTAATTAGCAGCATACATATTCATAATTAGGCAGATTAGCGGTGTGTGTGTGTGTAAGAGTGCAACGCAAACCCTCAAACCAACGTGAAAAATTAAGACCATTACACAATTATTCTTCTGAGCTGCATTATTTCTCACACACCGTTCTTTACAAGAATGTTTTACGTAACTAGATTTTTATTGGTGGAGCTTATGAAAAGCATATCGTGAAAATGTAATGTTTTGAAAAAAATGATAAACTTATACTTAGTGACACATGCAGTAAATTCATCACTTTTCTAGCGAGACATTATTTTAGTTTATGACAATAAACACAAACACAAATTCAGGTTTTATTTGTAAATGTATATACTTAATCTCAGCATTTACAAGCAAAACAAAGTGTGGCTGTATATTGCACGAGATGACCCATATAACGCTACTGCACGCGCATTAAGGCTGCACGATTAACCTTTATCGAATCGATATCGCAGTTTTAACTCCCGCCATAACCAATCCTCAGGAGGCAGCGTTTTTTTCCCAGCCTCTGACTTTTGAGTGGCAAATCTAATTAGCCAATCAAAATTGTCGAATCTCCTGTTCCTGGCTTGCTGACCAATCAGAAACACTACTACTGGGGTCGACAATATAAATGACTTGGAGTCTAACGCACTTTTCAAACCATCAGGGACACCAGACCAGGCTTGCTTTACTCTTTTTACGACTGTGAGATACTCTTTACTATTAAACTACTATTATAACATAATATATTAGCCAAACTACTATCATGAATATTACCCAAAGAACACTGAGTATCTGAAGCGTTACGTCTGTCACATTCAGACGCAGCCTCGCCTTTCGTCACGTTTTCAAACGTCTAAACACTATATATAATTCATTTTTTAAATGGACTAATCGTGGTCTTTAACTCCCAGAATGTCTAGATAGTATTATTAGTTTCAATTAAATGATAAATTAAAATATATTTTTGTATTTCCAGTTTTCGTTGCATCTAATTTATCTAATCTAATTTGTTGCATCTAATTTATTTTATGTTTTTATTGCATTTTACGTTCTTTGGTATTTAGGTTCAAGTACTGTATTTATTAATCACAAAGTAAAAGTAACAACATATTTTATTCATAATTTTAGTTTGCATGCACTTAAAAGTATCAAATGCAAAAATCAAAAATTTGCATCGCAAACGCAATATTTATCAGACAAATCGCAATTTAGGTTATTTTCTCAAAATCGTGAAGCCCTAATGCGCATTAACGCTTTGTGATTGCAAAAGTCAAAGCAGAGCCTCGGTCGCCATTGGTGATTCTACCTGACAAAATCTCATCAGCCGAAAGCGTAAAGCCGACGGACCCCCGGCTGAACCCAACCAGATGGAGACCCCATTAACAATTAATTGACTTGTCAAGTGGTCAGATTGTTCGGTGCTGGAGATGGAAATAGTTGCAGATGGGAAGTGAATGGGGCCGAGATGCACAGTGGGAGTCTCGCCTCAGACGTCTTCCTGTCTCATAAGTGTGCACTTCTAAGTGAACATGCCTCCCGGCCCGCCTGTCCTTGCTCTCGCTGACCTGCGCTAATTACAACATGTCACATTCAAAGGTCATTGACAGTGAAGGGCCTGACTAGCAAAAGTCCTTAAATATCAAAGCAGGAGCCATGTTCACCTCAGGCCAACAATCTCCATACAGCCTTAAAGACTGCAGTAGCTTTAGAGCAGAGGTGGGCAAACTACCTCTGTGAAAATTAAATGAAGTAAAAATTAAATGAAAGTCAGATGTTTTTTTTTTTGTAAATCCAGTTATTCTGTTATGAAGGTTTATTTCATTTTTTTATGTAACACATTTTAAAAAGCGGAACCATACAGTAAACACAAAATGTATGGAAAACAAATTGTCCTAGTATATTCTTGACATTTATTTTTACATTGTCAGTCTATGGAATCAGATACCAAAAATAGCAAACGTAAATTTCTAATAAACAAACAAAAATCTTCACGTTTTGGTTTGAAATTTTTTTTTCACAATTTTTTTTGGCCGTTTCGTTTTGTTTTTCTTTGGACTTCTGGCACTAGCTTCACTTAGGCCCTTACTCTGATTGGCTGGTGAGAATGTGATTGACAGCCACTTGACCAGGAAGCCCGGTCCAGAAGTTAGAACACAATGTGGCCCGCAAATCAAAATGTTTGCCCACTACTGCTTTAGAAACTGATCCGCTGACAGTCGAGTCGAGCACTGATGATAGTGCCCATCTCCGTTTACTAATAGGGTTAGAGTTAGATTTCATGGTCCAAACACAACCCCTAGAAAAATGACTAAATTAGGCTGACCAAGCGTCCTCTTTTCTGACGTTGTGTCCGGGGATTCCGGACGGGTTTTGTACATTCACAAAAATGTCCGTTTTTCACGCTTCTTCAAAGGATCATTACACGTTCGCCAACGTCCTTTAAATTATTAGAAAGTGGAACTCATTTTAAAACAGTACCTGACGGCTATTGTCCCGTATTTTTTAATCATTTTTTAAAGCAGCATCTCATGCAAAACATCTCACGCGCTGTTTATGAAGACGTCACCTTTTCTACGTTTGATTGGGTAATACACAATGTCACTGTTAGTTTGATTGGTCTTTGTAACTGTCTGTGAGGAGGGCGGGGCTTAGAGAGAGAGAGAGAATTCAAATGGCTGATGTTTCTCCAGGTGAAACCCTGCGCGTCATCAGAGTTTGTTTCAGAGCTTGTTTGTTAAGTCATACACAAAAATATTAATTTATTTATGGTCTGTGTTTGTTTGTTTGTCTATTATGATGTGTGCAGTGCGTTATGGTGATGTTTGTTTATTTATTTGCTTGGATTTGTTTTTGCTGTTGTGACGTGAAATTTCCCCGCTGTGGGACTAATAAAGGATTTTTCAATTCAATTATTACCTTAAATGTTATAGTTAAATTAATTAATCAATTTATTTTTTGTTTATTTATAACATAAAAAGTCTAAAACAATTTTTTGTTACAGGTTACAGTTTTTACAGAGTAATTATTTTTTTATTACACATGTTAGTTTTGCACCATTGAAGCATTTAACCTCTGGGAAGCCTGTCTGAATTTGTCTGGAGGCCGTGCCGCTTGTCCTCTTTTTTGGAAATCAAAATATGGTCACCATAACTAAATGCTTATTGCAATAGAGTTTCATCTAGTAAGGCTCTTTGGATCATACCAAGTTTGACAGAAACACTGCACTTCAAGAAAGAAATCAGCCAATGACTTCTTATAATGCTATTATGCAGTGCAGGCATATTGGAGATTATATTTAGCTGTAATATGTTTAGTTCCAACATTTACAAATTAATTAATTTAATACCAATGCGTTACACAGTGGAAATGTTATTTAACTACAGTAGTGAGTATATTCAGGAGAAAAGTAATTCAACTACAGTAATTTGGATTTTAAATTTGAATTTAATGAGTACAATTTAGAGGAAAAGGATTTGACTAGAATAATGCCTTACACTCGGCGGAAAAGCAATTGAACTACAGTAGTGAGTTAAACCCTGGGGAAATGTAGTTTAACTACAGTAGCAAAATTAGGACAAAAGTAAAATTACTTGAAAAATGGGTTGCATTTAAAGTGAAAATAAACATTCACTCTTTAAAATAGAAATAAAAGTTTTACCATTTTAAAGTGATAAATTAAACCCAACAGTGAACAAGTGTCATTAAAACAACGCTACATTGTTCTAATATATCTGCACAGCGGCTTTGCATTGGCCTGGGAATAAGAAAAGTGCCACATAAAAAAAAACTTGAAATGTAACTGAACTGATTTCTTAATGAATCTGACTTTTCCGGAAAGATTGAGGGTGTGACAGCAGAAAAATCAAGCGGACCGAGCATGTGGTGATGCATCTGGTTTTGCTCTTCAGTGGTGGTCTTATTGGCCCCTCGCTCACGTACCAGTGCAGTCCATTTAAAAGTAGCATTTAATTACTGGAAAGTGAGCATGCATTTAATAGGCTGTGTGTCAGGGCGAGTGATGGAGTGATTAAGCGGAGCTGAAGTCTGGATGTAAATCTGAAGAAGACGGCACTTAACCTCCAGGCCACTGTTAAAGATGCCAAGAGAAATACTCAAAGAACTAGAGAAGTGTGGAGCTGTGTAAAGCGTGGCTGATAAAATCTGACACCACTGATAAAAAAAAAGCCTTTGTATAATCCAATAAAAGCTGCGGGTTAATGAGATATAAATGTGCTGATGAAAAGGCATTGTGGGAAATAAAGAACAAGCTTTATGTAAGGGCACAAAAAGCTTCATTGTCGTAGATGTGTCGAGAATGTTTCTGCTTCAAGTTACGCACCATTAAAATACCACAGCGTTATTCATCTTCTATAAAAACATGCAATTTAATCGTATGAATCATGAAAGATTAAATGGTTCATTTCCTCACACTACAGAATATTGACCAGAGAAATTGAAGGTTAGTTTCAGCAGAAAAGCTGATCGCTTCAAAGCAACATTTTTAATAGCGTGGCTCATTGCAATTATACTACTTATCCCTGTAAATAGTGTAATTCTACTTATACTAATCAAGACTTTACTACTTCTCGCATAAGAAATGTCACATATAAATATTGAAAAAAAAACGTAACTACATGTCGGGAATTTACACTGAGGACAAGTTATTTAACTACAGAAACGAGTGAAAAAAAAAATCATATGCAACTACAAGTCAAAGCCTGTCACAGTGTGAGCGAGCCAAAGAACTGCAAAGACCAGAATCCCCGGCGTGTCATGTGACTGTGGAAGACGTGTTACATCACTTGTCAACAATGACTTTAGCCTCGGCAATTTAATCAGTACGTTTGAAAACTGCGTTCGAGGACGGTTTGACTATCACACTGTTCTTGTGTTTGTGACTTATTAGTCACTCGCCTTACCAAAGGAGAGTGACTATTATTATTCGTTTTTAGCCAAAAAGGTGGCCTAATATGAACATTGGCCCAAAATTCAGAAAAGTGTTTAAAAAAAAAACTTTAAAAAAAATAAAGTTTTTTTTGACTGACCATACAAAGATTACTTAACAGCGCCATCTTGAAAATGAAAATACATTGGGCCTATGGGAGTCCAACAGGCACTTTTTTCATCGCAGACTCACAAAATCCGGTACACATATTCACCATTTCGGGGCAAGCGAAAAAGCCTATCGGGTCGACTCCGCCAAACCAACAGGAAGTTTGACATCTTGGCTCAAATTCCCACTTTAGAAAATTCTGCGTGTTTACACGACACGCATTTGAACAAACTACTCATAGGGCGTTTGACCGAATGAGCTGAAAATTTCACAGACATATCAAGAAAGATGGGTGAAAAAAAGATATTCTGCGATTTTTCTAAAGTATTGCCATGCACGGCAGCCGAGAACTTAAAAACACAAATCTTAAAACTCCTCTCATTCGCACACGCCATGTCAGACGCAATCAAAGTCTCTTGAAGAAATGTGGGCCCCGGCGTTGTAAATCCAAAAGTTAAGGAAATGTTTGAATACATATAGCGCCCCCTGTATAGCTATTCGAAAATGTAAATGGGAGGGGCTAAAATGTGTTTGTCACAGGTGTACCAAATTTGCTGAATAATTAGTGAAGGCCATCCCGAGCATAAAAGCCAAATGTTATCTTAAAGTAACTTTAACCCTGTTGGCGTGGGAACGATCAAAAACCAGTATTCTTATTATTAATGGTAGAAAAACACTTTTCATTTTTAATGGTAGACCGGCCAGCGTATATTTTTACTTTTGTTCATCTAGTTTTGTTTTTTTGAACGTTTTTGCCATCTATATCAATCCTTGGTTTTATTGTGACTCTGACAGAAATAAACTCTGAATTGCACATGGATCAAACATATTATACCACGTAGTAAAATAGTGGTTTAACTACTGCAATTTAGTGCATTACTTTAACATTAAATTATTATTAAATGTAAAACTGATCTTCTCAGTTGCGGATGGGCTATTCATTCAATTCGTGTAATGAGCAGGAATCATGAGAATAACTGCCGCATTAGATGATCTGCTTGCTGAATGTGAGAAGAATTGAGTATGCTGAAGCGTCTGAACAAACAAAGCAGACGTTCAGCTCCTGATGGAGGGACGACCTGTGACACCTGACGCACGTCTGATTTAATCAGAGATATTAGGAATTACTGGAGCTGGTGACAGGATAATTCTCAAGTGCTGCATCTCATGACATCCATGATCTCAACCGACCTTTAACCATTTCACTTTGTAACTCAATATCCAGCAGAATTCAGAGAATCTTTGTGTTTCTATAATCACAAGATGACCTCAACTTCCCATTTCTAACAATGTGTTGAACAAATCATAAACACAAACAGATGAAAAATTCTCCATACAATTGAAGACCCTGAAATAACTTAATGTGCTTTACGGTTGGACCATCCATGAACCAATTCTGCAAAACAAAAAGCTTGATATGCTTGAGTGGGAGAGTGAGAAATAGAAAGAGAGCTGGGGAGAAAAAGAGTGACTTCAGGAGTGATAAAAAAAAAAGAGAGGGAGAGTGAGAAATAGAAAGAGAGCTGGGGAGAAAAAGAGTGACTTCAATACAAAATACAAAATACAATAAAAACAGTTTGAAATAAATTAGATGCAACAGCAACAAAAACTGGAAAAACAACAATTTATTTTAATTTAAATATTTAATTTAAACAAATAAAACTATCCAGACACATCCATCCCATTAAAAAATGTATTATTTAAAATATGTGTGTTAAGACGTTTGAAAACTTGATGAAACGCTGAGAAATTTTCTGTGGTAAGGCTGTTTCTGAATGTGATGGACAGGTGCCTCAGTATTCATGATAGTAGTTTGGTCAACATATTATATTTTAATAGAAGTTTATTAGTAAAATGTATTTCACAGTGGTAAAAAGAGTAAAGAGCTCTATAATTACTCTTTGGTAAAGAAAGAAAATTAGCATTATACTACAAAAAAAGCTTTGTGATTTAACAAACCTTTCATTAAAAAGAATAATGGATAAAATAATAGTCGTGTATTGTCTTGCGCACTGCTTTATTTAAGCTTGCTTTTCATTTTTGATGCCCAGATTTAACAATGTTGTTCAGAAAGACGTTGCTAGTGTGCAGGTGGCAGGCGTAATCGCGGGACTTGGCGAGAGTGAGCACAGCGCTGGAGGCGGAGCCACACACTCGCTACATCTGTAAGACGGTCGGGGTCACGTGACACGTTAGCGCTGGTTAGCGAGCGAGCAGCGGTTGGAGCGATCTGGTGTTCCTGATGGTTTGAAAAGTGCGTTAGACTCCAGGCCGTTTATATTGTCGACGCCTGTAGTAGTGTTTCTGATTGGTCAGCAAGCCAGGAACGAGATGTTCTACAATTTTGATTGGCTAATAGGTTTTTCACTCAAATATCAGAGGCGAGGAAGAAAAACGCTGCCTCTTTCAATTTGGTAATCACGGGAGTTAAAAGCGCAATATTGATTAAGGTTAATCGTGCATTAACGATTAAGCCAACTCTTGTTTGCGTGAGAAGGAATATGGCGTTTGCTGAGGACAAAAGCAACGTCAGAGAAAACACGTGGCTGGAAATGACAGAAAACACTGCGCGTTCACAGTTCATTACCACATTTCTATCTGCTGTTAATAAAGTGCAGCACGTTGCAAACGTGTCAACAGGGAAGTGTTTTCATTCACACCGACGAGTCAGGAGAAGGAAAAAAAAAACAGAGAAAATGAGCCGCTAAGTCATTTCAAGCGCAGTGTGGCTCGCCAGATAGTGAAGCGAAGGAGGGAGAGAGAAGAGCAGAGTGATCCTGATGAAAAAAAGAAGAAGTGCTGGAGTTGTCGTCACTCTCCCAGACTGAATTTCATGGCCGCTCCAGGAGAAACCAGGCGAGAATGACTTTCATGCGGCGTATCCAGGCAGCGTGGATGATTTCATTCCAGCCCTTCTCCCAGGCTGCCGTCAGTTATCAGACCCAAATCAAATGATCCTACAAGTGCCACAGGCGGCCCGAGCCAGAGGAAGTGCCTCTATTAGAGCGGCGCACCGATTGATGTGCAAGGAGCCGTGCTCAGGAAATTAAAAGTATTTTTCATCCCTGACTCTGCCCTCAGTCACAGACAAAACCAGAGAGAGGGAAGGAAAATGGCTTTCAGAACTTTTCAAGACAGAACTCAGGTAATGAACAGGAACCATTCCGGCCCTCCAGAGAGCGATTTTCAAGCGGACGTTTTGGAAATGAGAACAAATCTATCACACGCGACATGATGCACTTTCTCTGCGGTGGTTCTGTCCGGATTCACCAGGGGAGGAAACGCTTAAGTACACCTGCAATATACTGAGATCACACACACACACACACAGCTGAAAACATACTCATTACATACATGTAACAAGCCTGTCAACAGACCAGTATGACAGACAGGCAGACAGAATAGATACTGTAGACAGACGAGGATCAGACTTAACCAATTCAAATTCAAATTGTATTTATCACAAACTTATTATACGTGGTACAACATGTAGTGAAATGTGTTTTTGATCGTTCCAGCATTTAAACAAAGGGATGGGGGAGATACAACAAAATGTGCAAAGGGAAATAAAATAAAAGATAAAAAATAGAAATATGATAAAAAACTATAGATATAAAGATAAAATATGAAATATGAATAACAAATAAAAAATTTTCAAGATAAAAATACAATAGAACAACGCACAAGTGAACAAAATACAAAAAAAAAAAACATAAGAATCCATATTTTAATTAAAAACTTCTGCTAGACGAACTAGCTTGATAGTGTTCACACACACACTTGGTTTTGACATCATGGGATTCGCCTTAAAATGACCTGATTGAATAAATGACGGCTGATAAATTAAATTAAACGTGGACCAGTTTATTTTGGCTTTATGGATTTATCGTGATAGGATTTTTGATGTACACAATTACATCAGTAATTGGCACATACAACCAGTATTTTTACATGTTTTATTGAAATATGGATAAGTTCCATCCAGGGACTGCTTTGATTATGGGTTAAACGCACAACAATGGTGAGATAATGAATGTGTTGCTTGTCTTGAGTCTCAGAACCAAGTGATATAAACAAATTGACAAGAATTACAGTTCAAGAACTTTACAGTTCAAGAAATACATAGTACAGCAACTGACCATATAATATTGATTCCAAAGCCATTTTATATAGCCATTCAGACTCAAACCATTCATTACAATATTAAATTATGTATATTACATATAGACGGATAGATAGATAGATAGATAGATAGATAGATAGATAGATAGATAGATAGATAGATAGATATGTTATACATATCTCTACGTGATAGCAATTTAAATATGGAAAGCCTGACTTCAGTGAAGAGGAAGTGTGCTGTCGGTTCTCAGCTCATTTTATGGTGGATGTTTTTCTGCTGGTTTCAGATGAACTACACACGGCTACAAACCCACAGTGGAAACAGCAGCGTTTTTCGCTCTTACTGAGTGTGTGACTGCGGTCAATCAAATGAAGCTGAACTATTTAGGAAAATATTTATATCATGCCACATATAATTTCACTTTGACCTTTATTGTTGGAAACAAATGCTCGTGACAAAAATACAACCAGTTACATTTCCATTACTGTGGGTTTGTGCAGTGATGATAAAAGAGCACAAACAAGGTTCACGTATGACATGTAGCTTTCTATAACACAGAGTTATATGAACAGCAATGCTGCAGTGATGCGTCCTTCAAGATCATGTGATCAACTGCTGGTTCACGGACATCATTACGCATGGGCAACTTGTGCTGATTATTCCTAACTCTCTTGTTTGATGGCCCTTTTAAACTGAATCATGGTCCAAATAAGCAAACAATAAGAGGCTATGAGTTTCTAGATCGAAACTCTCTTAATTTCCACTAGGACTTATTTTCCGAGAGGGACAAGTATTCACAAGAAAAAAAGTGTTCTGTTAAGTTAAAACTAGTGTTGTCAAAGTTAACGCGTTAACGCATGCAATTCATTTAATTTGTTAATTTGCGTCAAACTTTATTAACGGCGTTAATTATCTTTTCCATTTTGGTTTTTTTTTTAGCGCAATGAATGGACTTTTAGACGGAGAGTTTATATTTTTTGAATACACAGTCTTATACACGCGTTTTAATACACGTGCCGCTTATTTGACTCATTCATTATTATTTTACTTGGTTGATTTTCTTTTGTAAGCCTGCAAATGCTTGCGCGTGCACCTTGTGACGCGTCTTCACGCGGCTCATCTGCTTGAAGATGCTGGTAAACAGTTCAACAGTTTATCTACACAATTCCCTGTTAGAAGCTCTATATGCTTCACAGCATACGCTTCACAACAAAAGTGATTCCTTTTAATCGAAAGGGCTGCAGTTTAAGCTGGATGTTGTCACTATGCGCTAAACTTTCCATCATGCGCGAACCAAAATATAGTTGGAAGTTGGTAAAATGCAGATATATTGTTGTGAACTGCAGCACGATGATGATGATGATGATGACGATGATGATGAAGAAAAATAAAAAAAATTTCAATTAAATTTTAAGCCAATCACAAGTGCTGAAAATAGAATTTGCTGATTTCACATTCTGTTAATAAAGAAGCAGAAATCACGAGCGGTAAGGAATGGCGTCTGGCCTCAGTCCGTCTCTTTCACGCCTACAGCCTCCTTCACCATGCATTAGCCTGACGGGTCGCACGCTTCCATCAGACCTGTCACCGCCACTTTACTGTGATGAGCTCTGACGCAAACTGCAGCATAGTTTGTCGTCACAATCACAGCGGCCATAACTATCGTGATGTTTATTGTCACAATGTTAACTGTGATTCGTTTTCACAATAATTTGCTTGATAAATAGTGGCCTTGGTACCGGTTTTACGTTAAAATTGCTGTTACAGGGCAACTGGTATTGCTATAAACAGGGTTCCAACTCTTTCTGAAAGATAACATTCAAGCAGTTTCAAGGACCGTGTTCAGGTTTTTCCAGCATCACGCAGTTATGGTAAAAGTCCTATTCCAATTGGGCCCAGTCACGTATATTTTCAAGTTTTCTTGTGTAAAGACATTCCAGAAGATGAAACTGAAGCTTGATAGCCATGAGAAGCAGGGCAGTTTTGGGGCAAAGGCATCTGCTGGCACTGTGCGAGACTAAATAAAAGTGTGTTTGCGAGGCGCGTGTGAGGTGTTTTGAGAGCCCTGGTGTGTTGGAGCCACTCCGGTGAGAACCGCCATGTCTCAACAAACAGCCAACGCATCACCTCTAACAAGCGCGCATTGTCACGCGTGTGGACTAAATTGATTCGTTTTTGCCGCAACGCCCACGTGTGTCTTTATTTACCATCCAAACAGTGAGAAAAACAACAGAAAGCCAGAGTTCTTGCCCTCACACTCCCGTGAGAATGCGGTAAAACAAACACGAAGGAAACAAACGCTGTTTGGATTTCTGCGGCCTTGAACGGACAGAGAATAAAGCAAAGAGCATCTGTCTGTTTGGGGGCCAGACACTGAGAATCGATCATGGAGAGTTAATGTACGTGTATTTGCATTCTCGCCGCTCTAAACTCCTTTATTACACCCAGGACGACTTACTCACTCGTGCAGCTGAGCCCGTCTGGAACTGACAAAACAGCTCTGCAAACATTAGGGGTGAGACGAGACACTTTTCCCACGAGACGAGACGAGACACTAGGTTCACGAGAACGAGAGGAGATATTTTTTTTTTTTAAATAAAAAATATAAGGAGAGCAATATTTTATTTGTATTTTATTTAACTAAAATGTTCAAAACTTGATGCATTTCACTCTATTTTCACTTTCCCTTCTATTTTCATCAATTGCATGCAGTGATAACCAGATAACCAACATAATATTGATCATACAAAATATGATGCGATAAATCGCCAGGCAAGTAATTTCACAAAAAAATGTAAATTGTCAATAGTATAAAAAAAATCCATTAAGCGCAGACGTTAAACACACTATTTATAGACAAAGACAAGACTTCCAGTAACTTGCAAAGAATGGTAGAATCATTTTGGCATCAAGTTCAACTCAACATCAATGTACTTCATTACAAATAAATTCACTGTGTTCATTTTTGCTCTAAAAACCATATTTATTGAAAGTCTCCAGTCAATTATTGTCTAGAACAAGTGAAGGACAAGAAGTTCTTTCCCTTCATGATGTCGCTGGTGAGACTCACATCATCTGAATGGGTTTTACTGCAGTAATCAGCTGGTTTACTCTCATATTTCTGCTCTACTGCAGCGAGAGTGAACTGTTTCGATAGTAATGTAATATACGTGTAATAGACACTTTAGATTAAAATCACATGTGCTACTAATGACAGTAAAAACACCTTTCCTTTGAGTCTACTTGACACTCTTCTACCACACAACACTCCTGACACTTTCCTCCACCCGCTCCATCCTGCCTGCACTCGCCTCTTCACCTCTTTTCTACACTCCCCATCACACTGCACTGTTGATCCCAGGTACTTGAACTCCTGCACCTTCTTCACCTCCACCCCCTGTAACTTCACTCCTCCACCCTGCCCCCTCTCATTTATACACATGTATTCTGTCTTACTACGACTGACTTTCATGCCTCTTCTTTCCAGATTAAACCTCCACCTCTCTAGCTCTTCCTCCACCTGCTCTCTACTCTCGCTGCATATCACAATGTCATCAGCAAACATCACTGTCCAGGGAGATTGCTGTCTGACCTCATCTGTCAACCTGTCCATCAGCATAGCAAACAAAAAGGGACTCAAAGCTGATCCTTGGTGTAGTCCCACCTCCACCCTGAACTCCTCTGTCTGGCCTACAGCACATCTCACCATCGTCCTACTCCTCTCGTACATGTCCTGGACTACTCTGACGTACTTCCCTGCCACTCCCGACAGCCTCATACAGTACCACAGCTCCTCCCTCACCACCCTGTCGTAGGCCTTTTCTAAATCCACAAAGACACAATGCAGCTCCTTCTGCGTATCACCCTTGTTCTTGAAAATGAACAAGAACAAAGGTAGCGCCAAATTCCCGCGAAAAACAAAAATACTGTTGTTTGGTTATGGCCTTTCTCTGCTCTTCTGGAAGGGCAAAGCATCAGTTGTGAATAAAATGAAGAGACAAAAGAAAAAGGTTACTTTTAGACACCTTAAAGTGGACACTTTAAACCTTTCTGGAGTCACTTTTTGTACATTTTTGTACTTTACTCACTTTTACGTTATTCAATTGTATTTTTTTATCTTGGACATTTTGTATTTTCATTCACATTTCATAAAGTACTTTACATTTCTATTCCTTATCTTTTTATTGTATTTCCCTTTGCACATTTAGAATAACATATTTAATCTTTATATCTTGTTTTTATAGTATTTCTGTTCTTTATTTTTTATTGTATTTCCCCCTTTGCACATTTTGATGGATCTCTCCCATCCCTATGTTTAAACGCTGGAACGATCAAAATCACATTTCACTACATGTTGTACCACGTTGTATAATTTGTAAGGGATAAATAGAATTTGAATTTGAATTTGCACTCGACACGCTAAGAAATAACTACAACATAAATAAAGCTGTGCTTGTGATAAACCCAGTGATCATAATGGCGCTGAAGACGGTGCTCATGGTTTATAATGGTTGTGTTGATAGCTTTGTCACCCTGACTCCTAGTTTCTCATTTTGGTTGGTTTTGGAATCTCCAGATCAGATGTAGGATGATCTTGCACTTGCCAGGAATTTTTATTTTGCCATGCGTGTTTGTTTTAAACACAAACTTGTGACATGTAGGTTTATGGAGTAAGATATATTTACATGGGAATTGGAGTTACAGTAACACTTTTGCTGTGGAACTTGGCAAAAAAAACATTTGAGCATTATTCACAGAACATTTGCGTGGGCTGTAGTTACGCATGACGTTTGGAAAACCTAGCTATTTGCTCATTTGGCTGACTGAACTTTATAAAATGTGTTTTGAAAATGGAATGCAATTTCAGATCGGTTACAAAAAATACACCTGTTCGCAAACTTCTCTGTGTAATATAACCATTAAAATTCCACTAAAATATGCAGTGTATACTTGTTATTGACAATGTAAACACAGTTTTCCACGTTTACTTACAAATCTATTTTCTTATACATATGCACACTTATACAAGTCTTGATCAATTGTTTGACCATAAATCCGCAGCATAAAAACAGCGCATTATTAAAGCCTTCGCATTCCCTTGGTACAAACTCAATTTAAACTCAAAGAATAACGAGATGCTAACTGCTTAAATATTAGCATTCTTAAATCACTAGGAAGTGTCCGGATGGAGCTCATAATCACTGCGCCAAATTGCTGCGCTCGCTAATTTCATCCCGCATTTCCCGGCAGTTAGACTCCATTACTCAAAAACAGCCATTTAATGCTCCCACATCCCAGAGGTGTTACATTAAAACGTAATAACTTGCAAATGTACATGAAAACAAAAGCCATTATTTGTCCTCTGCCACCCCCATCACTGTCTCCCGCCTTGTGTTTGGAAAATAAAATCCGACCCATCTGGTAGAATAATGAACTTGTGAGCTGAGACGCTAAGCTAACAACACAACGTCTTGTGACATTGTTCAAGAAGCTGCGCTAACGTTCTACGTCAAGCAGAAACGTTTACTTAGGGTGACCGTATTTTGATTTTCAAAAAAAGAGGAGAACCGTCGCAGCCTCTAGACTAATTCAGACAGGCTGAGGTTATATGCTTCAATGGAGCAAGTTTGATACGATACTTTGACAAGTATTGATGCTTGATACCTTTTTTTATATCACGTTGGAAAACTGCTACAATTTTAGGGCTTTTTTTGTTCTTTTTTCCATTAAGAAAAAAATACACAAGACTGGAGCATATATTTTCCAGAAGAAGAAAAAATTGTCATCTTAAAAGCTTTTTAAAAGAATAAATTAAAACAAATTGAGTTTGGTTGGAGCTCCCTATTTGTAAGCCATAAATGCATGTAAAAGTGCAACATTACACATTTTTTAGTGTTTGTTTTTATTGTTAGATCAAGTTTTCAAAATTAATAAGCTTACTTCTCAAGTATTTATTAATCTCCTGTTGGTACATTGTGGTAGGGATCAGATTAAACAATTTAATGAACCAGAGTTGAGCAGCAGTGTTTATATAAATGGGTTTTGATCTGGGATTTACATGATTAAACGTTATCGTTAATCAGGGCATAGACATCTACTTTTGGGCCAGAGTAATGTATAGTTTCAGATTTTACAGTATCGATACTTATCGAAATATCAGTATTTTTGACAACACTACGTCACATTGGTTCCTGTTGACCAGTCATTTGAACCTTTCAAACCTTGACCAGTCATTCGTGTAACAAAATGCTCCCAGAAGATATCTCTCTCTTCATACACGCACATGTAATATTTATACTAGTGCTGTCAAAGTCAACGCGTTAACACGTTAACGCATGTGATTCATTTTAAGTGCTTAATTGCGTCAATTATTTTTAACGGCATTAATCACAGTTGCATTTTTTTTTACTTTCGGTTTGGCTACGTACAATGAATAGAACCAAGAGAGTCGTGCTTGTCTCCTGGTGCGTCTCATTAAGATCAGCAGCTCACAGTCATTGAGTTCAGGTGTTGTCACTTGGGCGTAAAGTGTTTACGTGACACCAAACTACTTTTCCCCTCTCAGCGCTACACAGACACAGTTCCTTTTCAACTGCAAATAACTTGCTCTGTTCATAAAGCAGAAGCTTTAGGTTCATACGGATTAGATAAACAACAACACTGCATTTACTTACACTTATTTTTAAAAACAGACATTCTAAGCATTATGTAGACATGTTTCATGTTAGAGTGATAAGTATTTATTAAGTTACAGTTCATTTTCAGCTGACAAAGAGAAGGCAAAACACGCTTCATGTTTTAGTTTTATTATTATTATTTTTACAAAAAACACAACGTCCTGTTTTTATTAAGTGTAACCTAAATAAAAATATGTACTTCAAACTTTCAATTGATGGATAACATTTATATTAAAGACCACAATTGACTTTTTTTGTGTGTTTTATGTTGAGAAAAGTGTGACTCGACCTCGAAGGGTTAAAAAACAAAGACAATACATTGCAAATTGACCAAAAATTATTCCTAATTATTTTACAGTATTTAAACGAGAGTTTATTTAGCGTTGAGTTTACATTAATTTACATAGTGGACCTCAATATCCAATAATTGATTAATACGTGATTAATTGCTATTAATTTGGTCAGGGAAGTGCAAGTAACTAGTAAAAAAAATTGGCAAAAATGATTTTGTCAGTCATGTATGTCCTGCGATGGCTTGAATCTTTTTGTGGTGTCTGGCTGTTTTCCTCTCGGTGTGAAGCAGTGGAGCATGTTGAACTCGTGTCGCCTTGTGGCAATGAAAAGAAAGCCTTTCTGTTAAAGGCCCGCACTGGCCGAGAGCCATCGGTTGTCGTATCAGTTTAAGCAGAGGAATTGGGAGCGAAGAGCAACAAACCTCCCGACCTCATCTGTTCACCAGGGTGTGAGTGAGATAAACGAGGGGAAAGCAAAGAGGGAAGCGCAGACAGGAAGGAAGGCGGAAGACGCTTCATTTTGACTCGGTTTTTCCATCAAAGCTGGTTATGTGTTGTGAAGCCCCTCGGCCCTTCGAGTGTGTGTGTCCTCGTGAGATTAACTCTGCACTCTGAGCTCCAAGCGTTGAAGTTTTAGGCGCACAAGTCTTTATCTTCTCCAGAATTTCAGGCAGCGTTCCGCTCCCGGTCTCCTGGGGGCCGCTCAGACACTTCATGTTGTGTTGGTAATCATCAGCGAGGAGTGAAAGTGCTGAAGGGTGAAACATGTGGCAGGAGAATGATGGAGGGTGACAGGTTCTTCTGCTGAAGAACTGGGCCAACACCTGGAAACTTTATAAGAAGCTTATTCACGCTTAGATATGTAGTCACTTCTGAGGATTGACCCTGCTCGTCACGCTTTCAGTTGGTATTTTCGAGCGCACACACACATACACAAACGTACACATGCGCAAAGTAATTTTACAGAACACTAGGTGAATTCAAAATACTGTAGGTGAGGTACAACCAACCACAAGACTCAATTCATAGAAGGGTTTATTTTCAGGATTGGTGGTCCGTTAGAGCAAACCACCTAATTTAAAAATACCAACTGTTTTGTTCGTCATTTTGCTCAGCTCTTTCCAAAGTAGTCTAGGGTACTAGGGATGGGCGGTAAACTGGTATTAACGTGTATACCGGCATTGGGTTGTGTCACAACATTTTACATTTAATTTATAACTCAATGAACTATTTGTTTTGTTAAAACCTGTGCTGGCTATCGTGTGCGGTCCTTAATTCTACCTGCTCAACAACAGTCAAGCGATCTCACTGGCGGCGTTTGTCGCTGATATGTGTACTGAACAGAATGTAAAGAGTAGGCTGAAGAAACCACAATGCTTCTTTTTTTTTGTTACAAGTCGTACAAGTCAGTAAAGTTTATACAGCCAGCCAAATATTTCCAATGTCCAGACAACTGGCGATAAATAACGTGGAATCTGCTTTTGGTGTTGCTGATGGAAAGCAGATTCAGTAGAAAATGTAACAGTGACAAACAAAGGTAAGCGAAGAAGAAAAAGTAAAAAGCTAGTAGTTAGTAGTTTACTTTTTACAGACTTGGATCTTCTGGGTTCATTTTTTTTGAGGAGAAACCATGGTTTATATGATTTATTTATTCACTTATTGAGTTTCACACCATTTCTTCCATATCAGCTTTGGTGCAGTCATGTTTGATATAGTCTGAAAAAATCCTGTTTTTCTGAGGGGTGTTTCTGGGTGAAAGTCGTATTTGTTTATCACCGTGTGCGGCCACTGCACAACCTGAACCCGTCTCTCCTCTCGCACCAGGGGAGCCAGACTGTTGCTGCTAACAGCAGATAAAAGTGCTGTTAACCTCCGCAGGGTTTCAACACATCAGATAAAGGCCGAAGCTTCCAGGCCTCCTACACACACAAAGAGGCTTCATTCTCAGAGTCAAGATGAAACACAAACTCCCATAGTCCAGCAGCGAAACATAAAGAAGCCTCTGAGACGTGGCTTTCTATGGTAGCTGAAGTATTTTACAGCGACTTACTGATGCAGTGTTAACGGAACGAGGAAGGTCTTTTCTTGTTTTGAATAGCATCTTCATTTTCACCTTGGGTTCTTTTTTCTTTTCTCGTGCAGACAGATGCCACACATGCTCACACACACGTACATCGAGAAAGAGACACACACATACATGCATAAAGGGAAGTGAGAGAGAGAGAGAGAGAGAGAGAGATGCACACAATGAGAAAGAGACACACATAAACAAAGAAACATTCTTAATAAGGAAGAGCTAGATACATACAGAGACAAGCACAGAGTGAGAAAGAGAGAGAGAGACACACACACACACACACACATAAGGATGGCTTAATCCTTAATGCAAAAATTGAAAGCAAATGCAAGGCAAGTTCATATGTTGGGAATCAACTGCTAATTGCTTTTCCAGTTGAGGTTTTTGCTCTTAACACTGTTTAGTCTTTAATTATTCATGGCTTTGTCGTCCGGCTTGCTTTGTGAATTAATCTCCGCAAACGAAAATTCGCCTGCAATGATTGTCCCAAGGCCCAACCTATTATGCGGCTTGCAAATCTAAGGCAATGCATATTCAAAGTCTGTTTCTTCAGCCGTTTCACCTCAGTTTATCATGGGCATCCGGTCTATTATTTCACAAAGTCCATGAGGAGAATTATATTTTAGACCATTTTGAATTCCAGAGTTTCATTTCAATATAAAATACAAGTTTCTCCTGTGAGTTTTTCCAAGAACTAAACAAGATATTGTAATACACTACTGGTATTTTTTTGCATATATCATAGTTACCAGTCATGCTTGAACGGACAAGGTCTCAGATACAAGTTTAGTTGAAATGAGTTTTCTTCAGCGAGTGCTTCGTGTAATGTAATGTCATGTTAGCCATGTAATGCCGTAGCCATGTAGTGTCTCTGGAATGCTTTATGAACATGCCCCATACCTGTGGAAGCCCAGAAGAAGACCAAGTACACGCTGAAGAAATGGTCGCAAAATCACAATGTGTCTATGGGGGCTTATGGAGGAATGTGAGAGAATATATCAAGTGGATGGGAGGATATATCAATTGCCTACCAGGCAAGATTTGGGTCTTGATCAAAAGAATGAAGTCTTGGTCACAAGCGGATTTAATGGGTTTCATCCAATCGTTAGGACCTCGGAGTAGAGCTTGTGATCATCCACATTGGGAGACTGTTTAAAATGCCTTCAGAGGGAAGTGTTCCAGAATGTTCCCACGGTGAGAAGGGCCCAGAGGAACATCAAGAACACACTGTTGGAACTATGTCTCTAGGCTGGTTTGGAAACATCTCGGTGTTTCTCTGAAGATCTGAAGAACGTGTCTGAATTGAGGATGGACTGTTCCAAGGCCGATTGAAACATATGGATAGTTGAGTTCATCAAGCACTTTTACCCAATGTGACCTGCCTCAGTTCATACTGAAGCAACCTGAAACCCACGGCTGTCTGAAGCACCTACAAACTACTGTATGGTTGAAAGTCATGGATAATTGGAGCAATGCCATGATTGTGTGACGAATGATTTGAGTTGCATCACGGGGCCTGAATTGATGGTTTGTGTCAGTTGTACTGCTTTACATGAAGCTTGGAACTCATGGAACATGAAGGGTGTTGCACTGGGTTTATTGGCTGTCCCAGTATGCAGACAATAGAGAAGATCCAAATGCTTGGGATTTGGGCTAAATAGAGCTGAAAGTAAATATTCCTTGGTGTATTGGCGCTGTAAATGAACTGCAGAGCATTAGCCACTAACGCAAAGCACTCCAAACGATCAATGCTCGGCAGTTCTTCAACATTCCCGTACAATCTACAGTGTGTCTTTTACGCACCTTGCAAATAGTGACATGGAGCGCTATGTCGTTTTATTTGATGTGTTATTAATCAATCAGGCTTTAATTACATGTTGCCTCTGACTCTGAAAGCAACTGTAACAGCTTAATGAGGAACATAATGAGTGCGCTGGATATTTGGTTGTTTCCTTGCACTGCAATCACACTTTTATAGATGTTATAAATGCCATTTACACGGGCAAATTACAATGACTCGCTATCGTTATCCAAAGACGACCCTGTCGTAAATTAAACCCCCAATTACAAACATCTGTAGTTTGGGAGAGAAAACGAGCATTGAGGGTTTTAGATCGCAGCAAGAGAGCGATGAGAGATGCCAACAACCTTTGTAGATTATTCTCCGTGGAGGCATTTATTCACTTTATTGTTTGGCTGCTCGTTCCGTCTCCTGGCTGAAATGGGAAGCAACATTAAAAGCTCATTAAGAGCGATGCTGCACTGTTGGTTCTGCTGGTCCACTCAGCATTCACGCTGGACTTCTGTTTCCTTGCGGATGGAAGTGATATATGAATGAGAACAGACAGTTGAGAGGTGTTCTCTCCAATCAGCCCTTCCTCCTCCTCCTCCTCATGTCTTTCATCACGTCTCCCCACTTCCTCCTCTCCCTCATCCCATCAGGTCAATTCATCCCTTCCTCCTTTCTCTCATCCCACAACACCCACTTTTCCATCTCCCAATCTCGTCTTCCTCCTCCTGCCTTTGATCTCATCACTACTTGATCGCTCTACTCTTATTGATTGATTGATTGATTGATTGATTCAACTTTATTGTCATTGGCAAGTACAAGTACAAGACAACGAAATGCAGTTAGGTTCAACCAGAACTTATCAACTCATCCCCATCTTCCTTTCTTTCATTCCGTCACTCCTTCCCCTACTCCTACCCACTCTCTTTTAACCTTTTTCATCCTTTCTTCTGTCTCCAACCTCCTCCTTCCTACCGTCACTACTGTACCTCCCTCATCTTGCTTCTCTCTTTCATCAAATCAGTCCTTTACCCCAATCCTCATCTCTCTCTTCGATCACTCCTCTTCCATTGCTATTCTATTCATCTCTTGTCTCGTCCCTGTCCTCTTCTCTTCCCATTTGTCTTCCTATTGATGTCATTGCCAACTGGAACACTCTGTTCTCCTCCTCTCTTTTGTTACACCACCCCCTCCTCATCGTATCTCTCTCCCATCACTCCTTTTCCTTATTCCTCTCAGAAATCACATTACTCCTCTTCTTCCCGTGTCCTCCTCCTCTCTCTCCCATCTCTCCCCCCTCCTCCCGTCCCACTCCTGCTTCTCTCTGTGGAGCTGCCCTGCACTGCGGTGTGATTAAAGAGGAAAGCGAGCCATATAAATCAGCTGGATTTATGGGACTGTAGTTAATAACCCAGCTGTGGATGTTCAGAACGGTTCTCTCAGGTGTCTTAAGACGCGTCAGGGAACAGCATCGTGTTAAAGCAGCCTCATTATCAGAGCAGAACCTCTATTTAAATTTACGTTTATTAGACATTGATTTCTTTTTCATTGTAATTAGTTGTCATTTATTCATTAATTGCCTAGTGTTATGTCCATTTAATTTTAATTTCTTTAAATGTTGTAATTATCCATTTTCAGAATTTACAGAAATAAATTCGTACTGATAAATTTTTTTTTGTATTTGAGTAGTTGCAAACCATTTACCGTATTTACGCAAATATAAGCCCGTTTTTTTTTTTAGCGGCTCAAAAACTTGCGGGGTGCAAGTTCAAATATGCACGTTAACATAAGCGCTCATTTCCCAACATTTCATGTCAGGAACAATCACAAATAAACGGAAACACGTCGCTTTATGTACGTTACACGCATATACGTTTTTATTAGCTCTGGATAACAGAAATACAAAAACAATAGACAAGCCGCAACACTTAACGGGACAAAATAACACTAGAAGTAAGATTAAACTAAACACCAGTGTTGGGCAGTAGCTTAACTATATTTGTCACTAGCTTGGTGCTAGCGAAGCTATTTTCTGATTGAAATAGCTTTTCAGTAGCGAAGCTATTTTTTGCTCAAGTAGCGGAGGAGCGTACGCACAAGCTACATTTCACTAAAGCCACGTTTACGTTAAAGTTTCACATTCATGGCGCTGCATTAGTTCGCGTCTCGCAAACGAGCCGATGCTTTAAGATTTGATACTTTGTAACAAACAACTCCCATAAGAGATCATCAGTTGCTATTCGTCAGATTTGCGGAGACTTTTTTGATGGGCGCACGATTCGGCCAATCACGTGTGAGGACAGAATGAACTCTCGACCGTTATGCGAATGAAGAGGGCGGTGTCAGACACTGATGATAGGAGCGATACCGAAAAAGAAGCAGCATCTGGCGGCATATCAGTGAAAGTGGCGACTATAAAGCTCAACAAGCACAACCAGGCACATGCACAGCCATGTAAGAATCGCCCATTAATGCCCTTTGGCTGGGGGAGAGAAGGCAAGCAAACTTTCTATTGTTAAATTAAAAGCTGGATTCTACCTCTGATTTTTAAATAGAAAACTGTATTAATATAAGAATTGTATGAAAAGACGGAATAAAACTATTTATGATTGCTACATGACTTACATTTTTTTGCTAAACTTAAGTATTATAAGATAGCACCAAGATAAATATCGAGAGTAATTGATTTTCATAAATAGTACCATAAGCCAATAAATGGAGGAGTTAAGTAATTCTGGATTGAATACAGTGTATTTATGACAAAAATCTGAATTTGAATGCTTTAAGGTTAATTTGAATGTTTTAAGGTAATGGACATATCTGAAATTTCCAGTACACTTTCCAGTGTAAGTAAAAATATACATGGCATCCATTTTATATACATATTTATACAGAATAGCGGTGATGCGTAATTGTTTCCATTTACACCTGTTTAATTATGTCGAACATGTTTATTGTTGTTGTCATGTTGTCATATTTGATACAATTTATTTAAACTGTTTGGAGTTATTAAATACAGCAAAGAATTAAATGGAATGGTTATTCCAGCTGTTTCATTAGCAGTTATAGTGATTACTGAAGCATTGACTTGGAATGAAGGTCAATTTATAAATGTATACAGTAGAAGTAGTTTGTATGTAGTTAAGCTACTTTTTGCTTAACTTCGCTACATTTCCCAAAGGATAGCTTCACTGTAGTAAAAGCTACATTTATTGCAGGTTAGCGAGTAGCTTGCCCAACACTGCTAAACACAATAATTACTATTTGAACAGACAGACCATATTGCATCTGGTAGATCCGCTAATGGCTACTGGCTAGCACCTGAAAACGAGTCCATAAGCAAAAGCTTCGAAGTAAAAAGAAAACAGTTCAAAGCAAAGAACACCGGAGTTAAACACAATCAAATCTCTCTGTCTGCTACACAGAGAAAAACATGACTGTTTAATAATATAACTGTTTAATATTGTTAGACTAATATTCACGTCTAACAAAAACTAAGCTCAGTCAGCTTTAGTCTGCAGTGTGCAGCGAAGGATTATGGGAGTTGTAATTTCCAATCGCTAATTTTTAAAGTAAAACAACATTGAAGTGGTACGAGTCACAATTTAGGTTTATTAAATACATTTAATAAATGTATTTTTTAGAAAATAACGTAATTTAGCCAGAAATAAAAAAAATCAATACAAATTAATACAATTTTTTGCCTGAAAAAGCAGGGCTGTTTATATTCGCAAAGTGCTTATATTCGCGTAAATACAGAATTTATTTCGAATGGACACACAGGCACGTATTCCTATATCACGAGTCAAGCAGCATTAGGATGTATTGTTTACATAAATTCTAGAATGTTTAAGTGTTAGTAGCGTTTCCTTTTAGTTTTAAGTGTTTTTGTGCTTTCTTTTATCTGAGTGGTGGATGTCTGAACTGCCTGTAGTGTTGTGAGCTTGTGTTTTAGCCAGATCTCAGCGTGAGCTGAAAAGCTGGAGGCTCTGAACAGGCCTCCGAGACAAAAGAGCCGCAGGCCGAACAGACCCGGAGAGCCTGTCTGACACCCAAACAAAGCAGAAATTAAGCGGCGCTCGGAGCCAAACACCTCTTACACACAAGCTGAAATGGTTCTTTTGGCAGGGCGTCTTTCTTAATGCTGAGCAGGAAGCTTCTTGGCAGCTCTATAGGGAGTAAAGTTGTATTTTATCCATACGTCTTTTTTCTTTCGGTGCGATTGTAAAACCTTCTGTTATTCTCGCCGTCTTGGTTTGTCGGCTTTTAGAAGTGGATTCCTCTACGTTTATGACTGAATTCATCCCAAGATTCAGGTTTGCTTATCGATTCTGATACATTTGTTGCCTTTGTGTTTGTGTGATTGTTCCATTTCAATAGTGATTGAGACTGTTGCAGTGGCTGCTTCTTTAGTGGATAATGTCATTTTTTAAATTGTTTGGATGTACAGCAAAATCCCATTATAACAAACCTTGAGGGATTCTTGGTTTGTTATATACAATGTTTCATTTGTTAGATCAATAAAAAGGATTTTTTTTGCTAACACGTAATGTCAGTGCTGTTTTTGGTTGAGGGGGAGAAGAGAGAGAGCGAGAGTGGTGAAGAGAGATGAAGAGGATAGGGTTGTCACACGTCCCTTGAAATACGAAATTGTCCCGTATTTCAGAATATAATTGTAAATCGTTTTGAATCAATACGGAATGGCTTTGTCCCCTATTTTTCATAATCTCGTGTAAATCATCCCTCACACATTTAAGGAAGATGCTCCTTTTGTACTTTTGATCGGGTAATACACAACGTCATCGTTAGTTTGGTCGCTCTTTTAAATGGGATCAAGTTAGTGCCAAAAAGATTTGTTCGCGTGGTAGCACTAGCAACCCCCGATTTGCGTGCGGGAGTGTGTGTAAAGAACATAAACTAGTATATAATTGCAGATATATAAAAAGGCTATATGAAAACTTTTGTAGCTACTTCATGCATGTGCTGTATCAATGATTGGATTGTTGTTACTACAAAAAATGACAAATATTTTACCCAATAAAAACGATTATTATTAAAGAAGTCTGTTGAGTTGTAAATGTGAAATACTGACTGTATTTAAATTAAAGACTGTATTTCAATTTTTACATTGCGATCACTGTATGACAAAGTGACGTCGTAGTAGTCCCCCACCCTTGTTGCCCCGCCCCCCAAAATAGCCATGCCCCCTGTAGTATGCGTCCCTTATTTCAGGATATTAAAAGTGGTAAACCTAGAAGAGGAACCAAAGAAAGGGAGCTACTGAGGAATAAAGAGGACAGGTAGAGAGAAAGAAAGATGGAGAGATGGGGGAGTAGCAAGTGAGGAATTGTGGAGTCATTAATTTATTAGATGGTGTGTATGTGTGTGTGTGTGTGTGTGTGTGTGTGTGTGTGTATTTGATTCTTTACATCTAGAATATGTGTATTTGACAACAAACTGGCTTAAATGTGTCAAATAAACATTTCTCTGTTTGTCTCTCCACCACACAGACAGTTATTTTCTAAATGCCATGGTACATAGAGACTACCATGATATTTCTAGCACAAGTGTTAAAGATGACGCCGCTTGCATTTCTGAATTGATTAGTCACTTAAATCATTTATCTCTAAGAATAGAAGCCACTAGCTTGAGTGCTGCAGTTCCTCCTCTTAACTGAGCCAAAGGAGAGCAATGTTCTCTTATATAACGCCCTGTCATTTATTTTTCTCTCCCCGACCGACTACCACCCCCCAGCCTGTGGTCCAAATGGTTTTTTCGTGGCTCACTGACCAGCCGAAACCCTCCCAGTACGCAATTAATACGCTTCCAGGTTCAGCTCCGTGTGAAATCTCGTGATGACGCTCTGCCAGCTGAAGGACTCCTGTAGCTAAAGCTGTTTTTCATGAGCGGGTAACCCAAGTCTCCTCTCACCTCCACCGGTCCACGCTAACACATGTGACGGACCAGACTGGAGCTCCACCATTAGTCCAACCTTTAGATTATTCTCAGCTAATTTCAGAAACTTTTGTTGCCGTAATGCACATGTGTCAAACTCAAGGCCCGGGTCAAACTATATTAATGAAGGATCAAACTGTCTAAGTGAATAAAGAAAAATAACAACAGAAAAAAAAATAATATATATTTTTATATACTGTAAAAAAAAATAATAACTATAGACGAAAGGTATTGTGGGAAATGTAGTTTAGTTTTTAGTTTTAGGTATTTTTCACTCAGACACTCAAAACATTTAAGCTCAGCGGGCCACATCTGGCCCCCGGGCCTTGAGTTTGACACGTGATATATATTGTTGAAGCTGGATTTTAGAACAGAAGAGCTTAGAACACAATTTCATATTATTATTATTTAATTTATTTAATTATGTATTTATTAGAAAAGAGTCTAGGACTCTTATTTTGTTTATTATTTTTTTATTACAGAAGATAGTTTTGTTATTCTAGCATCGTGACAACACTAATGTGACGAAGAGCTGCACGATTAACCGTTAAAAGATTGCGATCTCGATTCTACCCCTTCACAATCTTAACTCCGCATTTATACAATTCTGCCAAACTCTCTGATCTACGACCAGCGGTTTCTGTCAGACCACTTGTCCGCGCGTCTGCGCATCGAGCGAGGATTAGTTATGCGCAATCATTTAAATATTCTAAAGGAAAGATGATCAGAAGCATTACTTCTGTCGTATCTTTCGGGCATGTACGCTTAATACCTGCACTTGAACAGTAAATGTTAGTCAGGCAACAGTCGAGTTTTAAAAAAAACAAAAACAGGGAGAATGAGTGATTAAACACAACGGTAAAGTAAGTCTGCTATCAACTCCGACATTGTACTACTTGAAAAAAAGATTTTTTTCTGAAGTGTCTGTGTGTGTGTGTTTACTTGTTTCAAACCAGAAGACGACACTCAGCAAACTACATGCAGCAAACCTCTACAGTTGAGGACAAAATTTAGCCCCGCCTACAAAATAATGAAAGTGAAAAATGAAAGTATTTCAAAAGTGCTTTTAAACAGAGCTAATCGTTTTGTCCTCAACTGTACATAATACTGCACCTTGGAATGTTTATTTTTATTACGTTTAATGGTGATTTATTTTTTTTTTTTTCAAAACAACCTTACTTTTACATTATATTTTTCATTTAATGTATTAGAAGTAATATGTGTTATTATGTTGCTGTTTGACAACCTGATTTTCAGGGTTAAATATTTTAAATATTCAGAA
The DNA here is from genome assembly GCA_028031935.1 of Paedocypris micromegethes. Taxonomy (NCBI): domain Eukaryota; kingdom Metazoa; phylum Chordata; class Actinopteri; order Cypriniformes; genus Paedocypris; species Paedocypris micromegethes. The sequence continues at coordinate 8,873,832 of CM051502.1, forward strand.
AAAATCGCGATCAAAAAAAAATTGAGCAAAAAAATTGTGATTCTCATTTTATCCAGAATTGTGCAGCTCTAATGTGACGGATAATTTAGTTTCGAGTTTAGTTTTAACTAAAGCCTATTTTTATATACACATAAGCGTGTTTCCATTTATTAAGCTGTCTTTAATCGCACAATATACTTACATACTTGTAACACAACAAAACACAATCTAACATCTTCTCTGTAACATCTCTCCATGGCGGATAATAAGTGAGGTTAATTGCCAAAAGTCTGAATGACGGAATGAGTCCTGAAGCCTTTCAACATTTCTCTCTTTAAAACGACTGAACATATGACATAAACAACCCGCGGCGCATCGCCAGAACAAACCCGCCGCATGACACTCTCAGGTGACGGAAGCGTCGATAAAGCGAATGAAATGCTGACGTCTGACATTTCTGCACAAGTTTAGCATATAAAATGCCTGCACACAGATAAACAACGGCATCATCTCTTAGCATAAACCTGCTCGGAGTCTTGATGTGTCAAGAGTCTACACAGCAGTAACATCACAACCGTTCTAAAAACTCAATGTCAGATGTTTTAGAGAGTCAGAAAGTGCACTGATAAAGGCCCTAAATGTTACTCTAAGCGCCTGTTCTATTGTCATTATCACTATACATCCCAACTTCTATCAAAAAACTACATTCTGGGTCCAGCTAAAAAATTTAGGTCATGGTAATACAAAATAGGTGTCATGACTGCTGCACTCACAAAACTCTGGCCAGCTTATAATAACGCGAATCTCTAAAATCAACATGGGAGGAAGATCCTTTGCATATTTAGCATATTTAACTATGGAATGCTCTGCCTAGCACAATTCCAGACTCACTAAGTCAATTTAAGTCTAGACTGAAGACGCGTCTCTTCAACGAAGCATATATTGACCTGTTATAATAACATACAGAATAAGATAATATAATTTTATAGAAAGGCTGCCTAGTCTAGTGCTCGGAACCGAATCACACCTGCACCTCCTAAAACTGTCAAAATCTTGTGAAAAACTGTGAAAAATCTTTTCTATGATGCCCCCTGGACCTCTGTCTTTGTCATAGTTTAATCATAATTTGTCGATAGATAATCATAGCAATATTTTTAACACCAACTACTAATGAATAAAAAGCATCAATCCTCTTTTATATTCGCACGTGCGCTTTGAGACAGTTAAAACTGTGAAAAGCGCCTTACAAATGCTCAGATCTTGAACATCAACAAGAACATTTGAAGGGACAAAACACTGACATTACTAAAAAAGACTCAGTGCTCTGGTTTACTGAATTCAGTCAATTACGAAACTAAAATGAAATTATTTGAACTACTAACAAAAAAAACCCCTGAAAAAACAGAATTATAGGGTTAACCAACCAGTGATTGCCATTTCAGAACTGAGACAATTTTTGTTGCTATGGTTACATAAATGTTCCTTTATTTTGCATCACCGTAAACAGACATTGCAAAAAAAGACGATGTCTAAAATAAACCAAATGGATGCAAACCATCGTCTAAAGATGTTCAGCGTTTCAGTGACGTTTCTACGACAAACGTTAAGGACTAGTAAAGGACCTGGAAATAATTTAAACGCTCATAAATTTGAAAACGGCCCATTTACCCAAGGTGCAACGGGACACTTTTAATAAGTCAGTCACCCAAGAGTAATGTCCCTAATATCACGATTCCAGCATTTCTCTGTTTAACATAATTAAAATGTCGGCTGCCGGGGCCATAAACGACAGAGAGGAAACTGTAATTCTGCCGTAAAGACGCAGAGCGTGAAAATGTCACTTACATAGAGAGAGATGGAGAAAGAGTGAGAGGACAGAGCGACAGAGAAAACAATTGAGAAATATAGAAAGATAGAGAAGGTGAGCTAGAGACAAGACAGAAACAGAGAGAGTAGAGGAAAAAAAGTAAGAGTGAGAGAGAAAAAGAGACCACGTTGACCTTTGAGAAACACTTTGAGATGACAGAGACATGATGAACTTCTAGCACTGTTATATCGATATTCACATTAACCTTTTTCCCTCCTGCATTCCTCTTGTTCGCCTAATGACATTTCTTATACTCCCTCGCTTTTGCTCTATCCTTCCCCTGTTCTTTTATTCCCGTGCTCCTTCCTTTTCTCTCTCTTGAGCTGAAACATTAGTCATATATCTTCATCTTGTTCTTTAGAATCTCTTACTTTTGTTCCCTCTATTTCAGTGGCACAAGGCATTTGTGGTTCAGCAGGTTTGAATCCGGTGGGTTCTACAACCAAGACCACCACATGCTCCAAGATTTAAGGCGGTCCACTGCTCTGGGTTTGTGTATGTCACTTCACTGTGTGTGAGTGTGTGTGTGTGTGTGTGTGTGTGTGTGTGTGTGTGTGTGTGTGTGTGTGTGTGAGAGAGAGACAGTTAAAACTGTGAAAAGCGCCTTACAGATGCTCAGAACTTGAACGTGAACTTGAATACGGTTCCTAGCGGCCATATTGACAAACTCACCTTTTTATTCTACTTCTTTAAATTCTCTCTTTTAGTTAAGTTAAGTTCTAAACAGTCCAGGTCAAAATATGCCAAACGTAGAAAAAATTAGCAACGGGCAATCAGATTGGTTGAAATATTGTCCACATCATTCCTTTGCTTTCCTTCTTTTGCAAAACATAATGTTTGCTTTCCTCATTTACAGCAAAAACATTCTGAGTTGGATTCGGGAACAGCAAACGTTTTAACAAGTATTTGATAAAAGCCGGAAACATCATCAAGAAACCTGGTCACAAACTGACAAAGGAAATGGAATTTCAGCAGCGAGTGTTTGCCTCCGACTGCTGTTCTGTTGCATCAGCTCGAGTCAGAATCAGTGGATTCTGGGTGTTTGAGTCGGCAGCATGGAGACCCTGAAGACAGCATCCCAGACAACCCATCCGAAACTAAAAAAAAACGCAAACTGAGAAAAACCGGCAGAAAGTGAGCAGGTAAACCACAGAGAACACAAAAAATGAATTTGAATCTTTTTGGAGCGATTTCAGGTTCAAAGTGGTGAATCATTTGCATTTTATAGACGACACAAAGCTCCACGAGGTCTCATTGGCATCAGTGGCTCCACTGAGAACATTTCTGCTATTACCAACATCTCCAACTACATCTAGAAGACAGCTCCCCCATCTGAGAACGACAGACCTGCCCTGAATACCAATCTGCACATCTCTCCCACCTCCCCTCGCCTTCTCGCCTCCATCCTTCGTGCGATTGGCAATCTCGGCTCCGTCTCAGGGGGAGACTTTTCCGCAAGATCAATTTTGTCCTTGCACAGAAATGAGTCGCACAAACACACCTGCAGCAGGGGTTTAACCCTCATCTGGTCTTGCGTTCTGGCTCACTGTCCCGCTGTGATGATTAGGGAGACGTCACTCAGAAAGCGCAGAGAGGGGGCGCTGCAGGATCTGAGCGCCGTACCAGGAGTCCACGAAGAAGAGGCCAGAAAAGCGTGAGGCTCCTCTCACCATGACGAGGTTCATTCAGACGGCCACATTCAGACGTGGAAGAAAGACTTATTTAAATGATAATGAGGAACGATGCTTTGGATTTAGTGTTGCAGAGAGAGAAGAAAAAAATCCATTAAAGCGTCCGTGGTTCATAAGCCACAGGGCCGGGCCACATCTAAACACGCCATTATACGCAGCACTCAATGGATTTGCCCAGCACTTAAAACTTCAAAAAAGGATTAAGATGCAGACTGAAAGAAATCAAGGTGAATGAGGGAGGAACGGGCCAGTGGGACTCCGGCTGTTGTGGGCTCAATCAAATCTCAGTGAAGAATCTTGTGTGAAGCTCTGGTGCGAAGGACACAGACAACAACCTCAACCACACACGATCCTCGTCAAAGAAAACAAGCCCCAAAAGCTGGTCTGAACAACAATGGACAATTGTCTTTTTTTAAACTGACTTTTTTTCCCTAATCTTTGAACACAGATAAATGGTGAACATTTTTCTTTTTAAAAAATATTTTTATAGCGACTTTGCATTGGTCTCGAACTAAGAAAAGCGCTATATAAATAAACTTGAACTTGAAAAACAAAATATCACCTCAAACGGTGAGATTCATAACCGAGCAATCTATCTATCCATCTGTTTAGCTGGAGCTGTCTATCTCACTATCAAGTTTTCTTTTCTATAGTCTAACAAGAGCTGTCTGTCTGTCCCTCATATTCAGCCATCTGATTCTATCACGTTCGGTCATCTAGAAAATCAGTAACTACTCCTCTACTACTCTGTTATTAGTATAAATCAATGCTGTTATAAATGTTCCAAAACTAGAGCAAATTCAAAGTGTAATCAAATGTACAACGCATTCTACGCATCAAAGACACACTCCTGGTATGGGTGGGCAGTAAACCGGTATTAACGTGAATACCGGTATTGAGTTGTGCCACAATATGGATTTTGCAATACCGTGGATACCGTGACAATTCATGAATTTTATTTTTATATAAGTATATAAACAATTTAATACAGTATAACACATTTATTCCCTTACAACTATCAATGACGGCACGGACACATTGGTAATCGAACACAGAAAGCGATTTATTGTCTGCGCTGTGCCTTTAAGAGAAGAGCGACTGTTCTAGTTTAAAAGACGCGTGTGAGTAAAATTCTGCTTGTTTTATTTGGATCAAAGTCTGTTTTCGTAAATCTTGGTGTCACGTGCGCGAGAAAGAAAGCGTGACAACGTTTACAAACGAAGACCAGAAACAAAGCCACCCTATGCAGCCACTCGCACTCTCTCGCTCGCCCCCTCTCTCTATCTCTCAAATTTTGCCAATTATGCTATTACGCCCCCCCCCCCAATACTGTGATAAAATACCGATGCCGTCTGTGCAGTAGAAAATACCGTGATATGAATTTGAACTCATATCGCCCAGCCCTAACTCTTTAGCAGTTAAAACGCATGCATTTGAAATTTCATTTGCAATGGAAACACTTGAATTACAGGCCTAAGAAAAGCATAAATGTTGGGCCAAGAAAATGAGCAGGTACGACAAACCGCAGGGGACGATTTCTACCCCATTTCACCGCGTGACAGTGATGCGCGTTTACATAGCGGCCCCAGCGTTCGGCCAGGCCTTCTGTACCCGGAGATGGACGGACAGGCTCGCGGATGACACGGATACGGCCCTGTGCATTTTACCACCATTTCCTTGGCAGGAGATTAGAGGGAAATGTCATATCTGGCACTGTCAGCCATTACAGTCTGCAATTTTCTGCAGTCTTTCAGCCCTCCCTTCTTCGCTCTGTCTGCCCGTTGTTCTGTCGCTTTCCGCTGTCAGACCTGTCAGCCTGGATCAGGCTTTTATCTGCCTGGAGCTGCTGCTCCTCGTCCTCGCTCTCTCCTCTGCACAGACTCATAACCGATGCTGCTGAAGGGTGGGAGGGGAACACAGAGACCAAAATGTGTCTCCAATGCCTTAACGCCCTAGACATCAGGTTTAATCTCTTCATTAAAAACGCCTCTTTATCCTTGGCTCCTCAATGAAGATCAATCGCAGTGCATTTGCCGTAATTTTGGACGGGCGTTGGTTAGCGGTGCTTTTTGAGCAACGGGAATTAGACACACAGTTTCATTACTTCCCTTTCAATCGCATTCCGACATCGGGCACATGCCAAGAACGATCCATATCATTATAAAGCAATACTTCACAGACCTGCGTGATGAAAACAAACCACCAGCCAAAATCCCATTTTACAGCCTAAATCATGTACGGGTAACTCAAGGCTTTCAAAAAAATGATTGTGTTTTTTTCTGCACATAATGTGCACAGAATATGGCACAAACAAAAGATTGCGTTATATTGTTCATGTGTTGTCCATTAAGGGATAATTAGTTATGCTGTCCTGTAGAGGGCGCAAGGTGTACGTTTTTGTTCTTTTAAATGAGTCGGTTCACGAGACGCACAGGTTGTTGGTACTCAGAGAGGAGAAAGTTGCACGCCTGAACGTCAGCGAAAACTTTACGAACAACAGCTTCAGCAAAGGCATTGAGGAGCATATGCCTGTGAGTTTATGTTACAAGCTGATGTTGTTTTGTTCTGTTCGTGTTGGTTTGTGTTAGTTTTCAGCGTTTTTATATTATGTAAATTAGGCTAGTGATGCTAGCGAAAAATTTGTGTTTATATATTTTGAATGTATATTTTCCTTTGTGTATATGTAAAAGCCTTTATTCATTTTGTGTTCTATATTTTGTATTACAGTTTTACAAAGTGTTTTCAGGAGACATTAAACGCGACGTGAGTCACAAAGCAGTGTCTTTCTTGGAACTGTTCGCTATCTGCCGAACTAGACTTGGACGTATAGGGAGGGCAGAATAGTTCATATGTGAATAAGAGTCAAAATTCAGTTCAAATCATTTCTGAAAACCTGCTCGAAGTATTTCACTTCATGGTCCGGTTACGTTAAACCGAGGAGTTCATGTAAAAAATGACTTTATTTAAAAAAATTGTGTATTATTTCAGAAACCATGAGAGTCTCAAACTTTAGCAGAATGCGCTAAATTTAGCGATGACAGAAATATTTTTGCCGATGCCCACAAATATTTCCGGTGACTTACCTCGCTGAGGAGATCTTTAGCACGCTGCTGCTCCGGCTCGTCCATCTTCCTCAGAAAACTCGAACACTAGAAAGGAAGAGGAAAAATCACACTTCAAAATGTATATTTTTTGGAATAATGGTTAACCAGTAAAATTGATCTCAGTTACAGGAACACAAACGTGATTCTGTGAGTAAAACATTTGAATCTTGTTACATTGTTTTATGACGTCTGTAACTGACTGAAACACTCTTGTGTGGAATGAAAAAATGGATATAATGTCACAAAAGTTTTTACATAGATTTTACAAGAAATATTTTACTGACTATGCTTCATACTTTCTATTTCAAATGTAATAGTTATTTGTGCGTGTGTGTGTGATTGTGAACTTTAACATTGGTCCCCAGTGGCTTTCAAGGTCGCGGCTTCAGTCTCCAGATCTCTACTCTAATTTAAACAGATCACTGCGACAATTAACCTTTCTCTTAAATTTCAATTACCGCCGCAGGCAGAACACAACTCAAACGGTCATCAGCTAGAGTGACGGGTCCTGCTTCCTGTTGCCGCCTGGTCACTGCTGCTTTTCCTCACCAGAACTACACATTCACGTCTTCCTTCATTGCTTGAGTGGCACAAAGCTAATGCTAGTATGAATCCATGTCAACCACACACTAGACGCTCAAGTTCAAGATTGTTTATATAGCGTTTTTCTTATTTCAAGACCAACGCAAAGACGCTTTGCAAATTAGGGGGAAAAAACAGTCTAAATAAAGAAAAATGTCCAAAATATCTGTGTTCAAAAAATAGGAAAAAGAGTCAGTTAACAAAGAGAAATGTCATCGGTGTTCAGACTATCGCAAAGACCCACAGACACCACACCCCCACTGCGATGATGCCACACCCACACCGTTCTAAAACAACATACCCATTAGGCAGACACCACACGCATTGGGCACCAAAAACAGGCCGAGACCACTCTCTGTGCAGACGCCACACCCACACTGCGCAGACACCACACCCACACTGCGCAGACACCACACCCACACTGCGCAGACACCACACCCACACTGCGCAGACACCACACCCAACACTGCGCAGACACCACACCACACTGCGCAGACACCACACCACACTGCGCAGACACCACACCCACACACTGCGCAGACACCACACCCACACTGCGCAGACACCACACCCACACTGCGCAGACACCACACCCACACTGCGCAGACATTCATCTGAGGTGAAGAATGTTAAAAAGCAAAAAAAAAAAAAAAAAAAAAAAATATATATATATATATATTAAAATTTAAATGTCAGAGTTTAAAAAAGCATTAAAGTATAATACAGATAAACAGGGATATAATAAAGAATAAACAGGTGGGGTTCTGACCCAGAAGAGTAGGGTCGCAGGATTAAAGTTCTGGAACTCAAAGCCAAAGCTGTGAATGTACTTTAGTCAAGTCATGGACTGATGTCGGTTGACCTCCTGGCATTTAAAGACGGCTGACGGTCAACCACATTGACATTAAATAATGATAAAAGCTTTTCTCCGAGAAGCTCTGGCAAGTAAAAGAGAAGCAGAGTAAAGGCCACGGACATGGCTGAGGGTCTTTTGGTGACAGGACCATCAGGTCGCTGAGACGTGTCTGTTATTCTGCTCTTCTGATCCAGTCTAACCTCAAAGGGCCTGACGTCTCCATCTCCCACCTCCATTAGCACCAGTCTCACCTCCTTCAGCTCCATCCCTCTCTCTCTCTCATCTTCACCTGTCAGCTGTTTGCTCTCAGTTCCTGTCAATCCTCATTACCCCTGCCAGGCCTTGGAGCCGCTCCCCTCAGTGGCACGGCCTGGATGAGGAACAGAACACAGGGGGCCGCCAGGGACTCACATCCTTCCCTTAATTTGCTGGAAAAAATGTCCTGCACTAGAGGAGCCTCACCTCTATTAACCTAAAGCAAGAGCGAAAGAGAGACAAAGCGTGAAAAAGGAAAGAGGCGCACACACATACGAGAGAGAAAGGGATGAGGAGAAAGGCAAGCACACATACTGAAGAATAGAGGAAGTGAGTGACTGGAACACAGAAGAGAGTGAAAGAGTACATACATGTATACAATGTGTGATATGCATGTATACAAAAGCGAGTGGGAAAGAGTGTGATGTACATTTGCAGAATAAAGACAAGACACAAATGAAAGAGAAACCTTGTGGAGAGGAGGAGGTCTACAAGAGTGAGAGAAAAGTAGTGAAAGAGTGAGAAAGAGAATGAGAGAAATAGTAGATATATGTGTGTGTGTGGGGGGGGGGTAGGGAATATAGATGAAATAGTGAAAACCAAACAGAGTGACAGAGAAACTGTGAATAAAAAAGAGAACGAAAGGCAGTGAGGAAAAATAGTGGATGAAAGAGAGTAAATGAGTGAGTGAGTGAGTGAGTGAGTGAGTGAGTGAATGAAAGTGAAACAGAGGAAGATGAAAAGACAAGAGTGATAGACAAAGAGTGAAAGAAAAAAACTAAAGAAAAATAGAGGGTGAGAGAAAGAGGACAGAGTGAGTGGCACAGAAGTGTATGTGTGTGACACAGAGATAGAGAGTGAGAGAAAAGATCAAGTGGCACCTCCACTGTGGCTCAATCTCCAGGCCCATTATCCCCGAGCCGCCCCGGAGCAGAGCCCTCGGAGCACGGCAGGGCCACAGCGGGGCCAGGGGCCAAATGGATTCATCTGCTCTCATTTGCTCCTGTCTCTGAACCGGCAGCTGCTGAAAGAAAGGTGGACTGAGCGACAGCGCCACCTATCCTTCACAATGAGAACATTCACAAATAATAATGATCGATCTCTGCACACAACTTATAACAACTGATCTCAGGACAGAGATACATAAATATTAACAATATATGATTCATTATTGCATTTCTTTGGTATTTCAGTCCCTGTTCTCACACACTTTTTGCTCTCATCCGAACCAAACCAAAATTCAGTCATGTGACAACATCCATGTCACTCATTGGGCAGATGTGTCCTTTTAATATTTCCTACACTGCTTTTCAATTAGTCAGAATTGCGGGTGATTTCCAAAAAAAAAAGCTAAGAGACAGTATGCCTTTATTTAGTCTGGAGAGATGACTGCTCTGACTTTGTGCTTATTTTAAACTATAGAACTATCATATATAGTTTTATTGATCGCTTGACACAAACATTTATTATATACACACTTTCATATTTCGAGAGTGTAGCGCGGATGCGGCTCCAGACATAATATTTTAGCTGGCTAAATTGTAAAGAATACAATTAAATTATATATACACAAAACTATTATATTTTATTATTATTTATATTCTGACACACACATAATTTGAATAGGGTTAACCCTAACCATAACCCATATATACCGTATTTTTCGCCGTATAAGACGCACTTTTTCTTCCCCAAAACTGAGGGTGAAAAGTTGGTGTGTCTTTTACGGCAAATGCAGAGATCCGCGGAGCGCGGTCACCGCCATCGTAGTATACAATACCGCGGTATTACATGCGTTGTCTCGCTTTCTTTCTCGCGCAGAATCTTGTGAAACAATGAAACCATGATTTCCAAACGAAAACGAACTTTGATCAAAATAAAACAACCAGATTTTCTCACGCGCGTCTTTAAAACCAAAACAGCCGCTCTCTTAAAGGCACAGCGCAGAAAAGAGAGCGACACGTGTATGTGCGTGAAGTACAAACTGTGTTCGATTAGCAATATCCGTGCCGTCATTGGTAGTTGTAAGCTACAACTTGTAACAAAACTAATGTGTAATACTGTATTAAGGCGTTTACATACTTATCTAAAAATCGAATTCATGAATTATCACGGTATCCACGATATTTCAAAATCCATATCGTGGCACATATTGTGGTATACCGCCCACCCCTAACCCTCACTGTTTACTGACTTTACTGACTGTTCATGTAACATGTTTGGCATACAATTGTTCTTAAACTGCTGGTTACTTTTATACAATTGATAGTAAATATTTTACTACAGTATTTGGTTCAGAATCTTTTTTTTCTGGATTTTCCTCCTTTAAAATTGGGTGCGTCTTATATGCCGGTGCGTCTTATAGGGCAAAAAATACGGTATATACATATATATTTTCATTTAATATATATATACAGTAATCCCTCATTTATCGCGGTAGATACGTTCCAAGTGCGACAGCGAGAGGTGAAAATCCGCGAAGTGGAGGCACAACATTTACGTATTTATTTAACACTTATTCAGACTTCTAAAACACTTTTTTCGCGTAGTATTCTTTATTAAAGTAATGTTAACAAACATCTCCCCGCCGCACACGTCGTCCCCGCGGAGATATTAATTTTCAAAGTGTTTGAATGGGGGGATATGAGGCGCGAGTGACGTGATGACATGGACGGGTGACGTCAGACCGAAACTGAAAGGACGAGCAACGAGATTTGCTTTTGTTTTATTTAAATGTTTTGTAACGCTCTCCACAGGGCTGCCCGGACGGGAAATAACACTGCCCATTAAAGGTTTTGGTGAGCTTCACATTCTCTGCCTTTTTATTTTTGACACCCGTGGCCGGGCCGACGCGTTACATCGAGAAAAAATTAATCCGCAAATATACGTAATAAAAAAAAAATCCGCGATGCAGTGAATGCGCGATAGTCGAACCGCGAAGTAGCGAGGGATTACTGTATATATATATATATAT
>CM051502.1:8885158-8914578 GCA_028031935.1 Paedocypris micromegethes
ATATATATATATATATATATATATATATTATAAATACATGCACCGTGCAAACTTGCGATATTCTACTAATTTTATATGTTATATGTATGCGTAATACATAATATGTATGCAAATTAAATGTAAATTACATCATGACATCATCTAGCGACTTTTACCTTTAACTATGACTTTCAGGATAGCCAATGGTGACTTTCCTTTCTGACGAGTCGGCAACACTGACGGCAGCTGAATGTAGTCAAAATGCGCACTTGTTTTTGCATTTTGGTACAGTTCTCATACCACAAGAGAACTGTACCAGAGTTGGTTTGGAAGTGTCCCCAGACCAGCTCTGGTGCGATTCAATCCAACTAAAAAAGGCAGGTGTGAAAGCAGCCTATGTTTGCCTTGCTGTGAATGTGTGTAGGCCTGTGCTTATGAGTGTTTTCATATCAGTCAATTCATAAAAACTATCATTTATTTGCATCAATTTGTGTTTCAATTAGGAATGAAGGAAATCTGATGGATCTGAGAAACACAAGATCACGTCTGCTCTGCCACTGAATCCAGATCAGTGAATGATGAGACCAGCTTCCTTTCACAAAACAGAAGAGCAGGGCCCCATGTGGGCTGATCTCATGTTCGGAGGCGTCTTTACCCACCGACCCGAGTCCCTCTGGGATCTGGGTTAATGAAAGGGGTGGATCAGTGGCCCCTGAGGGCCCGTCAGTCTATCTGTTCTGATGTTCTCCTCCCCGACCATATGCCTCAGAGACCGGAGGAAGAACTGGCACATGGGTTAAACATGAGCTCACTGCCACCGACCGTCTCCAGGGGCCCCGCCGCTTCCCACAATGCACCGCTCCAACCGCGGGTCATGAAACAAAGCCGTGCGAGCATCTTCAATCTCTTCAAATCATTCGAACGTTCAACGCGGGGAACCTCGAGGAGCAGCGGCACGTTCTCTGCAATGATGTGAAAACTAATGGGGCGAACGCAATCGCGGGGTCTTTGTGATGCGACTCACTCACGTTCCTCATTTGCAATGCAAAAACCGCAGCTTTAAATTCCTCGCAAAGACGAAAAAAAGCCCCACGGCTGGAACAGAAACATCTGGTGCTAAACAAACGCTCCTGCGTTCGGTCGTGATGTAGATGGCGGCTGGTGAGAAAGCTGTTATAATGACTGCAGCGTAAATTGGCTCAATCGAGACAACGGGTTTAGACTGACAGAAATATCGACACACTCTTACCATAAACACACACAAAATGAAATGCACATCAATGTGCGAAAACACACTTGTTCGCAAAAATCACATTGGAAACCTCACTCAAAAACAATCCCTGCCGCTCTCACACACACACACACACACACACACACACACACACACACACACACACATTTGATACTTGCTTATAGCACCATTTACGTCCTGTGTGAAACTGTATTGGACACAAAATATGGAAACCATGTTGAATCTTTTCAAAGTAGGAATTCTTCTCACACTCTAACTCTCCTATTATGTTCGGGTGAAATTGACCCGTTTTCAAAGTGTAAAAACATTTTAAAAATACTTGGAAGTACTTTTTCACTTTGAAACTTCTCCGGCTTGGCTTATTTGGTGTAAACATCATATTAAAAATATAATGATTCAGTTGACATATTTGGAACACCACGCTACATGTTTATATTACATAGATTATGTTCGGGTCAAATTAACACGTGATAAAAGTTTAAAAATAACTTTGAATAGAATTCACTTTGAAACTTCTCCTACTTGTCTTAGTGTAATCTACATATAAACAAAAATGGTTCAGTTGACATAATTGTAACGCCCGCTACATAATATTGTCACAATGATAACGTTTGAGTCAATTTGACCCTTCAGACAAAATAGAAGCTAAAGAGTCAGAAAGATTAAATACTTTTCGTTTCTTTGCAACAATGAGACATAATACACCGCTGTCTCAACACTCACACACTCTCTCTCATACACACAAGTTTTGGGGAACTTTTTGGTATCTGACACATACATGCAGAATAAAAAACCCCCACGAACATTATTAATGTTCCTCTGAAACGAACATAACAGGAAGTCTGAGGAACAACCAGACACTTCACCCTGGGTTAAGGCAGCGTCAGTGAGGACAGAATGAAACGGAAAACGCTAGAACAACACTGTTGAAAACGAATAAACGTAATTTTACGATAATCAGGGGGAATTTGTAGGAAAACAAAACGCTGATAAGAATTGCTGATCAGTTTGCCGATCAAGTCTAAAACACACAGGATTAAGGATTCTGAGCGTGTTTGAACACCGGTGTGTGTCAATTTGTGAAAGCGGGGCTGTTTGGAACTTATCTACGAACAAAACCATGAACTGAACCCATGATCACAGTAAGAGTGTGTGCATTTTAACATGTTTAACAAGCGGCTGAGATGAACTTTGAAAGAGCAGTTTATAGATGGCAAACCATTTTTTAATGCTTTTGAACGGCAGAAAATGAGTAAACATGTGAACTCCAGAAAGGAAGAGCATTTGATTTGATCATTCCATCCCAAGAAAGTGGTATAATCTTTATTGTTTGTGCGGCGATGATTAAAAGGCAGACACACAAGCTTGTGTAGCAGCACACACACACGCAGTTCAACACGTGGCGGCTTAAACTGGCAAATGCTTTCCAGTACACACTCCAGTACAGGATTTCTTCAGTTTGTTGACTAACGTATGTTGCATTCGTCTCAATGTTCACAGGTTTTCAAGGTCGACTTTGGCGTCTTTTTCTTATTGTCTTATGTTTTTTGTCCCAATTAAGCAGAATTTGGTTGAAAATAAGGAATCAATCCCCAAACAATTACTAGTTTATGTAAAAGAATACACTTTTTGGGTTTGACTTTTGGACTTATCCCAAACAAGAGGTTGTCCCGATTAACCGGCGTCCCAATTAAACAGAATCAGCTGTTAATCGCAGTGTATACATTTACATTTTTTTTTAATCTGCCATCTCTGAAACCAGAAAATAGAACAAATAAAAGTGAACAATTGGTTGGCGGAGAAACAAAGTTTACGTGTTTGTATCTAATTGTTCGCTGTAACTGATCACGTCTAAGTAATTATCTGCACATTAGTATCAGTTTTGTAGTTTGTAGCGTGTGTGTGTAATCTTAATTAAACGACGACACAGACAAAGACCATACATCGGAACATTCTTGTCTCATGTGTGAATCAAAACCAGGCTTAGAAAATTGGCGACGTGTGCTACAATGAAGCAGAAATTGGCTTTTTGGTTCCCAAAATGGCTCTTTTAATCCCCAAAACGGCCTTTTCCGTGGAGCATCAGCCCAACATTAAATGAAAACAGCAAGGTGGTTCGGGTCCATTCACCGCCGTTCCTCGGCACTCTCCAGCCATAAATCTGCAAAGAAGCGTAAACAAAGGGACGCAGAAGGGACGGGTGGGTGGGTGGGTGGTTGTCCCAGATCTTCAGAGAGAAAAAGTCCTCAACTCCCCCGACCCCCCCGCTTTTGAGACACATCCATCACCGATGTTCTGGAAGGAACACAGGAAACAGATCGACTTTCTTCCTAACAGCGATCAATCCCCAGACTCTCGCTCTCCGAGGGAACATTTACCGCCGGCAGTAAAGGAGGCCTTAGGGGTCCAATTGCATCCAGTAGTCTTGCTAAGTGAGCTATATTTCGCCCCTCCTAGCCTGTTATTAGACAGGCCCGGTTCATAAATATTGCAGTTAATCTGGAAGGCCCGACCTCAGGCGGAGGGGAACTCACGAGTCGACTGGTGCGACACTGCGGAACACGGAGAGTTTGATGGCGCCGTGAAACTACAACTACGTGACCTTTTAATAAAGCCAAAGAATAAACGTGTTTTCTAGCATTTTCTACAACTAGCCAAAAGACTCATGCCAAACCGTACAGAAAGAATCTGACTATTTGTTCTCTCTTTTTTTTTTTTTTTTTTCAATTGCCAGCCATTTTCCTTTATGAATTATAGGAAATTAAAGCCAGTGTCTTTCTGATCGGTCTGGAATTGTGTTTGCTAACTAAGCTAATGATATAGAGGAACGTGAACTTGCTTGAGCAAACCACTTAATCTGTGTGTGTGGGTGTGTGTGTGTGTGTGTGTGTGTGTGTGTTACATAATTGTAATAAAATATAACATAATGGTGCCGTGCTACCAAAACAGCCTCGCCAAAATCATAAAGGTTCAGCAAGTATTTAATGGGTTAAGTGCAGGTCTCTCGGCTTTCATTTGTTAAGTCGTACATCAACATGTCTCCCACAGCCGTGAGCGTGGACAAACCGCCCTCATAAATCTGCCAGAAGGCCAGCAGTCTTTATCAAGCCGTCAAGGCCAGAGGTCAAGGACTTCATCCCCCACAATGCTTTTCACCTCGAGGCAGCCTGTCAAGAGGAGTCTGACACCGAGGCCAACTGCTCCGCTCGGTGGCAGGCCAATGGGGAGCGGCCTCACTCTCCGTCTCCATGGAAACACTGTTTAGGGTCTGCTCTTTCACAGCTATAAGAAGAACATTAAAGGAGCAGAGGAGAAGGTGTGTGTGTGTGTGTGTGTGTGTGTGTGTGTGTGTGTGTGTGTGTGTGTGTGTGTGTAGTAGTAGCCAAGGACAGATTTATTAAACACTATGATTAGTCGACAGATGGACCCGACACACAAATGATGACATGAGATTAAATCAACCCCCAGGCGCTGAAATGAACAGATACCGTAAACATTTAACATGACAAATGATCTGAGCAAGTGGTGTCCTGATCCATTCAAAAGAAAGAGTGAAAAAGAACAGAACAAAAAAATGTTTCAAGAGCAAGAGCTGATAAATGCTGCACTAATGATACTAATAACAGGATCCAAATGGACATGTAATTATTAGTTTTTAATTAGGACAGAGCTGAAAGACAGTGTGTGAACAAGGGGGAATGAGGAAGAGTGGAAGATAGAAGTATGGTGGGGGAAAAAAGATAAATGGTGGAGTGGAGACGAGCAAAAGAGAAGGTTAGAAAGGAGGAGAAAGCGTGTGAGAGAAAAAGAGTGGAAGACGGGGAAAGAAAAGGCTAAACGGAAAAAAGAAAATTCAGTGTGAGAGTTAGGGTGAGAGAGTGAGAAAGAAAGAAAGACAGAAAGAAAGTCAGGATTAGAGATAGAGAAAGAAAGAAAGAATGTCAGGGTGAGAGTTAGAGAAAGAAAGAAAGAAAGTCAAGGTGGGTGATGGAGAAAGAAAGAAAGAAAGAAAGAAAGAAAGAAAGAAAGAAAGAAAGAAAGAAAGAAAGAAAGAAAGAAAGAAAGAAAGAAAGAAAGAAAGAAAGAAAGAAGTCTGGGTGAGAGATGGAGAAAGAAAGTCAGGGTGAGAGATGGTGAGAAAAGAAAGTCAGGGTGAGAGATGGAGAGAGAAAGAAAGAAAGTTAGGGTGAGAGATGAAAAAGAAAGAAAGAAAGAAAGAAAGTCAGGGTGGGTGATGGAGAAAGAAAGAAAGAAAGAAAGAAAGAAAGAAGTCTGGTTGAGAGATGGAGAAAGGAAGTCAGGGTGAGAGATGGTGAGAAAAGAAAGTCAGGGTGAGAGATGGAGAGAGAAAGAAAGAAAGTTAGGGTGAGAGATGGAAAAAGAAAGAAAGAAAGTCTGGGAGAGAGATGAGGAAAAAAAAGATAGAAAGAAAAACAGGGTGAGAGATGGTGAAAGAAAGAAAGTCAGGGTGAGAGATGGAGGGAGAAAGAAAGGAAGGAGGGAGGGAAAGAGAGAGAGAGATATAAGGAAAAAGATAAAGGGACAAAAGAACAAACAGGTAGAATAGAGTGTGGCAGACACAGAGATGGGAGGGGTTGGGGAGAGACTGAAAGAGAGAGATAAGAAAATGGAAAGGTGGGGTGTCTGAAGAGAGAGAGAGAGAGAGAGAACGACAGAGAAGAGAGAGAGGGAGAGAGAACGACAGAGAAGAGAGAGAGAGAGAGAGAGAGAGAGAGAGAGAGAGAGAGAGAGAGAACGACAGAGAAGAGAGAGAGAGACAGAGAGGGGGGGGTAAAGAGAGAGAGAGAGAACGACAGAGAAGAGAGAGAGAGAGAGAGAGAAGGCAGTGAAGCAGAAACAGCGTGATGTTCTCTCTGACAGCGCAGCCGTGCTTGTTAAACCTTTTCTTTATCTCTTAACAATCACTCTAATTATGTTCAGTGAAGGGGGCCAATTAATCCTGCATTGTCAAACCCTGCGGCTGAGTGTTTCTCCCACATCCAGAGGAATCCGCAATTAACGCAGCCAAATTTATTTAGTGACACTTCTCGGCTTTTGACTCCCTCCAATTATCCCTAATCAATGCGTGAGAGAGCAGCGGGTCGCCCTCGTTTGTCAGGAGAGGAGGAAGAGCGGGGAGTTCTCGGCCTCCGACGGAGAGACGTGTCACAGGAGCAAGACATGAGCCTGTCAGACATTAGGAGACAAGGGGGAGAAAGAGGGAGAAAGAGAGAGAGAGAGAGAGAGAGAGAAACGGGGAGAGGTGTGAGAGAAGACAGAAAGAGAAAGTGTGTGAGAGAGGACAGAGAAAGGGTAAGGGGGGTAAAAGAGACGGAGAACATAGATGGCAACAGAGTGAAACAATAAAATCGAGAGAAGATGAAACAGGGGAAACAAACGAGAAGGCGAAAGAGAGAATTCATTTTGTTTGAGGTTTAAAATGCAAAACAATTCCTCATGAAAAACACACTTTTTTATTATTATTTTTTATAATATATTTATTTTTATTTTTATAACAATTCTGATTCAATTATGTTAACATTCTCTTAAAAATACTGATTGCTCTTTGTTTAACAAAACTAACTTGAGACTCGTATCATTTTGATATCGTTTTACTTGAATAATAGATAACAAAAAGTCGGTTCTAGTGGTCAGGATTTCATTTCCCAAGATCCTCTGCTCTCTAGCCGGACTCCGCACATCCGCAGAGCAATTGTTTCAAGCGCAGGCGTGTTTCAAGCTCTCTGTTTATCCCACGCCGCGTGAAGAGGATAATAGTGGATTATTTTCCCCTGTGCAGCGACCCAGCGCTTTGATTGTGTCTGTTCCTTGGATTTTTCTTACTACTCGCCCGTGTTCTTCATATTCAACAGTTTGGACTCTTTCTGCGTTGACACATTGGACTCATTTGTAGCCGGCTGTGCTAAGCTAAGCTAAGTTTAGCTAAGTCACTAGTTTGAAGTCTCTCTTTGTTGTAATATCAAATGTTGTACTGTGTTTAGTTTAATCTTGGGGGTTATATTTACATGCATATTTGAAATCGGCAATTAGAAGCACCCACCAAGTTTTTGAGCGTCGAAAATTTCAAAGGATGCTCATATTCATCTATTACTTCATAAATCCTAATTGCACTTAACAGCTCGAAAATCTTCCAGATCTCCTCCTGCCCAGGTGTCTGATGGGGAAAGACAGACTGAACCAAATGCCTTGTTGCTTGGGGTAGTGATGTCACTTACATTCAGACTAACTAAACAATCATCCGAATGATTAGCCGTGATTTATAAAGAAGATAAACGCTCACGTGTGTGATTCGTTTCGGTTTTACATTTTGTTTCAGTCTGACAAACAGCCACGACAAAACATCTTTTAAACAAAAACAAACAAAGCTTTGTTGCCATGTAGATCTGGATCTGATTGGTCTCGTTAATGCATTTCTGTCGTAATCATCTGCCGTGGTTTCAGCCGCTAGTGACGAACGCAGGAGCTCGTCTGGGAAAATCAATACCAATTTTATTCTTGCAAGCGAATAATCATCTCTGCTGAAATAATTCTTGAAGGCTTTGTGTTAGAGCTGCATGATTGATTAATCGTTAAAAGATCGCGATTTCGATTCTATTCACAATCTTAATTCAGCATTTATACAATTCTGCCAAACTCTCTTTTCTACGACCAGCGGTTTCGCTCAAACCGCTTGTCCGCTCACACGCGCATCACATGAGAAAATTATCAGCCCCACCTACAAAATAATCATTGTTTGATACGTATTTCCAAAGAGCTTTTCAACAGAACTAATACTTGGAATGTTTATTTTTAAGTTTAATGGTGACTTTTTTTTTCAACATTACTTTTACATTACATTGTTTCAGTCAATGAATTTATATTTGAAGTATTATAAGTAAAATGTGTTATTATATTGCTCTTTGACAACCTGATTTTCAGGATTGAATATTTAAAATAATAAAATATTCAGAAAGAATCATGAAAAGAATCGTGATCTTTAATCTGAGCAAACAAATTGTGATTCTCATTTTATCCAGAATCGTGCAGCTCTACTTTGTGTTATTATTTCACGCATGTTAAAGCTGCAATACTAAACAATCTCATACTACTGATAGTCAGAACATTGACAAGGTTAAGATTCACGTCCCACTTCTCACTACACACACACACACACACACACGTCATGTTGCCTCAATTGAGACCACATATTTAACACTTCATCCATATTTAAGCCCCGGTTCCGCAGACCCCCTCGACCCGTCTGGCATTGGCACTCGCCACCACACACGCTGCGTCTCTCTCTCTTTGGGTAATCAGCTTAGTTGCGGCCTGGCTGCTTGGCCGCCATCATTAGTTTGACAAAACCGCAGAGTAAAGCTCCCGTCAGAATCGCCAGCCTAACCTAGTGTGCCAGGAGGTCCCGCGTCCATCTGGGGGCCGCAGCGCTACACAATTCTCCTGGAAGAAGCTCTGGTGCTATTGTTTGTGGGTGATCAGCCTGTGACCCTTTTGTTTGCCAAATGACAGATGCCACATTGTTTGACACGTACACGACACACTTCAGGCAAAGCGAGGGAGAGAGTTAAAGAGAAATGGGAAAGGGGGGGGGGGGCTGTGTATAAAAGAGTGAGGGAGTGAGAAGTGAGGAAAAGAGAGCAGGACAATACAGAGTCGTATTTCTGTACTTTTCTCTCTATATTGTATTTTTATCTTTAATATTTGTATTCATATTTTATCTTGTATATTTGTCTTGTATTTTGCTCCCTTTATAGTATTTTTACCTTCTATTTTTTATGCATATTTGATCTTATCTCTATTATTATTGTATTTTATTGCTTTTATCTCTTATTGCTTTGTACTGTCACACCACCCACTATGTTTATACGCAGATTGTAAAACACGTCGTTGCAAAATAATTGTGTATGTGACAAATAAAATTTGAAATTTGAATTTGAAGGAGAGGAGGAGGATGGGATTGGGAAGAGAGAGAGTGAAATGGGGTTGCGAGGGCCAGGGGCCACAGCATCAGTAATCCCAGTCCACTCTGTATCGTTCTCCAAGCTCATAAAAGTAACATCACACTCGAGCCCAAATGATAAATGGCGCATGCGTGATGTGAATACAAACGCGTGAAACATGCAAATCGTCTCTCCAACAACTACCATAATCAAAACGAGATTAAATCTTTATCAGACCAGGAGCTGCTGAAAACATGGTGATTCAGGCTAGGAGGATTTAAGGGATTTTGGGACTTCTTGAGTCAAAAGGTTGATGAAATAAAATACATTTTAAATACAACATTATAATTCATTAAAATCCAACTTTTTCCCTATTCCAAATTCCCAGAGTTTTCCAAAAAAGGTTTAGGTGAGGGAAGTGTCTTTTCTCATAGCTTGTGAAGCCAGAGTGCCCTCCAGTGGCTGACTCAGGAAATGCTGCGTAACAGATTCACTTCTCTTCTTCGCCAGAAGAGGGCAGTGCTGTACTACTCCAGGCCACTGGAGGGCACACTGAAGTCCCTTAAACAAACACTGGGAAAGCGTTTCACTTTTGCCAAGTTGAGGTTGTGTAATTACAGACAATTCTAGGAATGAGTTTAAAGAGATTAGGCAAGCTAAAGTGAATATTATCTTAGATGCACACTAAGCAGCTTTACTTGTGCATGAACAAACTCGTAAAAAAAAAACATCGCCCCTGAAAATGTGTCGCTACCACAAACACGAATCATTACATCCTTTTGATTTTAATATGACAAACATCCGTCACATCAGACATGCGTACGGTACATGACTACTACATCATCCATGACACACAGCATTCATGATGATGATGATCCTTTGATGTGCATAACATGATGACATCATATCACACACACCCACGTTGAAATTATTCACTAAAAGCACCCTTCACTGCATTGCTAAATTCTTGATGACATCATTTGACAAACAACCGCGATGAGCACAGAACATTCTTAGTGACGTCGCGCATACATTATGACGTCATCCACGACATACACTATTCATGCTGGCATCAAATGACACACATTACTCGTCATCTTCCATTACACCCATCACATTATCCATACATCCATGATGACTTCATTCTAAACACATAACATTCATGATGACATCATCCACAGCAAACAAAATTCATGATGACATCATCCACAGCAAACAAAATTCATGATGACATCATCCACGGCACACAACATTCATGATGACATCATCCACGGCACACAACATTCATGATGACATCATCCACAGCACACACAATTCATGATGACATCATCCACGGCACACAACATTCATGATGACATCATCCACAACACCCATTCATGATGACATCATCCACGACATTCACCATTCATGATGACATCATCCAAAGCCTGCAACATCAATGATGACATCATCCACAGCACACACAATTCATGATGACATCAACCACAGCATTCACCATTCATGATGACATCATACACAGCCTGCAACATCATGAATTGTGTGCGCTGTGGATGATGTCATTATTGATGACATCATACACGGCATTCACCACTAATAATGGCAACATCCACAGCCTGCAATATTAATGATGACATCATCCACGGCACGCAGCATTCTTCACGACATCATACATCCACAACACCCATTCATGATGACATCATCCACGGCATTCACCATTCATGATGACATCATCCACAGCCTGCAACATCAATGATGACATCATCCACGGCATGCAACATTAATGATGACATCATCCACGGCACGCAGCATTCATGATGATTCACAACACACACGCTTTTTGATAACATCATCCACAGACAGTGACGTTATTCAAAACACATCCAAAATGACATCATCCATGGGAAGCTACTTCAGAAGGACGTCATCCAACACATACTTCGTTCATGACAACATAATCCAGGATTCGTTATTCATGAGTCATATCATATCATCATCATTATTTAAAATCATATCAGAGAAAAGGATAGTGCAGGATTTATTTCTTCACATTACTACGAGCCAACACAACTGCTGTGCTCACAAAACTTCGGCCAGCTTATAACACCGCAAATCTCCAAAATCTACAAGGGAGGAAGATCCTTTGCATATTTAGCACCTAGACCAGGGGTGGCCAACCAGTCAGAAACTGAGAGCCAGTTCTGTGTTAGAGCCACAAAAAGCTGCAAAGAGTCACATCATACACACACAGGCACACATAAACATCATCCCATTCCTTAATCTTGTAAGCACGCACACACACAGACCTCTGCTCAGCCAGATTGAATGAAAATAACTACACCAACTTGATAATATTAGTTATTTTTCAACAGTTAACATCGTGTGCATATTTGACTCATGTCATGTGAAAGCTCCTGAAGAGCCGCATGAAACTAGTTAAAGAGCCGCATGAGGCTCAAGAGCCACGGGTTGGCCACCCCTGACCTGGAATATGGAATGCTCTGCCTAGTTCAATTCGAGACTCAGAATCAGTGAGTCATTTTAAGTCTAGACTGAAGACGCCTCTCTTCAACGAAGCATATAATTGACCTGTTATAATAACATACAGAAAAGGTTAATAGTATAGAAAGGCTGCCTAGTCTAGTGCTCGGAACCGACTCACACCTGCACCTCCTAAAACTGTCAAAATACTTAATTATGGTGCTTCATGTTTTCCTAATACTTTGTTTTATTCTGTGTTTCACTCCTCTCCTGAGCGCGGAGTGCCGTACGACCGCCTGGAGGAGTGTCATGCCACCAGATGAACATGACATCTATCAGACCGCTTAGGAAGATGGAATCTCCTTAGGAGCTTCGGGTTCAACCAACGCACTGATTTTGTAGTGTTAGGGCACCTTACAAATGCCCTGAACTTGAATTTAATTGTAAATTGTGAAAAGGGAAACACTGTAAACACAGATTGTCTCAGCGACATGAACTGGTATTTGACTCTTTATTATTTCAAGTATCCTCGAATAGCCTGAAGTGCCATTACAAGAACATCTCGTCCAAATTGTGTTTGTGTGGGATGGATGGGATTCGTCTGCATTTCTTTCAGCTGATAGGGCTGAGTGTTGCGTAACTCCTCCAGCACTGGCTGCATGCAGAACGCGGCAGATTGTGAAGCTTCACTCTCCAGCTTTACAGAGCTGCTACTGCTATGTGTAGCTATGTGCTACTAATGAAGAAAAAAGACAGTTTTTCTGTAATTCGGTGCATTTGTAAGGCGCTTTTGACAGTTTTAACTGTCTCAAAGCGCACGTGTGAATATGTAAGAGGATTGTTGCTTTTTATTCATTAGTAGTTGGTGTTAAGAAAATGGCTATGATTATCACTATGACCATGACCAGTGAGCAAGCACATATGTCACAGTGGCCAGGTAAAAACCTTGGGGAGAACCCGGTTCACTGGTGCCAGTCTCCTGTGGCATTCTAACACTAATATTAACTAACTAAATAACAAAAAATTACACTTATAAGCTGAAGAATATGAATACACAAGCTTCCCTGGACTGAAGATTACCAGAAGTGCATTAGCTCAATCCTTCCCTTGGCAGTTTACATTTACCCATTTACGTTTAAGTGCAGTCAAACGTTATTTTTTTTAACTAGTTATTTGCACTTCCCTGACCAAATTAATCGTGATTAATCGCGATTAAATGACTGAAGATTTTAATATTGGATATTGAGGTGTAATATGTATATTAATGTAAACAGCACTAAATAAACACTGGTTTAAATACGGTAAATTAATTTAGTATAATTGTTGCTCAATTTGCAATGTATTGTCTTTGTTTTTTAACCCTCCGAGGTCGAGTCGCACTTTTTTCACGATAAAACACAAAAAAAGTCAATTTTGGTCTTACATATAAGTGTTATCCATCAATTGAAAGTTTGAAGTACATATTTTTTTAGGTCACACTCTTAATGTGTGTGTGTGTGTGTGTGTGTGTGTGTGTGTGTGTGTGTGTGTGTGTGTGTGTCAAAAACTGAACAAACTGGTCAAAAGAGCTGGGTCTGTACTGGGCTGACACAAACATAGACTCTATCGAGGATGTGGCAGGTAAAGTTCTGCAACTAAGTGTCCTTGGGCACTGATACTGAACCCCACAAGCCCCCCGGGCGCCACGTGTGTGTATTCGCTTCACTGTGTGTATGTGCACTTCACTGGATGGGTTAAATGCAGAGCACAATTTCGATGTGGTCCCTAGTGGCCACATTGGCAATCTCACTCACTTTACTTTACTTTACTTAGGATTGCTGCTTCTACAGTGAGTAGACTTCACAAGTTCACAGTACATCGTCACTTTTCTGCAGGTTGAAGTGATGCTTGTTGTTACAAAAAAAGACAGAATTTGCCTATAGAGTGAATGTCAAGCTCCTGTAAAAGCTCATGACACTTCAGATTGTAGAAACGGGCAGGAAAATATGTATTTTTTCGGTTAATTCTACAGGCTTTTCTAAATACTAACACTTTTAACATCACTTGAGTCCCTTTTTCTGTATTTTTCTCCCTTATTGTATTTCTATATTTTATCTTATCTCTATTTGTATTGTGTTTTATTGCTTTTAACCCTTATCTTATTGTTTTGTACTGCTACACCCCACCCCACCCTCCACTATGTTTACGGCCGTACAATTGCAAAATACATTTCACCTCACGTTGTTGCAAAATAATTGTGTATGTGACAAATACAATTTGAATTAGAATGTTGAATGGTGTCGTCACTGCAAACAGACAAACGAACGGAAAGGCCGTTCATATAGTTAGCATCTCAAGATCAGGCGGTCGTTCCCGGGCATCTCAGGCGGATCACGTGCCTTTAGTATCTCGCGTGCGGAGGGAAGTTGATGCTTAAATGCTCAGACGGATCTTATTTTAGCCCAATCACGGCAGAATTCAAAAGCCTGACCTGCTTCTCCTCAGCAAACACACACTCCCGGTCGATCCTCGCGCAGATGGCTGCTTTGTGTGCCGGCATCCGCTCTGCACTTCTCTTCCGCTTTATTTCTGATCAGAGCGGGAGGCTGATGGAGGCACCGATCCCATCTGGAGCGAGGCTGCTTTATATGCATTGAGTCGCCGTGATGGAGAAGTTCGGCGGCCTCGGGGGAGGGGACGAGACAGATCCGAGATGAAGCCATCCCATCCATTCATTTTGATTTAACTCCGGCCTGAAAGCACTGGAGTCTGCTCTTAACACCCATCACCGCACCGTCAGAACAACCAGCCAGCTCTGCACATCTACAGCACAGAAGTAGCTCCACAAACCCTGCTTAGGTCAACACTCCTGTTATGTTCCTGTCAGAGGAACATCATCAATGTTCACGGGGGCCTTTTATTGTGCATATAAGTGTCAGAAAGAACTTCCCCAAAACAGTGTGTGTGTGTGTGTGTGTGTGTGTGTGTGTGTGTGTGTGTGTGTGTGTGTGTGAGAGAGAGAGAGAGAGAGAGAGAGTGTGTGTGTGTGTGTGTATGAGACAGTGCTGTCTCATTGTTGCAAAGAAAGTTTTTGATCCTTTTGAATCTTTTTAGCTTCTATTTTGTCTGATTGGGCAAATTGAACAGAACATTGACATTGTAACAAAATCGTGTAGCGTGGTGTTACAAATATGTCAACTGAATCATTATATTTCTTATATGATTACAACAAATAGGCCAAGTTTCAAAGTGAAAAAAAAACTTTTTTTTCGTGTTTTTAAAATATTTTTGAACTTTGAAATATCAATTTGACTCAAACATAATAGAAGTGTGAATAAACGTGTGTGTGTGTGTGTGTGTGTGTGTGAGAGAGAGAGACGAGCAGCGACACTCACTCGTTTGCTCTTCTTGGAGTAGGTGTTCTTCAGGAAACGGTCTTTGACTCGCTCCTGCTCCTGTGTCAGGCTACTGGTCATGAAGTTGTTCTCCTCCAGCTCTGCGGCCTTGTCCTCTGCTGCCGAGTGTGTATTCATCACCAGCTCGTCCCACTTCTTCTTCTCCATCTTCATCGACCCATTCTTGTTCTGGAAGTAAAACAAAGGAAAACCATTCAGCTAAAAGACTGAGACGCTGATAACAGCGTACACCGTTTCTGAAGTCGCTGTGCTTCTAGTTCCTCAGTGTGTGGCTTCCTCCTGGAGCTTGTGGGTACAGAATAAACACATACACACATTGTTTACTGAAAGCTCCTTGAATTCTTTTTCATCCCAGAAAATACTTTTAGTAGATCTTTACGAGTTCATGTGTGTGTGTTTTTACAGCAGAATTGATGCGTTTAATGTGGAGGAAGATGTCAGCATCAGCAAACACACACACACACACACACACACACACACACAC
The DNA here is from genome assembly GCA_028031935.1 of Paedocypris micromegethes. Taxonomy (NCBI): domain Eukaryota; kingdom Metazoa; phylum Chordata; class Actinopteri; order Cypriniformes; genus Paedocypris; species Paedocypris micromegethes. The sequence continues at coordinate 8,900,705 of CM051502.1, forward strand.
ACAAACACACAAAATAACTCTCTGTCTGTGGTTTGTGACTAAAACAATCTGTTGGGAGAACACACTTCCCAGTCGTTCACACAGGGCCTATTAGTGTGTGTGTGTGTGTGTGTGTGTGTGTGTGCATGCGTGCAAAAACACACCTTCAAACACAACACAACAGCTTTAATGAAAGCTAATTATATCAGTATTATAACAGTTTAAACAAAAACAATGTTAAATATTCCACTCTCTATACCAGTGTTTTTCAACCTTCTTTGAGCCAAGGCACACATTTTTCATTGAAAAAATCTGAAAATGTGGGGAAAAAAAACTAATAGTTACAAAATAAGTGCTACATTGTTAATAAAAGCTTTTTTTTTTTTTTTTTTACTTTGAAGAATGACGTTGAATCAGACATGAAAAATTTCTTCACAATATATCTTCATATTTGAGCTTCATATTTTGAGTTCATGAATGTTCATATTTATTCTCACTCAGTGTAAAACCTGGGCCTGTTTGGATGAACACAGAGAAGACTTCCTGGAAGAAATCGATGAAAGAAACACAAAAATGTTCCTCCACAGCTCTCAGGAAATTCTAAGCTGTATGAAGAATTTTTGTCAAGTCTTGGCTACAAGGGCTTCGCGGTGTAAAAACAGCACAATTTTCTCGTCTGCAATACAAGGCAAATCGCTACCTGCTGCTGCCGCCACCTTCGGGTATGAAAGAGTACTACAAGCTTACTCTGCCGGGCGCTACACCGCACAGACACACAATTTGGAGAATTTCTTGGTGAATTTTACCAGAGGTCTGGTAAAGAATCTCTCCATTTCTTGGAGAATTTTTGGTGCTCTATACCAGAGGTTCTTAACCTTTTTGAACTCGGGGCCCAAATTGTCCACCCAAATCAAAGTGGCCCGCGGCCCATTAATACAAACACATTTATTTCAGCCAATCCAAATCATGATTCAGGTTGTATTTTAAAACGACAGTTATTAGTTAAAAATACTTTGAACTTCCAAAGATTAAGAAGCTTAAAAATAGTTACATAAGGTACATATTAGGGGTGGGCGGTATATATTAACGTGAATACTGGTATTGAGTTGCGCCACGATATGGATTTTGCAATATCGTGGATACCGTGGCACTTTCATGAATTTACCTTTTTAAACACATATATCAACGCTTTAAAACATTAAAATACATTTGTTTCGTTATAACTTTTAATTACGACACAGATACCTTGCTAATCGAATACGGAAAGCGTTGGAAGAAACTGCATTAATGGATCACCCGCGAGGCATCTCTCTCTCTCTCTCTCTCTCTCTCTCTCTCTCTCTCTCTCTCTCTCTCAAAAGATAGACCGCAGGCCATTTAATTTAATTGTATTTTTTTTTTTTTTAAATAAATGCCTGGACTACTTTTAACAGATATACGGTATTAAAAATGACAGCTGCTTCTCCAGGTTTCCCCTTGCGTTTTAATTTCTTTATTTTTCTTTATTATAAAATAAGAATACCCCCCTCACACACACAATATCGTGATATAATACCGATACCGTCTGTACACTAGAAAATACCGTGATATGAATTTTAACCCATATCGCCCACCCCTAGTACATATTGTATATAATAAGCATCCAATATTGATATCGGAAATCGGTCTGATTTCAGCCAAAAAACCAGAATAGGACTGCGTTAAAAATCTCCGATATAAGCACTGATAAATATGAGCGCTCAAAACTCCGTTACTCTTGTATTCAGCAGCGCTCAGAGCGGCGCGCAAAGCCCACGTGATCACTACAGTAAAGAAGAAGAGCAATGTCGGCCGTGTGGCAGTTTTTCTCCATAAAGTGCGATAAAGACAGTGTGGCTCGGTGCAAAAACGTCTGTCAAATGACTGTAAAGTCACACTTGTCGAGCACAAACGTCCTGCGGTGGAACAGAACCGGGAAAGTTTAATACATCCAACCTCATCGCACATTTGAAACAGCATCACAAAACTCTGCATGAGCACTTTCACAAGACTCCACAAGACTTTCACAAGAGTTTAAATTAATGAGATGCATTTATAGCGCATATATTGCACAGCGCAGATCACAGAGAGAGAGATAGAGAGAGAGAGAGAGAGAGAGAGAGAGCTGCGTCTCTGCATCAGATGAGCGCTTTACACCCTCGTTGTCTGATATGTTCAGTGAAATCCTGCAAGAAAGTACATCTAATAATACTAATAAGTAGGCTATTATGTTTTAGGCTACTTTATTTGTGACAAAGTGTAGTCATATTTCTGCAAGATATATTTTTTTACTTTCGTAAAAATGCTTATTTTCTATCCACTGGCCTTATTTCAACACAGTCTCAAATCTTTCTCAAATGTCAGATGACAAGCTCAACAGAAAGCTATTTATACTATTATTAAGACCTTCTGAGAAATGTATCTTTTGCACTTGTTCTGAATGCATTTTAAACTTAAATGCACCTTTTAACGGAAGAACGTTGAATTTTTACAACATTTCAGCAGGCCAGTAGGCGTGTACATTACATGTTTATGTACACATGAGTAGGATAAAGTTAAGCATTTCAGTTTGAATGATATTTTATACTCTTGAGTGTTGCAATATGCTTAATATGTATTTGCATAATTTGAACACATTCTGTTTCATTTATTCTTTGAAACTTCATTATTAATTTATGCAATTGCAATGCCTTAATTTTTGTAAAGTTAATACACCACCAAAACAATAAATGCAAAGGTACTACTAATAAATGCCAGAATTTCTTTCGGTGTTTCAGATTTCGGCCAGCCTTTCCTCTTTTGTTTTCGGTTTCAACCAAGAATTTTCAGTCTAATTTTCACTATTATTTATTTATTTATTTTAAAAGAGTCCAAGACTAATATGTAATTTGTTTAAGTTTAATAAGTTAAACATTATTTAACTTATTTTATCACAGGAGTTAATTTTGCACCATTGACACATGTTAAAGCGTTTATCGACCTCATGCCTGTCTGAATTTGTCTCGAGGCCGCACCAACTGTCTTAATTTTTTTATACATTTTATTTTAAACTTAAAAGGTTCAAATTTATGCAACCAACATATAATAAATTGGTTGTTTTTTTCCGTACTTACTGTTGCTTTTCTTTTGTTCTCCATTTGATCTAGCCTTTCATACATACCACACAACGAAATAGGTAAAAGTATTCATGTTTTGTGTTGATTATTGTATCGGATTTGTATCGGTATCGGTGGCTGCAATATCGGTATCGTATCGGAAGTAAAAATGTTGTACCGGGACACCCCTAGTATATGACAAAATTTGATAATTTTGCCATTAGTAAACAGGTCTTAACTTTAATCTTCATTGGTTCATTTTTAAGAACGTTTTCATTAGCTATGCACAAATTTTCAAAATTCAAATTTTATTTGTCACATACAAATTTTACGTGGTACAACATGTAGTGAAATGTGTTTTTGATCGTTCCAGCATTAAAACATAGGTATGGGAGAGGTACAACAAAATGTGCAAAGGGGGAAATACAATAAAACAATAAAAAATAGAAATACAATAAAAACAAGGTACCGTATTTTCTGGACTATAAGCCGCTACTTTTTTCATAGGTTTTGAACCATGCGGCGTAAACAAAGGTTCTATTCTGCGGATTTTTTTCCACCGCTAGGGCCGCTCTAAACAGATATAATTTTTATTATTTTTTATCAGCAAAGTTGCTGCCGTGTTAAAATACAGGTTAGGAAAGGATCTATTAAGTTACATACATGTACATTTACAATTCAAAATCGTTCTGTTCCTGTAGTGAACCCTCGTTTATCGCGGTAGATACGTTCCAAGCGCGACCGCGATAGGTGAAAATCGAAGTAGAGGCACAACATTTACGTATTTATTTAACACTTATTCAGACTTTTAAAACACTTTTTTTCACGTAGTATTCTTTATTAAAGTAATGTTAACAAACATTTTTTAAAACGGGACGCGCAATTTCAATCTCAAATATGGGACAATTCCTTGTTTCAAGGGACGAGTGGCGACCTGTGAGTAGTGTTTAGAAGCCAACTCTTACTACTCGCGGTCGTGTTGGGATTTTAGGCGCTTGATTAAATCACTTGAGTAAAACGCGCTACATTTTGAGACAGAACAGTTTTCGTGTTGGTCTCACCGCGCTGAGCTGTAGTGATGTGTGTTGTTCGCGATCAAGCCGCTCTGAGAACGGTTTGCGTTGGAGGAGAGCCGTACTTTCCATCACTACGTCTGCAGAGGCGCTGGGGGCGGGGCTTACGCACGCGCTTGTGATTAATACGCCGCTTTATACGCCGCTCAAACATAGATTTAGTTACATAGGTTAACAATAACAGTTAAATTCTCACTTTCGGTATTGCCGAAGCTGCATTGTGTTCCACGGACCTCTCGGCCCAAATTCACAGAACTGACATTTTTCTTGCGGCCCTCAAGGTTGTGCGGGATGCGACCCAATGGTTAAGAATCACTGCTCTATACCAAACACTGCTCTATACTATAGTGACATATGAGTATATTTGTGTGTGTACTGTGTGTGTATTAGCGTGTGCATGTGTGAGTTTGCATTATGTACGTGTGTGTGTGGATGTGCATCAGTGTGTGTGCATGTGTATGTGTACACATTTGAGTGTATGCTTGTGCATGTGCACGTGTGTGTGTGTGTGTGTGTGTGTGTGTGTGCTGCGTCTGTCGCTATTTTAGATGTTTAATGTGCTGTATTGATCTTTGATGGTTTCCTACAGCGGCTTTATGGGCGTCAGACAGTGAAAAGAGCTTCATAAATAATTGAAACTCTATTCTCCACACGCACACACAACGACTTAAACAAAGAAGAGTTGTGATGGTCAAGCCAGTGGTTCTCTTGTCAGAAGGTCACGTGTCTGATGTTTACACACTGTCCTTTAACTCAAACACACTCATTAGAAGTCAACATCTAAACAGCCTGAAACAACCTGCAGAGACTGAAGGTCTGATGATCTACACATCAGCCAAAGTAGAAAAGAAGCTTCTCTCTCTCTCTCTTTTTCCTTCTCTTTCTCTTCCTTGTTCCATTTAAGTGACCAAGCAGGATTCTGGTGGTTCCAGGTCATTAAAAAACATCTACAGAGCAGAGAAGGCCTTGAGATCTGCTCATTACTTCAGTTCCCCACAGAGCTCTGCAGGAGAAGCTCCATCATCTCTCACTAGCTTTGATTTACCTTCCGCTCTCAGCTCAACGGCGCCTCCTGTCTGGTGGATTTATACGTATTGCTGAAAGATTTTAACCTTTGTTTAAAACACAGCAGTGGATTGTTCGATCGCTGGTAAGAAGGATGGATGATATCAAAACAGAGCAAAGGGACTTTGTTCAATGATCAAAAGCTAAAAGACAGACAGATCACAAAAATTAATTTGAAAAATGATCAATAGAAGGGCTGGGCGATTAATTGAAATGAGGGATGTCCCGATACAATGTTTTAACTTCCAATACAATACTGGTATTGCAACCTTCCAGAGTGTTATAATTTAGATTTAGTCATAGTCGTTTGACTAAAACTCAGTTTAGTTTTAGTCCCAATTAAATTTTTTTGCATTTTAGTCTAATTTTAGTCGACTAAATACCACAGCATTTTAGTCGACTAAATTACAGTATAGATTTAGTCAACAAAAACATAAGCGCTATATATTCTAACTGTTTACTAAAGTTATTCTAACTGTTTACTAAATGTCTAAAAAATCTGAATACGTAGTATGAACATATAAAATATATACATATCATAAATGGTGGTTGCTAGAAAGCGAGTCTCGTATGCAGTTTAGATGTTTAATGATGTGAAGTCCGTTCGGCAGAATCAGGGTCGTAAGACAGGCACAGGGTCGAGGGCAGGTAGAGACAGGATCACAACGAGGTCACAGGCAGGAGGTCAATAAACACGGAAGTAACTAGACAACACAGAAGGCAAAGGCAAAGGCAAAGGCAAAGGCAAAGGCAAAGGCAAGGAACGTGGCAACGGCAGGCGTAGGCAAAGCTTCGCCCCGATCTAACGGCTTGCAAGTCCTTATATAGTCCTCGTGATTGGCGGCAGGTAAATTCACTTTAGGCGCGCTCCCGCGCGCCGCGGAGAGAGAGTGCGTGCACGCGCCAGCGGCACCAGCACGCGCGCCGGCTCGGGAGACTTGCACACGGTCATCACAATACACAGATCTTATTTGAAAAAACATTTCTTGTTCTTGAACTTATTTTTATGAACTTTTCTTTCAATGTAAATAAATGTATTTGTCACACTCTCTACGTAGAACAGAGATGACTAGGGAAAACACAAGAGCCAGGGAACCACGGGATAACAAGAGTTCGAACGTACAAAGTCACACGGGGGGTCTGAAGGTCTTGACGAGGGGAACACAGAGACGAGAACAGACAAGGAGCAAGACAAACGCCAGAGTACATATAGTGTCATTAACCATCCGAGGTCCAGTCACAGCTGGTCCTGATCGTCATTAAAAAACAAAGACAAAACATTGCAAATTGAACAAAAATGCAACTAAATTATTTTACAGTATTTAAACAAGTATTATTTAGCGTTGAGTTTACATTATTTACATATTACACTTCAATATCCAATAGTGTCTGATCGGATGGGTTAAATGCAGAGAAAAAATTTCCCTATGAGGGACTAAGAAAGGTTCAATTATTATTATTATTATTATTATTATTATAAGCTTCAGTCATTTAATTGCGATTAATCACGATTAATTTCATCAGGGAATGCAATTAACTAGTTTAAAAATATAAATCGTTTGAGAGCTCTACTAATAGCAAAACAAACTTGGTCTTCATGGTTTGGAGGCAGTTTGGCTTCAAGGAGAATGACAGAACAAAATGAAGTCACATGTAGACGCTGCAGAAAAACTATTTTGACGCACAAAGGTAACGCCACAAATGTGTAGCTGGTCATCAGAGCCACGTGGCTTTTCAGTTCGGGTGGAAACATTGTTACACGCTCACGTTTCTTAGTAAAAACTGAAGAGTAGATTCACATTCATTTTCATAGTTTGCTGGTCGGAGTGCTAACTTGACCACTGTTGTATCTCCTTTGTGGAGATTCACCTCTTCAGAAAATTTCGGAGCTTTTCTCCAGGGTCCGACTTCACAAGAAAAGCAACCAGACCTCTGCAAAAGCAGGTCAGCTCCAGAGCCATCACTGTCTGAGCGAGTATCCATCAGCCAGTGGCCGCCATGATGCCGTGCAGAGCCTGTTTACCAAAATCCATTCCTTCAAATTTTGGAGTTCTCTTCTCAGTTCAGTCCGTAGATTTGAATCATGAATCATGGTTGTGCCTCTCCCACTACAACATAACAACAAAAGATCCACCGGTGTTTCCAGCCGTAACGTGTGAACTGTGACCCCTGTCTGTATGCTCTGAACTGCTCTGCAATGCTACTTTCGAGAAGATATGGGCAGCGCGCGTGAGCGCAGCAGCTCTCTCCTCCATTTCGTTGCCTTGTACCTGTACATGTGTAATGACAATAAACTTGAATCTAATCTAATCTAATAACACACCCACCACCATCAAAAATAGTTGCTATAAGTTCAAATAATTCGAGATTTAGAGAAACAGCTTTAGTCATTAAAAAGGAGCTAGTTTGGATTTAGGAACATTTATTTAAAATGAAATGAACATTTATTTCAAAACTGCTGCTTTGGACAGCACAATGGGCATTAAGTTCAATGCATTTGTACGGCGTTTTTCACAGTTACAACTGTACCAAAACGCATGAGGTAGGGTCGTTGGTCACTTGTGAGGACCTTTGGCTAGTCCTCACAGCGTTGAAAGTCTGTGTGTGTGGGACAAGAAGGGATTTGTGTGTGTGTGTGTGTGTGTGTGTGTGTGTACAAGCATGTAGGTCAAAGTGGGCCTAGGTTTCAGGGTGAAGTGGTCCCTTGTGAGGACCTTTGGCTGGTCCTCACAACGTTGAAAGTCCGTGTGTGTGGGACAAGACGGACTTTGTGTGTGTGTGTGTGTGTGTGTGTGTGTGTGTGTGTGTGTGTGTGTGTGTGTGTGTGTGTGTGTGTGTGTGTCTGTGTGTGTGTACAAGCATGTAGGTCAAAGTAGGAAACCAAAAACTAAGTTTCATAGCAAAGTTGGTCACTTGTGGGGACCCTTGATTGGTCCTCACAAGGTTGAAGGTCCGTTTGTGTGTGGGACAAGACGGGATTTGTGTGTGTGTGTGTGTGTGTGTGTGTGTGTGTGTGTGTGTGTGTGTGTGTGTGTGTGTACAAGCATGTAGGTCAAAGTGAACACAATAATAAACACATATGCTATACAGTAGGGCTGCACGATACTGAAAAAATATGCGATATGCGATATTGCTGTTGAATATTGCGATAACGATATTGCTTGCGATATTACATATTCCCACATAAGAAACCCCAAAACTGTCTGAGTAAGTAAAATTACTGATTACTAAAATGAATCCTTTTACTATAATAAATAGGCAATATGTTTTTAATCAAATTTAGTTTCATTTGGGCTAAAACTGTTAACTGGCAATCTTGCATTAAATCTTTGACTAAAAAGCGCGTGACGCGTTTGTGAGTTTGTGATGGTGGTTAGATGTTTTTTCACACGCCGTTGCTTTTTTAAAACTTTGATCGATCGTCTGTTGTTGGACACCTTTGTAGTAAAGATGTTGATTCTTTCTGGATATTTAAAATATTCAACCCTGAAAATCAGGTTGTCAAAAAACAATATAACAACCACATATTATTTATAATACTTCAAATGTACCGTAATAATACATTGAATGAAATACATAATGTAATAGTAATGTACAATAATCACCATTACACCATTAAAATAAACATTCCAAGGTACAGTGTTATGTACAGTTGAGGACAAAATGATTAGCTCTGTTTAAAAGCACTTTTGAAATACTTTGGGGGGCTAATCATTTTGTCCTCAACTTTAGATGTTTGGTGTATGTGGTTCTGTATGTTGCTGTAATGAGTGTCATCTAGTTTTAAACTGCAGTAAACACACACACACGCACACACAAACTTCAGAATAAAATCCTTTTTCAGATTTTCAGGAACATTTACGGTCTGCAGTCTACGCAAAAATCACGCCGGTGTCATTGCGCCCCAAAATACGACAGAAATAATGCAATCATCTTTCCTTTATAATATTTTAATGATCACGCATATCTAATTTTTGAGGGGACGACAGAAGTTAGTTGTGTTTCCTCTCACCTCAACATTTGTGCGGCACGACTTGCACAGTACTGATGCTTGAGACACATCATCTCTGAAGCCAAAGTGCCCATTTTTAGGCACAAGTTCGTCCCAGTTATCTTTTAAACACGCATCTCCTTCTGCCACATCCGGTCTATCCAATGGTATAACGTCTGTTTGGGAGGCGGGCAGAATGGTTCCTTTCAATTAGTCAGATTTGGATGATGCAAATGCTTGACACGCCTTTTAAAAAAAATTTTTTTTTTTTTTATTTATTTGATTTATCTATAATTGTTATAATGGTATTTTTGCGGTATATCGTGCAGCCCTACTATACAGTGCACGATATTTGAATAACCTAACAACATTTTTCTCTCTCTTCCAAGAGTTTGCTGCAGCGTGAGTCGTGTTGGTTTAGAAGAAAACTCACTGCACTCGTAGACGTAACTGTACTCAAAACGATAAGAAACCTGGACTACTGCTGAGGGCGGGACACTCTTGCACGTCTGTGATTAACTCTTTATATGCCGCTCAAACATGGACATTTTCACTTCCGGTATCGGCGGACTTTTAATGAGTACTTTAAAAAATGTGGTATCGAGGTCGATTCTTGATACCAGTATCCAGCATCTCAGACTGTGACCTTATTGTTACGTGCACAAGTAGGTCTTGGGCAGCGGTGCCCATTACGTCGATGGCGGACGACAGGTGGCAAAGGCATTGAAACAAAAAATGGCTCAAAAAGAAGTTTTAAAACTCTAGCTAGCTTGTAAGCGAGAAAGAAAAGGAATAAAAATTAGTGGAAAAACTGGACCAAGAAAAAAGCAATTCTACCTCCCGCACAATTTTAATCCAACATCGGGAACTATGTGCAGTTTTGCACTAGAACAGTGGATGTGAGTCAGGCGCTGGGAAAGTTTGAAAAAAACAAAATAAACAAGAAGAATGAGTGAGGAAACACGACTGTCAAGTAAGTTGGCTATCAACTCCGACATTTTAGTACATGAAAAAGGATTTTATTCTGAAGTGTGTGTGTGTTTACTGCGGTCTCAAACCAGAAGACGACACAAACCATATATACAGCAAACATCTAGAGTTGAGGACAAAATTATTAGCCCCGCCTACAAAATGAAAAGTAGATCACAAACCGAAAGTGTGTGGACTAGGGGTACTTGACAGGTAACAGTAAATGAAAATGAATGTGAAGTAAAATATCAACTAAACTAATGGTGGTTGTGCTTGTGAAAGACAATGGGAGTTTTGACAACCACCAGCAAAGATTGCCACACACATAAACAAGGAACTTTTCACAAAACAACATAAATCTGGAACCAAGCTCCGAGAGGGGGTAAAGGCCAAAACAACAAAGAAAACACCCACTAACTTGATTAGCAAACAAAATACACTACAAACAAAAGGAGCACCAAAAAGAAAGACACCAAACTAAACTATAAACCCTGATTAACACAAAAACGCGGAAAAACGAGAAACAAAAAGGCAACCCACCTCCCTTCCGAGGTAATCTACAACTTAAAATACAGAAGTGGTCCGAAAATAATTACATAGGGAATGAAACACAACTAAAGCAAAGGGAGTAACTGTATTAAACACCATTGTGAGGGTAACAGTTTTCAACAATATTTCAAAATTTCCCCGCTGTGGGACTAATAAAGGATTTTTCAATTCAATTCAATTCAATTCAAAATGCAACTTTGACTTTCCTGAGCACCCCACACAACCCAACACCACCAACTAAACAGCCCAAGTTTAGATACTCTGGCATTCTTGCTGATTCTCAAATCAGGCCAAAGTTCAAGTTCAAGTTTATTTATACTGTAGAGTGCTTTTTTCAGTCCAAGACCAAATCAAAGCTGCTATGCGGAATTGAGAAAGAGAGAGAGAGAGAGAGAGAGAGAGAGAGAGAGAGAGAGAGAGAGAGAGAGANNAAAAAAAAAAAAAAAAAAAAAAAAACGAGTCAAAAAAATTGTTATTTTGTTGATCACATCACTGTAAAACATTCACTGTATGAACCAGAAATTGTGTTAACTAATGAAAATTGAAAAAAGAAAAAAGAAATGAAAGCCCTGTCTGTGTGTTCACTGACAGCTTTGATCTCTTGTCTAGTTTACTTCTTTTGCAAAGTATTTACGGTGCCATTTAATACTACATTGCTTTTAATGCTCCTTACTTTGTGAGTTACAATGGATAAAAGCGTCTGCTAATTGACATTTCAGCAAATAAAGGAATGGACATGTTCAGCAACGATACTCCGTAACAGACACAATGCTCAATTGGTACTAATGGGCTCCAAACGTTTCCCACACCACCCTAGAATGAACCACTATAAGGCAGGATGGATACAAGCATGTTGTTCGTGTCAAATTCGGACCCTACCAACCAAGTGTCGTAGCAGAAAATAAGACTCATCAGATCAGGCAACATTTTTGTGACATGCAATTTCCCCACTGTGAGACAGTTTTCCCTAATTTGCAACACGTTTTTGCGTTGGTCTCGAATTAAGAAAATCACTATATAAATAAGCTTGCACTTTAACAAATAAAGTTCTTTTCTTACATGCATATTTCCAATCTTCCATCGTCCAATTGTGTTGAGCCTATGTGAATTCTAGCTTCAGTTTCCTGTTCTAGGCTGACAGGGGAGGCTCCCAGTGTGGACTTCTGCTGCTGTAGACTACCTCCAGGTTCAACATGTGTGTTCAGAGATTCTCTTATGCTGACCTTTGCTATAACCTCTGGAAGCAACAAGGTTTGTTTCAGACAGTTCTCTAGATATGATTGTGCGTGGAAAATCCCAGATCAGTAGTATCTTTCTATAACCAACATTCACCGCATTCAAAGTCACTGCAAAGTCAGTAAAATCCTCTTTGTTCCCCTTTGGGACAGGTGCACCTAAAAAGTGGTCAGTGTGTGTATTTTAGCGTGTATCTATTGGTGTGTGAGTATATGAACATGTGAATGCTACGTGTAAATTGTATTAATGTTTTAGGCACGTGTGCGTGTCCGCCGAAATCTGTGTGTATGTAAATGTTTTTGACTGCTTTTATTTTTAGATTTTTGTTTGTGCGTGTGTGTGGTATTGTAAGCGTAACTGTAATATTATTACTGTCCATTACACGTTCGCACACCATATCTGTTCCAGAGCGGAGTAATACACTCAAACACACACCAAATAACTTTTATCTGTTTTACGTGCAATTTCTGTTGTCTACATGTGTCTACGACAAAAGTGATCGTCCCTATCAGCCGCAGCCTTGTGAACGCAGAGTGACAGGCCGCACAGGAAATTGCTTCCATTATTAATTCAGCATCTTGTATGAAAACTGTCCTCCAGCTCAAGCCCGTGTTGGAGTGAGGGCATTAATCAACTCCTTGCTGAATAAAACATGAGCCATAATGCTTTAAACGATTCCAAAGCGCCTTTTCATATCCTTCACTAGTGGCTAAAGAATCCCTTTTAATGCACAGGAAATTACATCACAAACGACAAGCACTAACACTCTAAACACACTGAAAGTCGCTTGATTGGCTGTTATTTATAGCAGAACATCACTGAACAATCAATAAGACTGCAGCTTAGAAAAAAAAAACAAGTTTTAAAGCTTTTACTGTTCAACAGAAGGGGTGCACAGTATTGCTGTAAAATGTGCTGCAAACATATATTATAATTGGATTATTTCAAGATACAGTTAATACAATTCACTACTAATAGTAACACTTCACATTTCATGTTCTATCCTGGGAATGTTGCACAAATTTCAGGCAGCACAGTCGGCTATTAAAGAGTCACTCACTCACTCGAGCAAATTAAAATAGTAAAACACTTAAGTAAGATAAAAACATTGGCAGGAATTTGACATTTGTAACTTGCATATTTAATGAACATTTACTGTTTCACAGGTAATACAGTAAACAACAGCTCAGAGCAGCTTCTGGAAATAACACAGAAGCCATTTTTTATTTTGAACAACCATCATCAGAACATGTCACGAATTTGTCCAATGTGCATTGTGATGGGAGAAAAATAAATGTTTTAATAAAATAAATGGTGGGAGCTGGACCTGTCACCCAGTGGTTGCTGGGTCGAATCCCAGTCCTGTAGGTTCTACACCGAGTGTCCTTGATCCCCACATGCTCCGGGATTGTGTCACTTCACTGGATATTAGAGCTGCACGATCGTTAAAAGATCGCAATCTCGATCCTGCCTCTTCACGATCTGAATCCAGCATTTATACGATTCTGCCTATTATAACTCTCTGATTAATCGGCTGAGTTTAGCTTGATGCGGACGAGCGGTCTGACAGAAACTACTCTTCTCGTCCACTCGCAGATCAATTGTTTAAATATTATAAGGAAAAGATGATTGGGCGTGATGACGCAGGACGCACGTGACGGACACATGCGTTTTTGCGCAGCTGCGATCACGCACGCTAATTACCTGCACTTAGTATATGTGAGATGAGCAGCGGTTGAATAAATAAAATAAATAAACGGGGAGAATAAATGATTAAATACAGCGGTACAGTATCAACTCCGACATTTTACTACCTGAAAAAGGATTTTTCTATATACCGTATTTCTGGACTATAAGCCGCACCTGTATATAAGCCGCATCCCTCTATTTTCGAAAAAA
>CM051502.1:8914601-8997570 GCA_028031935.1 Paedocypris micromegethes
AAAAAACCATAAACAAGCCGCACATGCGCATCCACTCTATAAAAAAAAGTTCCCTTTCCAGTTGTTCACTGGACACTACTGGGGACAACATTACCTGACAGGGAACAAGGTTTTAGTCAAAACCTGGAGAGTTTTGCAAGCCACAGATAAGTATGTTTTTGGATTCGATTTTTTTTTCTTTGTTCATGGATTTACGGCTTGGGTTGTTTTAATTAGGTATGCATGAATTATAAAAGAAATATATCGAAATATTCGTGCACAACCTGCTAATGTCATGCTTCCAGTGCTTCCTGAGCCTCCCATGTGCTTCCACGAGTCACGCAAGCTTCCGCGAGTCACGCGAGCTTCCGCGCGCGCTTCCCGCGAGTCACGCGCGCTTTCCGCGAGTCACGCGCGTCTAGTAGCGGCTGAAGAAGGGCCTCTGCCGACGCGTCTGGCTCAATAATGCCAATGTCAGACGTCAGCAATGTCGGACTCCCTAGCTGCTTGCGCCTGATATTCCCCCATTCAAACACTTTGAAAATTAATATCTCCGGGGCCACGCGTGTTACGTATATTATTAATTAATATTTCGTTCCGTTACTGTACACATAACAGTTTTTCGTTTTTATGTGGAGTAATAATGTTTTATTGGCTTGCATTCGTTAAATGAATTATGGAAATATTCGTGGAAGACGCGAGGTCTGCGCGCACATCCCGCGTCAATAAACCAGGGTTCACTGTATTTACTACAGGAACAGAACGATTTTGAATTGTAAATGTAAATGTATGTAACTAAAAAGATCCTTTTCTAACCTGTATTTAAACACCAGCAACTTTGCTGATTAAAACGGGCCAGAAAATAAGAGAAAACAAACGTGTCTACAGTATTTAACTTTATTTCAGTGAAATCACGTCGTGTGAAATCAGGTCTAATCATCTTTGCTGAAACCCACGAAGTCGTCTTCTTCCGTGTCGGAGTTGAACTAACTTAGCAGCGCTTTGTCACATCTGTCTCCATCAGCCTCGCTCTCCGTGTCACTGTCATCCTCCGGTGCGGTTGGCTCTGGAGGTGCGCCCAGCCTTTCTGAACGCTTTGGTGATGGTGGGTTCAATTCACAGCACTCCATGCTGTCAGGATCCACTGACAGACATCAGTAAAGGATGCTTTTCGCATGCGGCCGGTTTTTGTGAATGGCTTCTCACCACTTGTCATCCAAGTCTCCCATGTATTTAATATATTAATATATATTTATATTTATTATATATAATATATTTATATTTATTTCAGTAGCATATTCTTCTTTGCATTTGTTTTGTCTTTTGATACCGATTAAAGCGAGATGATTCCGATTTCCCCCTAGCGGTGGAAAAAAAAAGCCGCTCTTTTCTATAAGCCGCATGGTTCAAAACCTAGGAAAAAAGTAGCGGCTTATAGTCCGGAAAATACGGTAATAACGGCAATTTATACTGTTAATTAGATGCTTCTATCTAAAGCAACTTAGATGTCAATTAAAATTCGTAAAGATTACTAAAAATTGTACAGAATCGAAGCAATGATCTGGTGTTTCCATCACCAGATAGAAAACTATTCGGCCTAATATTGAGAAGCTAGCACTATTTAAGTGTTTTTGGCAGCTTTGTCATAGTTCCCCTGCTTTGTCTGGTTTGCTTTGTTCAGAATTAATCAGTCTGTAACAATCATTCATGTCAAAATTCTATTCAATTCAAAAAACTTTATTCATCCCCAGGGGGAAATGAATCCCCACATTGTTGCTTTTTCGGTTACAGTTGCTCACACAAAAGATAGAAAAAGATCACACAAAAAAAAATAATGGCCAATAATGTAATATGTTACAAATGAAACGAGCAAAGAGCAGCATCACAGTAGTGACTTAATCAAAGTGCCATTGTAAAGTGTTTTTACTCACTCCTACCACAGTGATCTAAACGCCAAAGATCTTTGACCTTACAAGACTGCAATAAAAACGTTTTGAAATAAATTTGATGCAAAAAAAGGAGAAAAGTTTAGGAACTTTGTGTGATGAGGATGCGTGTTATGCTGCATCTTGCGTCAGATATGTTCTTTGGGTAATATTCACGATAGTAGTTGGGCCATTATACTTTGGTTTATCAGTAAAGTGTGTCGTTGTAGAAAGTCGCGTTAGCATTATACATAAATGCGTTGTGATTTAACAAACCTTCCTTTTAAGAGATTATCGGTTAAACAAGCATTTGCCTTCTTTTTTCTCCCACGCTGCTTTATTTAATCTTGCTTTACATTTTTGATTGCCAGATTTAACAAGCGTTATTCGCGGAGCGAGGACGTTGCTTCTTGCACGTTACTTTGCTAAGCAGGTCGCGCGCGTAAACGCTATAATAGCCGCGAGGGTGGCGGAAACGGAGCGAATAAACCGCTGCTTCTATAAGTCTGTCAGAACACGGGATCATCGTGCTAGCGTTGGTTAGCGAGCGAGACGATTTAACACAAATCAAAAATAGAACCACAAGTAAATATTGACAATTTTTTTTAAATCAAGACTTTTTGTACTGGCCCCACCGGGCCAGCGGTTGCACCAGTCTGGTGCCCCTGATGGTTTTACAAGTACGATCGGGCCACCGGGCCATTTATATTGTCGAGCCCATCATATTGTTAGCGAAAATTATCTTAACAAAGATGTTGATAATTCACAAGAAAGTCACACAAGATTTGTCGTTGTCTTTATTGCATATGTACTTTACAGTCATTTGGCAGAAGCTTTTATCCAAAGCGACTTACAAAAAGAGGAGCAAGTGAAGCAATTTGTCTAAAATAGGCTAGAGTAGATGTTCACACAGGCTGTATAAAGAAACCTACTAGACCAGGGGTGGGCAACCCGTGGCTCTTGAGCCTCATGCGGCTCTTCAGGAGCTTTCACATGACATTAATCAAATATGCACACAATGTTAACTGTTGAAAAATAACTAATATTATCATGTTGGTGTGGTTATTTTTATTAAATCTGACTGAGCAGAGGCCTGTGTGTGTGCGCGTGTGTGTGTGTGTGTGTGTGTGTGTGTGTGTGTGTGTGTGTGTGCGTGCATACAAGATTAAAGAATGGGATGATGTGTATGTGTGCCCGTGTGTATGATGTGGCTCTTTACAGTAACACAGAAAAAACTGTCCTCACTATCAATCACCAATTAACCATAGACAAAAAATTGTTTCTGGTCAGAAATTGGCTAAAGTTTAGAAAGCCTCTGTGTTCAGAATGAGGCCAAGACAGAGATGTGCGGCTTCTAACCAAGCTATAATTACTCTCCCGGCCTCGAATCGCATGTGCTCATCACCACAGCATCCAAAAACAGCAGCTTTCCACTTGGTCTAATTCAATTGCATCCGTGTCAGGCCCCGGCTCCTGACTCTCGTTGTCCTGGTGACGGAAATGGTACTTAAACCAGATTAATCATTTGCTCCTCCTCCAATTACTGTGCAGGAAGTCTGTCCTCAACAAGCCGTCATGGACCGAGAAAACAAGTCCAGTACGTTCTTGAGGTTCCATACACTATAATCTATATACTACAGCATTAGACATTCATTTATCTAGGTAAAGTGTTGTGCACATGAAGGCAGCAGGTGAGAGAGAGAGAGAGAGAGAGAGAGAGAGAGAGAGAGAGAGAGAGAGAGAGAGAGAGAGAGAGAGAGAGAGAGAGAGAAACAGAGAAAGGGAGACTGGCAGACAGAGAGAGAGGCAGACAGACAGAGAGAGAAAAACAGGAAGACAGAGAAAGAGAGGCAGGCAGACAGAGTGAGTGAATGAGAGAGAAGGGCAGACAGAGAAAGAGGCAGAAACACAGAGAGAGAGAGAGAGAGAGAGAGAGAGAGAGAGAGAGAGAGGGGGGGGGCTGACAGAGAGAGAGAGAGAAAGAGGCTGACAGACAGACAGAGAGTAAGGTAGACACAAAGAGAGAGAGGGTAAGAGAAAGAGAGAGAAGTTAGTGAGTGAGTGAGTCAGTTAGTCAGTGAGAAAAAGTGAGATTGAGAAGAGAGATAGAGATGGAGAGAAAAGGAAAGAGACATTCAGTGAGGGGAAAGGGGGAGAAAAAGAGAGAATAAAGAGACACTGAAAGGGACATGATGAGACAGACAGAAAGACGGAGACCAGAAAAAGAAACACAAAACAATGAGAAAAGGAAAGTAAGAGAGTATTTCAGAGAGTATCACAAAAGATGAAGAAAAAAACACTGAGCTAGAGACTTGAAGAGACACTGTAAATATTAAATAAGAGAAAGAGTAAGTGTGAAAGAGTAAAAGCGTATGTTTGAGTAAGAGAGTGAGTTGGAGTAAAACTGTGAAACAGAGAGTGAGAGCACATAAAAGACTCCGCGTGAGTGAGTGAGTTAGTTTACATTCGGTGGAGAAGGTCTCGTGTGTAAGAGGCTTTAAAATGTGTGGAGCGAGTTCTAAGTGCTACACAAATCACACCCCACACACAACCATCTGCTTCACCAGTCACAAAGCCATTTTGTTCACACAAGTCTTTCTCCGGCGTCTTTTACAAGTAACTACTGTGATGAATGGTAATTACCAAATTAATATTCATATTAATCATTCAACGGCGGCACAGTAGGTAGCACGGTGGCCTCACAGCAAGAAGGACTCATTCAAAACTCGAGGCCTCTCTGTGCTGAATCTTCACATGTTGTTTGTGCTTGCGTGGGTTTCTTCAGGGTCTCCGATTTCCTCCCACAGTACAAAAACACGTTTCAGGTGAAGAGGCTTCCACCAATAGGAAAATCCACCATAGGTGTGAGTGAGTATCTGTGTCCAACTCTGAGAATGTTTGGCCATCAATCCAGAGTGTGTCACACCTCAGGCCCATAGTTGTTGGAATTGACACAGAAATGTAGTAAGTGGTCAAAAATGGATGGACGGTTTAATGCTTTGCTTATCATTGTCATTTGAAAAGGTCTGAAACTTGTACACAATCATTTGTATAATTGATTTTTGTGCCAAAAAAAACTCACATTTTGTTGAGGTTTTATAAATAAGGCCTATCTGTCCTATCTTTTTACCTCAAAGAATTATCAAAAAACATTTGATCTAAACCTTAGCATTGGGTTAGTGTCAAGCCGAGTCTCAAGCTAAAGGCAAAGCAGCTTCAGCGTGAAACGGTGGCACAAGACTGGACATGTAAAAAGCAGATGATTGGTGGCTCATCCTGTACACTGCAGGCGTGAATGGCATGTGTTTGTGCATTATTCCGCGGTGAAGGCTACTCATACGCGACTGAAGCTAGCCACCTCCTCCGCAAGCCTGCATTATTTATGACCTGAGAGTTTCCCACTGCCAAGGCAGCAATAAGCCGGAGAAAATACGGCCGTGTGAAAGATGGAGGGCCAGGGCAGAAATAACATATCGGGACTCTGGAAAACGCTTTCAGGGTTTACTCGAGATCACTGTGACGTAACGGTCTGATCCAATCAAATCCCTTCATACCAAAAGCTTGGAGTCTCCCACACAGAGTTTGACCAACACATTTTCAACTTACTATATTTGTTTGCGTCCGACTTAATAAGCACTTTTGTAGACAACCTCCTGTCGTTAGTTCTTGAGTGCTTGTCCTGATGATCTCGGAGATTCCTTTAAACCATTTTTGCTTTGTATTTTTGTTCTCTGATTGCGTCAAGTTGATGTATTTGGGCACACACTGATGTCAAGTTTACTAGTACAGACATAGTTCGGTCAGGCACGGTCATGTGACGTCAGATCAAGAAATGACAAGAATATTGCGAGATCTTTATCATTGACAGTATGCAGGATCCATTTTATTTCCATCCAGGAAAATAACACAAACCATCAAATCTCTCCAACAATAGTACAAACCATCAATTTCATTATTCTAATAACAGAAAACCATTTATTTTTGTCCACCGGTGTCATTTGCAGTGAACCTTCTGCTGCTCTTGCACAGCGCGAGAGAATTTACAGTGCTGGAAGAAGGTTTGCAGCAGCTTCCTGTGCGGTTCAGAATTCCAGGAAATGATCCACTTGAGACTATATTAAGCTCTCTCTTCTTCTCACAGAGCTGGGGATGCTGGTCTTCACATATAGAACGTACATCACATACATTCCCAAGATTCATAGCTGAAGTACAGTGGCACCCCAACTTACGAATGTCCTTTCAAACGAAAAAACCCCAGTAACAAAATGCATCGCCGCGAAAATGTTGTCCCGAGTTTTTCCAAATTTTCCCTACATAAAGCTTGCAGATAAACTAAAAGAAGTTCGACGCAGATGCGCTAATCTCGCTGGGTGTTACACTCGATATGAGCCGGGCAGAACATTCTGATGACGTTAGGTACGTGTCTGTGTCCTGACGTCATTTCAAGATGGCGGTCACCGATCATGTGAGATCGTCCGCTGCATCATTATATACTGTACCTTTATAAACAATCGCCAATTGGCAATTTAAAAACCACTTTGTAACTTTGTTTTTATTACATTTATTACCATTAATTTATCAGTTGTAAAAAACAAATGTTTGTCTGAATTCACAAACCCATGGCACGGATTAGACGAATCACATGTAAAATGCGGCTCAGCTAACAAAATTCCCGCCTAAAGAAACGGCCCTCAACACGGATTAATTTTGTAAGTCGGGGTACCACTGTAGTTGCTTATAATTACAGGTTTTTTCACATTACATTTTTGGATAATAAATATTTGTCGTTTAAGCCCCCCCTGCTGCCTCAGTGGTCCGAGCTGGTGAAAAGCTGGTTTAACAGCATCAGTTTCAGTGTAAGCTCACATTCAGCTACCGGATGCTTTTGACGGATGCTGACGGTCACTATAGTTGAGATCGGAAATTGGAACGTCCCTTTAGTTATTTTCTGAGCTTTGCTTGATATGTTTTCCTTCTCCATCCATCATTTCTGAACAACCCCTTTTCTCTGACTCTCTCTCCCGTCTCCATCAACATCTCCCTCATTGTCTCTCAGTCTCTCACTTCCTCTCTATCTCCCTCTATCTCCGCGTGAGAGAGTTATACAAGTGTAATTACAGGTTATGGAGCACAAGCAGCACAATCGGCTTGTTAAAACAAAGTCTACCGAATTAAACTTTCGTGAAAAATAGTAAATATTAATTATATTCTGTTATTCTCTTTTTGACACTATAAAAAAAAGTCCAAAGTAGGGGTCGACCGATATGGGTTTTTCTATAGCCGATGCCGATTCTTAGAGGTCAGGGTCGGCCGATGGCCGATGTACTGCTGATTTTTGGGTGCCTATATCTTTACGTTTTCCCCTTCATTTTGCATACTAAAATGTCAAGCTAATAGTAAGAAGATACACAATGTTTCCAAACATAACATTTTTTATTAAACAAACCACTCGTGTAAAAAAATAAACAAAGCAAAAAATTGGGAAATAAGGCATCTGTATAAATTATACAACAGTAAAAAAAATCAGAAATTTAAATAGTTACATGAGGCCAAAAGATATTAGTATACATTTGCTCCATAAGAGCACAGGAGGGAGTGGGACTAGGCGATACTGTCTCTTCCACCCTTCTCTGTTTTGGGTCGGAAGCCTCATCATCATCAGTGTTAGCTGGCTTCAGTTGCTGAGACACAATGGCATGCTCTTCTTTAATCCACTGTTTCAAACCTTTTGTTCAAACTTTGTAGCATGGTTTCTCTTAGTGTTTTAATCCCCCTCGAGATAGGACCCTCTACCTGAAGCATCATCTTCAGCACAGCGATGCTTGGTATGACACTGGAGATGGAAGCCTCTGACTTGCTGATCTCAAGGTTGACTTTTTCAACAGGTTCCAACGTGTCAATCAAATTTGAAACGACGTCCCATTGCTCTGCAGATAGTGTAGTAATTTCTCCGTATTCTCCAGCATAAATGTTGATTGCTCGTTTCTGCTCCAGCATCCTCTGCATCATGTGAAGAGTTCCAGCGAGTCGGTTCAGCTTGAAGGGTACTTCCCGCGGACATGCCTGGCTATAAATCGGCCTATTAAACACTGCTATTGGCCAATGCCGATGGACGTAAAAACGTCAAAAATTGGGCCGATACATCTGCCGGCCGATTAATCGGTCTACCTCTAGTCCAAAGTCCAATCAGCATTTATATTAATTCATATTTAATATTGAAGTAACAAAAAAAAGTCCCTCAGTCACACTCATGCAATCATCACAACACACAATCATGCCGTCTCTCTACTTCACACTTACTCACTCCATCTCACTTTCACTCCCATTTCTCTCTTTTTCACATTGGCTCACTCTTTCTCTCGCAGTCTGTCTCACAACACCTCTCTTCACCCTGTAGTCCCTGAAGGTACTTTGAGAAAAACACATTTTCAAAAATCAATAAGCATGAGGTGAAGGAGAGAGAAAATATCAAGCCTAAAAACAAACAGACCCAGCAGTGCGGTCTCTCACGAGAGTCGCCTGAAAGACTTTCCTTAAAACACAAGAGTGCACACCTCTGCATTCTGTCTTACCAATTCTCCAAAGAAACAGGAAATGTCAGGCTTAAATCTGGCTGAAGTCCAGTGAGCAAAAAATGAATTATAGAAGTATGAACTAAAGCACTTCACATTTTATGTATATATATTATAATGAAGACAACGTCGGATTAACTTTGCGATTTAACAGTTCATTCACAATGTAGTCCAATCAATCGTTATTCTTTTGAACAGACACTCAAATACAAAGATATAACACTCAAAATATAACACCAACTCTAAACACTCAATCTGACGTTTTTTGACTGGCCGCATCACAGCCCATTACCATAAAGTTGTTACCAAAAAACTGTCCTCAAAATTCATAACACGCTTTACATCAGATCTCACCAACGGCTTTTATGCATCGTTGCATAGGTGTAGGCACAATTAGAAATATTAAAGAAGCTCTTATTAAATAGAAAGCGAATTTATCTATAATTTATTGTCACATTTTATTGCCAAGAACTGTAAGGAATATAAGTGAGCTTGATCCATAATTCAACTCATAGTTGTTGCTCTGGAGGTAGACAGCAATGCATAATAATACAAAACAAGAGCAAATGTCAATCCCAGAAATAAACTAAAACTAGGACCCGGTGCCGTAAACACAAATTAGGAACAGAACAAGGAGTAGGGATGATTAATACAATGCTTTGACCTACAGTCTTTAGAGTCTTTTAATAGTCCAACTGAAACCATGAACAGCTGGTTGAGGCCGTTTTAACAAGTACAAGCTTAAAACCCAAAAAAATAAATAAATAAAAGTTTCCACGCCAGGTGAAGACAAAGGCTCTGGAACATACGAGACATCAGATGCTGCAGGGAGAGAAGGCACAGGGGTAGATGAAAGGACAGGAGCAGTTGAGGATCACAGCTCAGAACGAGAAGAGTTAGAGTTCAGGACTTGGTGAAAACGACAGCTTAGGCCTAGGACCAGGCGAAGGCAACAGCTTGGTACCGGGTGACAGAGACAGCTTAGGCCTAAGACCAGGCCAAGGCCACAGCTCAGGACCAGGTACAAGAAAAGGCAACAGCTCAGGACCAAGAAGTGTTAAAGCTGAAGGCCACAGCTCAGGACCAGTTGGTGGCGACAGCTCATGCTAAAGGGAAGGTAACAGTAAAAAGGAAAAGCTCAGAACCAGGTAACAGTGAGCGCTCAGGAGGAGGCAACAACAACAGTTGAGGACCAGGTGAAAACAACACCCTGGAGCAGATAAGGTGACAGCAAAGGACCGGTCGACAACAACATCTCAGGACAAAGATGAATGCGATGCAGGATCAGACAAAGATGAAGGCGACAACTCTGGACCAGACAAAAATCAAGTTGACAGCGTGGGACCAAATGATGACGACATTTTAGGACCAGACACGGGCAACAGCATAGGGCTAGGCAGCAACGATGACTCAGGACCAGGCGAAGGAGATAGGTGAAGGAGGTAGCCAAGGACTACATGGAGATAGCTAAAGACTAGGTGAAGGTGAAGGCAATTTCTCAGGACTAGGCAAAGATAAAGGTGACAGCTTAAGGCTATGGCATTAGCTTCAGCAGCTTTGTGTCAGAAAACTAGAGATATAGATCCGGCAGACGACTTGTCTGTGGGCAGAGACTCAGGAAAAGACCCCAGGCCTGCGGACAAATACTCAGGAAGACTTTTCTCAGACGCAGGTAGCGTTAATTCAGGTAAAGAAGCGTCATCAAACACTGGAAGCGTTGCTGCTCTTTCTGCTGAGGACAGCCTGTGAAATACACTCAACAGCGTGTTGAGCAGGACAGACAAGTTTCTCTTTGACTGGTCTTGACCGCATATAATGGATTGAGTCATGATACATAATGCCATATAAGTTTAATAATCCATTAGACTGAGAGGTCGAAAGTTGAAATACATGGTCGAGACGAGCAGAAATCAATCAAGAAAAAAGTGAACGTAACGTATTTTCCAGCAACAAATGCTTTGTCCCAATCGCAGTTTTAATCTTGAGCTGATGCTGTGACATGGTATGTGACATGGCCAAGACATGAATTAATTAAAAAGGTGCTTTATTAATTAATATTACTGGCACCAAACACAATGGTTCCTTAAATCTCAGAAGATCTAAAATAAAAACTGTTGTCTATGGGATTTTTAGGCAAGAATCAATAAAAGATGAGCAAATGGGAACATTTTGAGCGCAAAAATCACAACCCAAAAAAAAAAACATCTGGCAAAATCCAGACAAGACAGACACTACAGAGAAGTAATTCCACAGTGGGTGACTTAAGTCCACCCATTTTGTGTTCCAGCCGCAGATATTAGCAAGAAATTGTTGGGTAGCAGTGACAGTTTAAGTTAAACCCGCACTTACATGTGACCGGTAGTTCTACAGAGAACGGTGATGAACACTAAGAAAGGAGAAGTGAAAAATTGGAAATGTTTCATGTATATGAGACCAACACGCCCATATGGGGTCAGGTGACATCACTAGTGGTGACATCACAGACACATAAATACAATTTTACTGTAATAACATAAAACCGAATGACTTTAACACAAAAACAACAAAATCAAAAATTAATTGAGGGGGCAACAACCAGAATCAGACCAACACAACAGGGGAAATCCAGAGGGATCCAGTTGATGCCCTGCACTGCGAACAGATTTTCCCAGTCTGGGTGGAGATGAAGTGAAACCTCGGTTTTATTAGACTTTATCTGTGGAGGCTGTGGGGTAGATTTCCACCAGGCATGAAGTTCATGCCGCAGCCAAAACACTCAGTGCATCCCTGGAGAAAAATCTGGGGTTGCGCTCACAGATTGTAATGGTTTTATTAGATTTCCAGTATAAATCTATAGAACAAAGTATTTACTGTTTTGTAACAAAAGCTAACAATAATTTCCAAGTCAAATGGATGGTTCCAATTTACACAAAATGGCTGAATCTGGAAGACACAAACTGCGCTTAACTCTCCAAATTAAAGTAGTTTTTTTTTTTTTTTTGGTCAACACCGGAATGGTTTGAAAAAGAGTGAAAGGAGTAGAAAGAGGAATAGAAAGTGAAAATACAGTAAGAGGGAGAGATGAGGTAGTGGGACAGAAGTTAAAGTGTGGAAGAGAGAAGGGGGAGTGAACAAGAACAGAGAGAGAGCAAGAAAGTGAAAGAGGGAAAGGAAAAGAGAGGGGGGTAGTTGGAATTATTGTGTAAGAGGAAAAGAGGGAGGGGCGAGTGAAAGAGGAAAAGGGGGAGTGAGAGTGGGTAGGATCTAGTAAGATGGAGAATAACATAAGTTATGAAATGCAAATCATCAAGGAAAACTATAAAAACTGTGGAAAAAAAATGTTTAGAGTTTTTAGTCAAGCAAACAATGTTCAACTAAGTGACAAAAAAAAGAAACGGATGCGTTTGTTTACATGATGCCACTTAAGAGGTAAGTGAGTGTAAACGCAGTTCAGTGACAAACACATTTTTTTTTAATAGTCAACATTACACATTAAATGGATTTATGCGTGAAGTGAAACCAACACAGTCATGAAACTGTCCGCTATGCCTACACACACTGATCTACACACTCTGAATGAATGCTGAGGTGTCCTTGCCCTTGGCATTTGGAAGTTCAATTACACTCAAAGTCAAAAGAATGACAGCGTGCAGACGGAAAAACTAACAGTTCAAGAACGACACTCATCTAAAAACAAAGTCATAGAGAAGGACAGACGAGGAGAGAGAAACATCACCGGCAGAATGAGGTCACATGATCTCAGTAACCACCAAGTAAGACTTTGCCAACTACAGATCAGACACCAACAAGATACAGCCGATTAAGACACTATTAATAAAAACGATGAGTTAGAAGTATTTCAAAAGTGCTTTTAAACAGAGCTAATAATTTTGTCCTCAACTGTACATAATATTGTACTTTAGAATGTTTATTTTTATTACGTTTAATGGTGATTTTTTCTTTTCAACATTACTTTTACATTACATTTTTCATTCCATCTATTTAAATTTAAAGCAAAGAGTAATATGTCTTATTATATTGCTGTTTGACAACCTGATTGTCAGGGTTGAATATTTAAAATAATAAATGTATTATCCATCTTTCCTTTATATTACATGCCATCAAAGCATTTGTTTTTTAGTGCCAAGAAACGTGTGCAATGCAAGTTCTATGTTTACTAAATACCAGTAAATTACACGGGACTTATTTTGTTTTCTAAGTCACAGTAAGAGTAATAATAATAATAATAATAATGCTTTCGATTTTTATTTGAACGGCGCTTTACAAGTCTTCTCAAAGCGATGTTTTATTAAGGATTGATCACTTTCTGATCTGACATTCTGCCAGTGACAACATTGTCCGATGTAATTTCAAATAAGACATAATTTTCAATTTTTCTGTGTTTCAGATTGTTAAATAAAAAAACAAATGACTAAGTGGTTATTTTCCATTCTTATACTTTGGTATTTAGGTTCAGGTACTGTATTTATTAATCACGAAGCACCAAACAATCACAAAAGTAACAATATTTTACCTAATTATTTAAAAAACCGCAACTAGGTTTTTTCTCAAAACCGTGCATCCCTAATAGGCGGAGAACAAAAACAGGAATTATCATAAAGGCATTATATCATTTTTTAAGAAATTTATAAATCCCTGTGTATCTGCATATAAACTAAAGATCAACTACACGCTTTGAAATATCATGTGTTTTGGTTTACAAGGCGCACCTTAGACAACCGTCAATTTTTTATTACATTTTTGCATTTTTTGCACATTTTTAAAGCGTTTTGGCAGATTTTAAATGCGCCTTATTGTCCAAAAAAATAGGGTAACTTCAAGACAGAAACTAGGGGTGGGCGATACGAGTTCAAATTCATATCACGGTATTTTTTACTGTACAGACAGCTGAGACCAAACATTTCCTAGTGGCAGAGAATCAGCCACAGCCTATTGTGGATACCCGCTCCTCGCTACATGCGTTCTAGAAGACTTCCTATCTGTGATTCTAGGGCTCTTTGTACTGCATTTCCGCAGATGAAGATGGTTTTAGAGCCATAAAGGAGCACTATGAAGGCCCGGATGTGAAAACCACAGCCCACCACTTTACGTAGTCTATCATGACGCTATATTCCATTATTCAGAGGGCTTGCGTCTGTACAAACAACGGACTGTCCCAGTTGTAACGCATCCGCTATAAGTAAAATATTTTTGGCCTCCTCGGCAGTGCAGCAATCAGCCGATCGCTTTGCGAAGTCGAGCATAAAACGACAATAAACAGCGTGTCCTCGGCAAAAACAGCCCGGAGATCCGCAGCAGTTAGCTTGAGATCGCATCTGTCGTGGCTCAGCTCCTCCGGGATAAGAAAGAAAGAACTCTGACCTCGCGGTTGCCAAAACAAGGAGCCATCAATATTTATTAGAGATTTCAGCTGTGGAGGCAGCAGAAAACAGGCAGCTTGCGGTTTCAAGCTGTGCATGTCATGCGAGACGCCATGGAGGAGTAAAAGAGAGGAGAAAACAAGTCCAAACCATCCGACGGGTTTCAATCTAGCGACTTGATGGAATTTACATCCCCTGCACCGCAGTTCCTTGGGTTGTTTGATTGTTGTCATTCGCACACACTCGCGCCGAGTGTCATCTGAAGAGCAATGAAGCGAAATAAATAAATGCAGCAAGCGGGAAAGGTCATCAGTTATACGGAGACAGAGGCCGACCTGGTCTGGAGGACAGATTCTAGCCAGCACAAAGACGTGTGTGTCCAGATGTGAAGGGACCATATCAAAATTGTGCTCTGAATTTAACCCATCCAGTGAAGTGACACACAAACCCGGAGCAGTGGACAGTCTTAAGATGTGACGCCCATGGGAAATTACAAACTGAAACCCACCAGACTGATTCCTCATTCATAAATTTCATGTTTAAGTCTTTATTTTTTTTTTCTTAACGAAAAAAGCAAGAAAACAAAAAGGCCCTAACGTTGCTGCAGTCTTTCCCCAAGGTAAAGGAAATGGCATTGAGTATCGATACTTTTCTAAGTATTGTATCGAAGTTGCTATTTCTAATATTGTGACAAAACTAGTAATCTCCATCTCTCATCTAAGTTTTGTAGCGCTTTCAGTAAATTTTGGGCTTTGTGTGTTTTTTCCTGAATGAACTCTCCAGAAAGTCAGTGTTAGTTTCAATGCTGAGGAAAGGTGATGTCCATTGTTGACCATGATCCAGAAGCAAAGGTAAAATTTTTCATGGAAATGGAAGTGGCTGCTTTCAAGTCTCCTCTTCAAGTACAGGGGGAGACAATAAGCGAAATCTTCTACTGGCCCTCAGTAACCTGAAGTTCACTGGCCCGAATATCAAAATCACTGGCCCAGGTAGACGCCTTATGCATTTATCCCAATAATCGCAAAAAAAAAATTCTTGCTTGAAACAGAACAAGTGCAGAACAAGTGCATTTCTCTGCCTTTTCTTTTCGCATTCTCTTTTGCTTTCCCTCAATTTGTCTCGTGATTATTTTTCTTCCTTCCTGAAACATGTCACCTAGCTCAGTGGCGTCTATTGGAAAACATTTTTGTGTCTTTGGCCCAATACCGCACCTATTTTATTTATTTTTTTTACATCCTACTGTCGGTTAAATGCTTCTATCCAAAGCAACTTTCATTTAATTAAAAATGTGATGAGATTTGGAAAAATTGTACAGTTTTTCCTGGGAATCGAACCCATGATCTGGTGTTTCCAACCCCAACTCTACTAACTAAGCTGCTGCACAAATTATTCTGCATACAATCTTAAAAAGTTTTCAATTCTTAAGTGTTTTTGGCAGTTTTGTGATAGTTCCCCTGCAGTGTCTGGTTTGCTCTGTTCAGAATGAATCAGTATCAGTTGAAAAACATCAATAATAAAAGAAAGTTTATCGTCCAAGTGCAAGAGTAAAAAAAGTAAGAGTGATTTAAACTGCAGTAATAGGTCAAAAGTTGACCTTGCAAAAAAAAAAAAAAAAAAACGCAAAAACCAACAACACCACCAAATAACTGGAAATAGAAAAATATATTTTAATTTATGTTTTAATTTAATCTAACTATCCAGAATGTCTGGATAGTTAAGACCATCAAATAAATTATTTGAACCGTGTGTTTAGACGTTTGAAATCTTGGACAGAAGGATCACTTTGTGTGATGAGGCTGCGACTGAATGTGACGGACATCACGCGTCAGATACTCTGTTCTTCGTGTAATATTAATGATAGTAGTTTGGCTATTGTATTATGGTTTAATAGTAAAATGTGACGTTATTGCACAGTCGTGAAAAGGGTAAAGAGCGTTAGCGTTTCGTGATTTACCAAACATTTCTTTTAACAAATTATCACTAAGCAGTTGCCGTCTCTTTTCACCCGCGCTGCTTTATTTAATCTCGTTTTTCGTTTTTGATGCCCAGTTTTAACGAGATTATTTGCACGGAAGTTGCTACTTTTATTTGCCGTGGCGGTGCGCGCACAACGGCAGGACTCGGCAGGAGAGACCGCGGAGGCGGAGCACTAAAAACTAGTTGCATAGTAAGACTGTTGGGATCACATAACGCGTTAGCATATATGTTGTACTTTTACAATGTCTCTTATCAAATACCGGCAATGCTGTGAAGCGAATGATGAGACGTGCATATCTGCACAATTTAACCTGAAGGCAGCACTAAAGATTATTTTTTAACGCCAGCCATAATTACAATAATTCTTAAGTTCCAGACGTTTGTGCAAGGGTTATGCAATAGCACTATTAATTGAGACTTCACACAGTTTCCAGAAGAATATGAAAGTGAGAATGACACTCACTTGTTCAGGTTTATTAAAAAAATAAATAAATAAAAAAGTGGTTGGGAAAATTCACCATAGGGGTGTGTGTGTGTGTGTGTGTGTGTGTGTGTGTGTGTGTGTGTAAGAGAGACAATGTTTGATTCTCACCCACTCTGCTAATTTTTGACCACCAATCTAAAGTGTGTGTGTCCCTCAAGCCCAGAGTTGATGGATGCCTCCAGCTTCCTGTGACCCAGATAATGGAAAGAGTGATAGAAAAATGAATGGATGTAACTTTAGTGTAAGATGCAGAAAGTTTGGTGAAAAAGCAAACCATTCAATCAAGAATAAATAAGACTTCTGATCTCCTATTGTAAAAAAAATAGTTTACATTTATTTAAACTACCGTATATACAGTGATACCTCTCTTTACAAAATACATC
This sequence comes from Paedocypris micromegethes, assembly GCA_028031935.1. Classification (NCBI taxonomy): domain Eukaryota; kingdom Metazoa; phylum Chordata; class Actinopteri; order Cypriniformes; genus Paedocypris; species Paedocypris micromegethes. The sequence continues at coordinate 8,931,282 of CM051502.1, forward strand.
TGTTTTGTTCATTCACAACAAAACAGCTTCGTACACAAAAGTGAAGTCAACTTGTCCTGTGTGTCGCATCGGCGGTACCGGTAGTAAGATATACGTAACCGTGATACTTCTGTAAAAGTGCTTTATTTGTTTACCTATGTGCTTGAAGAATAGAAATTGTTTTATACGTCTGGACACTTGCATGTCTCACTCATAAGATCTCCCTGCGTAATAGTGGTGAGAAAAACCACTCGCTTAACAGTCTTGTCGCTACAACATTTGGCTCATCATGTAGTGAAATAATTTCATTAAATGATATTAATAAATGAAAGAAATTATATTTTAAATTATATTTTACGCCCATCGTAACAGGAAATATTTGTTAACCACTTATAAGCTTATAATTTTAAATAATAATAATAATAATAATGAGTATTTGTAAGGCGCTTTTCACAGTTTTAACTGTCTCAAAGCGCACATGTAAATATGTAAGGGAAATGTTGCTTTTTATTCAATTTGTCATCTGGGTTGTTGGTGTTAACTAAGTGGCTGCGGTTATGACAAGACAAAGTGTCTTTCATATAGCTAAAAGTTTAAAAGTGTCTAAAAGTTTAAATCTTTCATATAGCTACACATTCATTTCTAAAAATAATATTTTAAACTAACGTTTTAAAAAAAAAACTTGCTGTGAAGAGCGAGCAAATGAAAATAAGACACTCAGTTATGGAACAAATTAAACTCCTAAAAGTCAGTTACCACTGAAATTGTGTGATATATTGGGTGAAAAAATAATAGTTGTAGCTCGACAACTTGAAATCAAGCAAAAGATATTCTTCACTTCACTCATTACTCATTTTCATCAGAAAGATGTTTTTTGCTAGAATAAAGATGATTTCAGGACTTTGTGTGGATTATTCTCCGCTGATTTGATCACATCACAGACGGATCCGTTTACACAAGCATTCCTGTTTATTCGTGCATGAGGTTTAAAGCCATTTCAGCAGCATAATATCAGAGTGATTATCTTTAACAAGACGTTTAAAGAGCAGCAGACAAACGGCAGGCAGATGGAGTGAGACTGACAGGAAGTAGAAACAGCAGGCGGTGCGGAGGAAAAGAGCTGCTGCCGTTCTTTTCTGATCACTGGAGAACGACTGGAGGTTTCCGCCTGGAAAAGCCACAACTCAACAGCGAACAGCATTTTTCCTATCAGCGTTCACTCGTGTTGTGTCAAACTCGTGTCGAGAACCTGTCAGGCTTCAGCCAAACTGTGACTTACACGTCCTCAAATGGAGAGATCATCCACAGAACAGACACAAGGAACATCCAATCATTTCACCAGCACGGATTAAGATAAAAGGAAAACAAAGCAACGAATTGTTATATTGTTGTATGATATGTTATTTAATGATCAATTTCTAATAGAGAAATTATAAAGAATTATAATTATTAAAAAAATAAAATAATAAATAAATATTAATAAAAACGTTTTTACGCCAAAAACGCTGGATTATTTGGTTGACACAACCTTTAGTAATAGCTGACAGTGTTTGTTATTGCTCATCTGATTTCGAAGATTAAAATGTCAGTTGGGCTTTAAATGAATGTTACTCAGACACAATGGTTTCAGTGACTCGATGCCCGTGAAATTCACACCAGGACTTGACTCTGACCCAGAGATTCGTCTGAGAGGAATTCAACCGTGTGATGAGATGTGAAAAACTCAAAGAAATGTGTGCATCATAGGGCTGGGCAATTAATCGAAAAATAATTTAAATCAAAATTCAGAACCTATAATCGTTCACATTTAAGCACAGGCTGATTATTTTGATTACTTTCCCTTTAATAGAACTTTCGGATGTGGAGTCACGTGACGCTCATGGAGTGAATGAGCAGCTTAAATTGTACAAAAAAAAAAACGCAGTCTCCGTCGTTTGGATACATTTTGGCTTCAGGAAGGAAGACAGAACAAAATGAAGTTGAGTGTAGACGCTACAGAAAACGCGCAAATGTAACTCGACTAATGTGTAGCTCCTCGTCCGAGCCGCGTGGCTTTTCAGTCCGAGTAGACACAGCAAAGGGTTAAACGTGCTTGCGCTTCTGAGTAAGAACTGAAGAGTAAATTCATTATTATATAGTGACATGAAAAGATCACCTCATTCAACGGTATTTAAAAGAGTTTGTTTTTCATTACGACGATCTTTTGTTCACATTAATAAGTGATGTGATGGTGATGCAGTGAGAAGATACATTGCATATTAAAATATTTGTTTACAGAAGACGCGAGAAATGCACAGGATATATCATATTATGAACTATACCTTATTATAAATAACAACTTATTTTATTTAGAAGAGAACTGCTCATTTTTCATATAAATAATAGAATATAAAAAAAATTTTATTCTGTTCTCAAATGTGCAAGTTATTTTAATAATAAGTTGTTAATTTCAGTTGTTCAGTAGGGGATCAGTAGGGGACTTGGACTGGTGTTCAAGAGGTTGCTGGTTCTACAACCAAGCTTCCTTGGGCAAGACACTGAACCCTACATGCCCACTGGGTGCTGAGTTTGTGGGGGCTGCCCACTGCTCAGAGTTTGGGATGGGTCAATAGCAGAGACGAATTTCCCCACTGAGGGTATAATAAAGTTCAATTCCTCTTATTCTTCTTCTTGTCAGAGAACTTTCAGGGCAAAAAATAAAAATAATCGTTCATTAATTGTAATCGTGTTAAAATGTTCAATCAATCGCGATTTTGATTTTTGGCATAATTTTTGGCCACATACTGTAAGTATTTTCAAGTTAATGTGTAGGTGTTCAAGCTACTGGTTTTGTGATGAAAAATTCTTAAAAACATCTGATGAAACAGAAATTGTTCTGAATAAAATCTTGGATTGTCTTCTAATATCATACAATTTAAAATTTAACCATAACCATATAACAATGTTCTGTTTTTGAGTTTACACAAAGAAAAGTGTGAATAAAATTTAAATGTGAATAAGAAACATTTCGTTGTAGATAATGGAAAAGGCTTAGAAAAGCAAACAGCAGTTAGTGAATCACATTACAATGAAAAAACACAATAGCATGTTTCAAAATAAAATTGATATGACAATAATCACTCCATCATTATCACCTGACATCAAATCAAAAGGGAAAATGACAAGAACTTCACAGAAACATGTGGAATAAAGTCAATCAAGGCAGTGAAGCACAGCATGTCCTGAAGACAATTTGTTTTCTCTCAGTGTAGCGTGTGTGTGTATGTGTGTGTGTGTGTGTGTGTGTGTCATGAGCTATTTCCAGACTGAGGCCTCTCTGTTGCTCAGATTAAAACCTACAACATCAACACAGCAGCTGCTCCCCAACTAAAGGCCTGTTCACACAGGAACAAACATCACAGGATTACGGCCTCAGCCCATATTTCTCAGCCCTTTTTTGTGGTCACCCCCAAACGATTGGCAAAGTCAAAAAGACGTCCAATTCCAGTCCATGACACATTAGTTATTATTTATCACAAGCGTTAGTTATTCCTTACGATATTAGTCACAGGTGGTTAGAATCTCACCATCTGAGCCACTGTTCCTCGCCATAGTATCCACATAGTATCGTTGACAATAAACTGTTTATTTTAATTTTGATATTTGGTAACTATTCATTTAATAAAAAAAAAACTTTTTAAATCCAACGATGTTTTTAATGTTTTTAAAACCAACAAAATAACTTCGGTGAATGTAGAGTCACCAAAAACCTCAGTTTGTGAAAAGTTTGTAATGTGATGACGTGACCCTTACAATGAACCAATCCGCTCATAAATAATGGTCATTGTAGGCCACGTTTCTGTCAGTTACGAAAAAAAAAAAAAGCAATGATTTGAGGTGCTAAATAAACACCAGATTACACTGGTTTAGGTCTTATTTTCAGGGAAGAACATCGCATACACTTAAGACAGCTAACATAACGGCTCGTTCGACACGTTCACAACGTCTCCAAAAAGAAATCCAGAGGAGGATTCCAGAGAAAAGCTGCTCTGGCTCTCGCCGTGGCGGTTTTTGGCGAGCGTGTGAGGAAATACGATTATGCAGAAAGAAAACGATTTGATCAGCACCTGGAGCCGCGTGTGAGAGGGGAGGATGGGGACAGAAATAAGAAGGGGGGATTTATGAAGCCAGTACATACTTCAGTCCTGGCAGGAAGTCATTAAGCTGCAGCTCGGCCCGTTCTGGCCTGCTTTTTAACTGCTTACTTGTCGTTTAGCAAAACAATCAAAATGGCCGAGCTCTCACAAACGGGGTTAATGCTGAGGCTGCTAATTTAGCCAAGGTTTGTTTCAATGTGCGACTAAGCTGATGCCGAAAGGGCAGCGGCAGGCAAATGAGCATATGAATAACACAGATCCAATAGGAGAGACAATAACACTTAACAACAGTCCTGATGTGACCTTTCCCGCGAAAGCTTAGCCAATAGCGGAGCACAATACGTTGGGAAAAGGTTACACGGGAGACGAGTGAATTAATAGAGTGCGGGAGCCTTACGCAAACGCTTAAATCACACTTAAATAACACTTAAATCACAGTTTGTGTACCAATGTTAAAAAAAAAATCAGTGAATGTCAAGGTGTACATTCGCTGAACTCATCCCACACTTCCTGGTCAAGCAACGGTCAATCACATTCTCACCAGCCAATCAGAGAAGGGCCAATCCAAACTCAAAAAAAGAGAACAAAAAATCTAAAGCAAAAAAAAAAAAAAAGTTCAAAACGAAAGCACTTTTGTTCGTTTCTTTTTACCTTTGATATTTTGGGGCAGTAATCCGATTCCATATAGAAGAGGCGATTGTAGTAGTGCGCTCAGACAGGGGTGGAATAAAACGCTGCCTCTCATAGTGTGTATCTAAAGGTCCTGAGGCCAAACGGCAGGAGATGCGGAGGCCTGGTGCTTTGATGGTGTCTCCATTCTCCGTATCTCATTTCAATGTAGGAATGGCACTCTCAGCAATTATTGTTAGCATCAGGCAGAGCGGAAAGGCTTCTCCCTGAAGATCTCAGGCTCGGATCTCAGGCGCTTGTCTGCAAAGCTTACGCTAATTGCTTTCACAGCAAGTGTCATTTATAAAAGAAAACATGCTCGAAGACGCAAACACATTCATCGCTGTACAGACTGGAACTAGACAATATTGAGATAATTACATGGTTATGAATCACAGATCTAATGGCACCTGTCTGTTACGTTTCAGCAGACACGCTGAATGCTTAAACGGGCTGTTATTAACGCATTTCAGACAGAGATGGAGGGATAGTTACATTTAATGCAGTAGTCGCACACCAACTAAGCATTTTTTTATTTTATTAAATAAAATCATTAAATTTGCCAACACATTTTCTTTTCCAAGGACAAGCTAATTTGAAGTTATTGTGATAGAAAATTGCTCCTTCCGAATATGAATATAGAATGGATTACTAGAAATGAGCCACATAAACAAAATGCTAGAATAGTTCGCAGATCATTTTTGCGGATTTCAGGACAGCGTTGTCGAAGCCAACAAAGTTTAAGCTAAAAAGTCACAGAACTTTGAATAAAAGGAGGGATGCATGCAAGTATCGTATGTTGTGTGGCAGACGTGTTTTTTTTTTTTTTTTTTTTTTTTTTTTTTAAAGAAAAAAATTTGATACAGACAATAATTGTTTACCAAAGACAAATCACAAGGTCTTATTCCACGCAACATTCCTACAAAATCCCAATATTAAATGCTGCATCATTTTATTTTCAGCTGAATTAGCATAAACCAGTCCTTACAGGATTTCGCGGGATTTTTTGTGATTGTTGCGACCTAAAATGCCAAATGTTGCGGGAGCTTTTTCAAAAAGTTGCGGGAAAAGGTTTTTTTTTCAACATTTTTCTCAACAGAACTGCATTTTCCTTTGATTTGACAAACATGTTCCAGGAATGGCTCCTCTGTTTGTTACATCGAAAAGAAACTTTGTAGACAAAGAAGGAACAGAACATGCATTAGCATACACAGTTGCATATTTCATCTGTAAAGCTGGTGTTCTATCATTTTTTGTTACTTTTCAGCTTTTCCTAACAATTACGTCATGCCAAAGTATGCTCTACCAAAGTTACAAATTGTTGCTTTAACTTACAACCATCTTATTAACATTATTCAGATATATTTAGTTAGAGTGTAATTATCGACTAAAAAGGACTCATTTTAATTTTTATTTGATCAAATGAAGCAACAACTTTATCTGAAACAAATAATTAGTTTAATACTGAAGTGTGTGGTTATTTCAGTCTTGAAAAACACTGTGTTCGCAATATACGAGGCAAATACTTTTATTAAGAATAAATCATATTTTATTCTTAATAATTGTCGAATAATTGTCGTTTGATGCAATCGTCCTTTCAAATATTTATAAATGTCCTCATGGGACATGTCGCGACCGGCCATTATATGAAAAGGACCCCCCATGATTGTGTCGATGTAGCGGAGCTGGCGGTACGGAAGCGTGGCAAAATAAACCGCGAAGCAGACCAGAATCAAGAGAGCTGAGCCAAAAGAGCAGAATCATAGAAAAGAGCCGGACTTCCCATTACTATAACCAAGTTCTTCTGTGCAAAACCAATGCTGCGTGATGTGACTAATCGAATCGGTCGAATTCGCTGTAAATTCGGGGTGTTTGGATGAAATTGCGTGTGTTTTCAATGAATTCGCGTGAATTGGTGCGATCGAGCAATCACGAAATCCTGGAGGGACTGATATATGGTTTTCGTTGTCAATCTAAAATCCCATGAAATGCAATGGACATCCAATAAAACATACACTTTAAAGAGTTCGCCCCACAAACCCGCACTAACAGAACAAGCCACAAACCGACTGACAGTCAAAGAAACCAGAGTCAAAACAGGATCTGACACACGGAAGCATGTTTGTAGCAAACACTTGTGGTGCGGAAAGGAAAATCTAAGACAAAAGCTCATGAACCTATGATTTGCGAGAAATCACTGCAGAACTCAACAACCCATTGTAATCATTTCCTTTGTGTAAGACACTAGGTGGAAAACTATCTGTTTGAGGGGAAAACAGTGCGACATAATGAGCCACTTACGGCACTTCTATTATTTTTATTAGAATTTGGAGCAGACTAGCAGCGCTCTGCTGCGCCGCTCTTCCCTCGACAGCTCCTGTGCAGTGCAGAACACCATCAGATTGTTACATCATGGATAGACGTTCACAACACAACCTTCAGAATAGATATTCCTAAGTGGATCCAACTTGGCTTTGACTATTACAGCAATCAGATTGTAACACAAAAGAAAAGCTTTCACTTGCATCAAAAGGCAATTGTTCAATATTTGACTGATATATTTGATATCAGTCATATATATCAATAATATTTGATTGTTCAAGAATAAAATAAGACATTTTGAATGCTTTATGTTCAGGGTTCCTACATTTTCTGAAAGACAAAATCCAAGCACTTTTCAAGCACTTTCAAGGTCCATGTTTAAGTTTTTCCAGCACCATAATTTTCCATAATCTAAACAAATTCAGAAACAGAAACACAATCAAAATTAAACATTACCATTTTGGGGGAAAGTTTGTGATATTGTTGGGGAAAAAAATGGACATTAAAGTTAGAATACATATTTTGACTATGTTAGTCTACTAAAATGTAAAGTAAGAAACTAGACTGCCATTAGAGTCTGCCTGTTCTTCTCCATTTTTAGCAAAGTGGGTTTTAGTTTAACAAAGTGTAACAAAGCCGGAAACACTGCAACAATAAAGGTGTAGATGATTCCCACTTTCTGCACTTTTCTGGATCATAGTAATCACGACCTGTTTATTCAGACACTCACTTTGTTTATCCGTCTCTCTCTCGGTCTCACTCTCAGAGTCTGTGAATCAAAAGTCACATAATTTTAGTTTTATGCACTTAAAATTATCAAATGCAAAATCAAAAATCGCATCGCAACATTTTTCAGGGAAAAAAAAAATATTAAATAAAAAATAAATAAATAAAAATTGCAAATAGGTTTTTTTTTCTCAAAATCGTGCAGTCCTAGTTAACATGATCAGTACAAGCTATCCGCTAACACAAAACAAATCTTTTTTACTTTTATTAGTGCTGTCAAAGTTAGCGCGTTAACGCAAGTGATTAATTTAAAATGCCTAGATGCGTCAATTATTTTTACCGCCATTAATCACAGTTGCCTTTTTTTTTTTTCGGTCCCTCTCCTGGTGCGCTCATTAAGATCCACAGCTCATAGTCATTGAGTTCAGGTGTTGTCACTTATGCGCAAAGTATTTAGTTGACACTGACATACTTTTCCCCTGTTCAAGTAACTTGCTCTGTTCAAAAAGCAGAAGCTATAGATTCATACGGATTAAATAAATAGACAACACTGTATTTACTTACACTTATTTTTAAAAACAGACATTCTAAGCTTAATGTAGACATATGTTTCATGTTAGAATGCTAAGTATTTATTATGTTACAGTTCGTTTTCAGCTGACAAAGAGAAGGCAAAACACGCTTCATGTTTTTGTTTTTATTATTATTATTATTATTATTATTATTATTATTATTATTATTATTATTATTACAATAAACACAACGTCCTGTTTTTATCAAGTGGGTAACTTAAAAAAATATGTACTTCAAACTTTCAATTGATGTATAACACATATTTAAGACCAAAAATGACTTTTTGTGCGTTTTATCTTGAATAAAGGACTTCGGAGGGTTAAAAAACAAAAGACAATTTGAGACAAAAGACAAATTGAACAAATTATACAAAGTTATTTTACAGTATTTAAACAAGTGTTTATTTAGTGTTGAGTTACATATTTAGTGTTAAATTACATTAATTTACATATTACACCTCAAATTCCAATATTACAAGCTTCAGTCGTTTAATCGCAATTAATCGCAATTAATTTGGTGAGGTATGTGCGATTAACTAGTTTTTTAAAAATTAGGGCTGTCAAACGATTAATTTATTCATTGTGACAGCCCTTTTATTCATATTTCATATTATATCTTCATAGGCCTATATCTTCATATCTATTGCTTTTATCGTATTTCTATTCCTTATCTTTTATTGTATTTCACTTTGCACATTTTGTTGTATCTCCCTCATCCCTTCAAAAACACATTTCACTATATTCTGTACCACATATAATATGTACGTGACAAATTAATTTGAATTGAAATGTATTTATTTTTTTTGTTGTTATTAAAACTAGATCAACAAACAGGCCGAGAGACCGAAGTCTGTGGATCTGAGTAACTGACACAAGTATATTAACACACTAAATGTCACGGCTCTTAGAATTATTGTTTGATACACACACACACACGCAAACACAAATACTGCTTGAGCTGATTACACAACGCTGTGTCATGCTGTTTGCACAACACCCATTTAAACCCATCATTCACTTTCCCCTTATTACCTTCTCTACTTGGCCAGCAGCTTTAACCCAATAACTTAGAGAAACAACACTCCCACCTACACGTCACAAACACACACACACACTGATCTAGTTCACACACGTCCCCAGTGGAATCGGCCAAGTGAACAATTCAAACAAAAAAAAAAGGAATCTACAAAGCACACAGATTAATTAGAAACACGATGTGAAACAGAGTGACTTACTATCAGAGGTGAAAGCATATTTCACTGCACATGAACAAAAGACTCAACAAATGGCTGACTTTTGAGCGCTTAACCCAGAGGAAACAGTGAAAACTGGCTTTGTTCGCTCATGTGACGCCGACCGACATGTCTCAATTTAATTTGGTCATTTACAACAAAAACAAAAATGAACTTGTAGTCAATTTTCAGGCTGCGAGTCATTAAAACCAAAGAGGTTGTGAATGCAAGTGTGGCTTTAGAAACTAAGGTTTTGGTTCGAGTACCAAAATAAAGCATCAACTTAAAAGTACATCAGGACAGTATTTATCTAAAAATTGAGAAAAATGCAGCTAATATTGAGAAATACATACATTAAATGGATGCTTGAACACGCTTCTCTGCAATAAACGTTCATTACAATCTAACATTTACCCAGAATATCTCAAATTTATTACACACTATTTTGTGACTGTGGACTGCTCTGACAGTAAAAATGTTTCCATGTTAAATGATATCAGGGGAGAGAACGAGAAATGAGAAACCTCAAAACCATTACAGCCACAACTTATTTGCTTTGCCATTAATCACTTCCGAACTGACAGGTCGAAGTCAAGTCAAAACTTGAAGCCATGCGAAAACAAAACCTCCAGAACGATTTGCTTTACATGTGGCCTGACACTTTCTGCCACTGTGACGGGCATTCGCCGCGTTGACACATGACGTCATCGGGACACCGTCAAAGTGTCGTCATCAACCGTGCAGCAGCGTCGGAATTACTGGAATGCGACGCAGTGTCAACAACAAACACCTGTTTAATCGTTCCCACAGGCTGTTATGTCAAGGTCTCTCGCCGCGGCCGAGCACGCGCAAACGTGCTGAGAATATTAAAACAGCTGAATTTACCTCAAGACGGTCGAAACTGACGAAACTGGCGATCGCAAATCCATCAATAATATCCTCCTCTTGCGAGCTGGACTCGCGTCGTTTCCTCCGGGGCGGTCGCGGGGTTCTGCTGGAGGACGTCGAGCGCGGCGTTGGGTTTTTCCCGTCGGAACCGGACGAGGGGCTCCGTTTGCGGGCTTCTCCTCCGGCGTGCGCCTCCCGCTTCCGTCCCCATCTGCGACTCTGCTTCACTTTCCCTTCCATTTTAAAAACCGCTGCGATGTCCACTCCCGCCCGCACCCGAAAATAATCCCACTCGGTCACGTAAAAACACACGACTCCCTGCGATCAATAGCTCGCAGCCATCGGTAGAAGCGACGCGATTCACGGCGTGACCTTGGGTGTTAAGCTCCGCGACATGGTAAACAAACAAACGTGATCCATGTAGTCCGTGTAATCCAAACAACGGCGTCACGGAACCGGAGCGACCCGCTTCATTTAACACAGGTGCGCGCAAAATGGCTGTTTAATTACAGTAACGTGGAATCCACGCGCACGCCAACTTTGTTGCAACGGAACAGGACGACATCGCTGCGGACGGCGCGCGGGCTTCGCTTCGCTTCACGTCGCGTGCACCGTTTGAACCTCCGCCGAATTCATGACGCGCGTAAAACAACACGTCAAACAACTTAATCCTTCGAGCAAGTTTCAGCGCGAGGATGTCGCTGTGGTATCCCGAAACGCCGTTCTTCCTTCTCCTCGTCCTCGGTGGACGGTTCAGCGAATCTGGAGCATTTGTAAACAGCAAAAGAGTTGAGTATCCAGGAGAGAGTAAGTTGAACACGTCCGCTGCCGACTGAGAGGAAGACGTCGGCGTGCTCGCGGTTACACGCCAAGCTCCGCGGAGTCGCTTTAAAGAGACAGTTGATGATTCGCGTCCTCGCGCGTCAAAAACGCACTGCGAAGTGTAAACGCTCGCGCGGAGTCTGACAAACTGACGCACTTCCGCTGCTTCAGCGATTGGCAGAGGAAGTGAGCAGCTTCGTTACATTAGTGTGAGAACTTGTCCCTTTTTTGCGTCACGTGACGTGTGTGTGTGTGTGTGTGTGTGTGTGTGTGTGTGTGTGTGTGTGTGTGTGTGTAGGCAGTGAGTGACCTGTCAGTGATCACAAACTCAAGACCAACATTTATGTCTGTCTATTTTCATTCCACTCCTCGAGGCTGCCCACTGCTCCGGGTTTGTTCGGATGGGTTAAATGCAAAGATTAATTTTCCCATTGAGGGATTAATAGTTTCAATTGTTATTATTATTGATGTGTCCTCCTGAAGCACTAGAGATGCTGAGATTGCCTCAACTCCTCATGGAAATGGAAAAAACTGTCCACAAAATGCTCTATTAATGTCTATCTGCTAAAGGCCACTTTTAGACTACATAAATATGTCACACGGACAAGTCTTCATTCATTTCAGTCTTCTTGAGCTTTGCTGAGAATTCTCTCAATGACAGTAAACCTCCATTTTGGTTGTAACCACCGTTTACAAAGACGTTTTTGTGAATGAACGATCTGTGGTTGTAGTAATAATACAGTGTGGTAATAATGTGGCTTTCCTGCTGCAGTCACCAGAGTTTCAGAACTGTGATCTTAATTTGTAAAATAAGTGAATGACCTTTTCACAATTTCACAGTTCATCATTTGATTGTTTTGCACTCACAGTATTTAGTAGATAAATAAAGCAAAGTGAGTGAGATTGTCAATATGGCGAACCATATCAAAATTGCTGCTCTGCTTTTTATGGTTAAAACACCAGAACATCTTTTTTTTCTTTTACAGTGTTTTGCATTGCTGTCTGCTCTACATATTTTTGTTTATTCTGCATTTTACATCTTTCACACATGACCAACTGGAAAATGTTATAACCGCAACAACAAAAACAATGGCCCTTTTCAGCAGTGGCATATTTTTGGTCTTATATAATATAGATGGTTTTCAGCTTTCCTCTCTCGTGCCTTTTTTGTTTTTTTTGGATTGTCTTAACTTATCTTTGCATTAAATGGCGTGTGCACCACAACTTGACCAAAACAAACAGCTTTGCTGGTTAACACCATCAACCATTTAAATCTGATTGGTTTGTAAAATATTTGTACTTAGCTCCACTGCATATTCTAAGATCATCAAACTTTTGTGAGAGTTAAAACAACTTGAAAAAGTTAGTTCTGTTGACCTTTCACATTCATTTGTTGGTTCAACAAAAAGAAATGTTGAATTAGAAAATTGTGTTTAGCGCATTAAAAGAAACGCTTGTCAAAGTTAACGCATGTGCATAATGCCATTCGTATCACGTGCAGTTTTGAAAGTTTCCAGAGATTTTTTCCTAGAAGAACAGAATTTTTGTGTTTTTCTTTAGAACCTTAGTGCTTCTTTAAAATCTTTCAACATTTGTTGTCACTTTCATTTTTTTCATGTTGTGCAAGTTGATTTTTTGTTTGAAGCAGACACAATTTTAAATAATTGAATAATAATAATAAAGTTTATTCTCAAGTTCTTATGAGTTGTCTATTATTAAAAATTTTGAAGGAAATCTTTTTTCCTTTTGATTTTTTTTGTTCTCAAATTATGTCATTAAACAAACAATTTATGTTAAATTGGGACGACGTCCCAATTCGTTGTAGCTTGTTTTCTGAACTAATATTCTCAGTTGGCTCAACTAAATGTTTTTGGTTATCACTTGTTTTCTGAACTAATATATATAGTTGGCTAAACATTTTAGTTATAGCTTGTTTTTGAACTAAAATCTTTTTTAACTCAACTAAAAAATGTTTGTTTGGTTGACACGTTATTTTTTTGTGACCTCGGTTACTAAAGTGGCCTCTGTTCTAACCCTTCGAGTGCACGTCTTCACAAGCATTGTGCTTGTATAGCAGCTGGACCGCCAGTCAAGTCCACGCAAATGATAGACGTACGCTTACGTACAGAATTACAGCATCCATGAACATTCAGAAGATCCTCAGCATCTTGCTTACAACGCTATAACCATGAAAATACGTTTCCTTGTATGGGTAAAAGGGTAACACTGCAGAAGCATCATCAGCTGAGCGATGGTGTGTATCTAAGCCACCACTGTGTCAGTACAGGAGTCATGCATATTTAAAAAGACGGCATCTATTAAAGAAAAAAAGAGTCAGTCTCTGGCAGGATTTTGGTCTTCCTTCAACACATCACTCTAGATCGCTCAGTTATAGAAGGCATGATGTGAAAGAATAAACGGCTAAATAAAAGCTGCATAAATTGTGAACTTCCCCATCTTGATTTCAGACTTGTTCTCAGAAAAGCCGACGCAGTGAAGATCAGTGGAAGGCTCAGCTCGACATTTCTGAAGAAACTCTGAAATGAGTTCTATTGATTTTTGCCTTCCCCATCTTCAAGCTAAACTAACATCCCGACAGACTGTGCTATGTCAGTTCAGCTTTTCTTTACAGATATCCGGTCGGATCAATACAGCCTAAGACGATACAGTGAATCCCTGGCTGCGTAAAGTGTGGGAGATTTTAACATACCTGTGATTGATGCTGGTCCTCCTAACAGACTGAGAGTTCTGTGATAAACGTTTGTATTTGTCTTGATTACAGTCTGACCGATTAGAGCCGGAAAACAGTGAAGCAATTCTCAACATGACAGTTATATTGTTACGTATATAAATTATATTGTTATTTATTATATTATATAATTATAGAAGTTATATTGTTATATACATACGAATATAAATAGATATATGGTCGATACCAAGTAATTGAACAATCAAGCTGCATATTTAGTTAACATATTTAACTAAGCCCCATTATGCAAATAATATGCATGTTAATAGTTGCTGGATCGCAGAGACACGTGACAGCATTAAAATTGCCTAATGGCTGAGTGTTGGACCTGCCTTCTAAAGGTCATAGGTTTAATTCCCGTATATTAAAAGGATATTCTTCAACTGGAATCAACTGACTCTCAACTTGTAAAAGCAGAAAGTGACTGTAAGTTGCTGCTTTCTAATGTACCATCAATTTGCAAAGTAAATTTCTTACCTTCTAATGTCTGTAAAATAAAACAGGAATAAAATATAGAATACCATAGACTCTCTGTGGAGCAGGGAAATCAGTTTAGCAGCTCTAAAGCAGATTTAGAAGGAGATTAAAGTAAAAGTATGTACAGCGCAATTGAAAGAGCAAATCCTGTCAAGCGTTATTGTGCTTTAGATAAACACAGATTTAAAGATGTATCTTATGTGCACAGTATTTGCCAAAAGGACAACATCTTTTCTACTTGAATATAGAAGCTGTTATTCTAGAATGTTTAATCCTCCATAAACCAGAAATAATGCAACAATGTTTCACCACAGGTGAGATTGTTTCTGTAGTGTTACATTCCTGACTTCACATGTTTCATAGTCGAGACTTGTACATGTTGATTGAAATAAATGGAATTCATATTTCACTGTCACTTATAGATCAATATACCATAATACAAAGCTAAAATAAAATAGAGGATACTGAAAACCATATGATTTCAACAACTCGAGCATTTAACTTAGTAGTAAACAATAGAAAATTTTATTTTATATCCATTATTGAAAGGCACGTTGAAATCCCTCCAATCATTACGCACTGTTTTATACGCTTAGTTCATTTTACAAAAACTGTATATACAATCAAATAAACGATTACACTGACAGGATGTATTGAATAAATCATATGGAGAGGGATATAATTCTTCAGCTTTGGTCTCGAGAGTGAAAATAAAGAGGAGGAGAGTGAACACAACAGTGATGAGGATGGGCCGGTGGGCTTCTTCACCTCAGCTCAAGATCCCCTGAAGCTCAAAGCCTCTTCAGTTTAAAATATGTTCCTCTAATCTGGAATTAAATGCACAGATTCTGTCTGGCTTCATTGTTAACGCATTTCTAACGCTTTGAGCACTTTGATACAATGTCTGGTTTTCTATGAAAATTTTGGAATATGAAAAATCAATCCTTCCATCCATCCATCCATATCTGCCTAACTACCTGTCTGTCCGTCTGTCCGTCCGTCCGTCTGTCCATCTGGCTGTTTGTTCATCAGTCAAACAATCTGTCAACATGCACTTGTCTATGTCACTATATGTTCAACACAAAGTAGTATCGTACTTAGGTAGTACAGTAGAAGTACAATATTTGTATTATTCTTGTACCCCTAATTTTCCATACATTTTTCAAGAAAAGGGCATGCAGATATTGATTACTCAGCAAACATTAACCCTTAGTAAATGCAAAAAGGCAACTGTACGGCAGCTTCATTGATCCCTGCACTGGGTGTATTGGTTTAATTAAGAGCAGCAGAGTCTCTGCTAATTGATTCCTTGTCTGTGTGAATTACCTACATGCAAAACAACAGGTGACTAATGACCCATGGAAATCTTACATTAACCAGCCGGAGCAGCAGATCTGTGCGGGACCCCAAGGCCCTCTCCACCACACACTGCTAAAGCCCCCTTTAATTATGGATCAAACAGGGAGAGGGTGAAGCTACTATTGATCTGTGAAGAGAGAGAGGGGGAGGGAGATGAAAGAGTGTAAGAGAAAATGAAAATAAATGGAGAGATACCAGAAAGGGAGGGAGATAGAGGAAGAGAAAGACAGAAAAGGGAGAAAGAGTATCAACCGTCTGAGGTGTTTTGTGATGAGCAGGAATGTTCCAGATGGTTAGATGCATTACATCACTTTTGTCAAACTCAAGGCCCGTGGTCCAGATCAGGCCCACCTTGTCACTTTATGTGGCCCGCGAAAGCTTAAAAGTTGTGAGTGTCTAAAAATAAACACCAAAAACGAAATTAAGAGCGTTTGTTGACCAAAAACTACATTTCGACTACGGTAGCCGCGGCAGTGTTTCCACAGTTTTATGCTATTTTTCTTTATTCACCAGGACAGTTTGTTCCTTCATTATTATAGATATGTGTGTTTTCAGAGGCTGTCAAAATTATAATAAAACATGAGTTATTTCAAGTTCAAGTTCAAGTTCAAGTTTATTTATGACTAACGCAAAGACGCTAAAAGACGCTAGTGAAATCGTTTTAAAACTAATCTGTAAATAACAATACAAAGTCCTGTCACAGATCACTTTTATGTTGATATGTTCACAGACTTTTATGTTGGAAGGTCACCGTGTCGCCGCCATCTTGTCTCATCCACATGCTTTCACAATCTATTGTAAATCAGCTGTTTTTCGTCACGCCCAGTCTAGTCCTATCACGGTAATTGTCTCGTTTGCATCCCAGGTGTTTGTCATGTTCACATCGTTATGTTTTGTATTTATATCACGCCTCTGTCACAGTTTCTTAGTCGGTTTGTTGCAGTGTGTCCTGTCACTCATAGTCATGTTCATGTTCATGTGCAGTGTTTTGGATAAAATTTTGGAAGAAAGTTTAACCCTTCCTGCTCCTGTGATCTCGTCCTTGAAGTGCATGTGAGTCCACCCTGCCTTGCCCGGTGACAGTAGTTAAACTGTGTCAAGTCCATCCAGGCCTTATTTAATATTAAGAAGTGCCTACATTTATTTTACATTACATGTGATTACATTTAGCTACATTTATACAGTAAGTTACGTCCGGCCTTTTGAGGACAGTCATTAAGCTGATTTGGCCCTCAGTGAAAATGAGTTTGACACCCCTGCTTTACATGGAGACAGACATATGAACACAACCGACCAACCATAGGTTTCCTAAAATTGAGAGAATCAGGCCGAGAATGAAGAATTCCGACTGACACTACAGAATAGACTCATGGCAAAGAAAATGAAACCTATTTGAATGAATTGATGTAAATGCTCACAGCAGCTTGACCGTTTTTTAAGGGGAAGAACCTTCAAAGATTGCAAAACTGGAACGAAGAAGGGAAGAAACGTAGGAAATACGTTTTTTTAATTGCATAATATAAAAACAATCAAATCCAATAGTCAAAAACAGTGGCCAAAAAATTAAGAGCTTGTAAAAAGCAGAAGTAGAGTCATACATCGATTTTGAGCACTTTGAATGTCTGTCTGTGTGTGTGTGTGTGTGTGTGCCAGTGAGAATCAATCTGGTGCAAAGGATTGAACAAAATAAAAATGTATTCACCCTGAAAGTATACACTCTGTATAAAAAAATATAAACAATTACAATAACAATAATCTAAAAATACTTCACTGTGTGTATGTGCACTTCACTGGATAGGTTAAATGCCGAGCCCAAATTCGTAATGGTTTGCCATATTGACAACCTCACTCACTTTATTTTTACTTTATTTAAATATAATACAACAGACAAAAATACTAAATACCGAATATCGAAATGTGCATGCTACACAAGTAGATTATTAACGTCAGAAGAACGCAACAGGTAATATAATAGATCTCGGAGAGCATTCCGTGTTTCCGCTGTTATTTAAATGGGAAGGTCGGCCAGATTTGCCAATTTACTGCCTTGATTAAGGGTTCTACAGAGGGTTTGAGAAGCCATTTACTGTGGGAATTAACCCCACTGTTCACCCTCCAGAGGGTCTGTTAGGTCAAACATACTGTATTTCAGTCCTTTAACTGAATATCTGTGTAATCACATGCATGAACAGACACGGTAACAGTAATCTCACGTCTGTTTGCCTGTGGACTGCGATTCCATTGAGCAGAAGGACTAGTTCCAAAGAAACATTATTAATATTTTCTTTGGATCAATTGTATAGTTTTCAATTTCAACACTTATCAATATTTATTCAGAACGGTTTCTTAATCTCATTTCACATCATTCACGGCAAACATTGAAGACACATATTTAAACATGATATTAATGATGACATCATTGTTTATGCACATTCGTTTACGCACACTCATTCAATAAACATCATTCATGACACACATCATGTACAACACACATTTTTCTGATAAACATGAATGTCGGGGTTTGTGTCCCTTCATGTAGTATCGACATGGGGACTGTCACATGATTTGTTGTTTTCTCCAGTTTTGTGTTAGTTTTCTCGCATGAGTGGAGTGTATGTGTCTTGTATGTTTTCAAGTTTTAAAAAAAAAAAAGTCAATTCTAGTTTGTTGTTGTTGTCTGAAAAGGGTTTTTGTCGCCTGTGACAGAATTTGTTATTATTCAGGATGTATTCTGTATTGTTGGTTCTGTTTGAATAAAAGTAATCTTGTCTCTCCCCTCATGACATCATAATGACATCAATCATGACCAAAATATTCATGATTACCTCATTACAAATGCATCATTCATAGTGTCAATAAAACATAATCCTTTTTACACATGAATCCTAACAGCATTGCTCATGACGACATCATTTATGATGACATCATTCATCTGGACAATTTTTCGTTCTCAGTAAATGACAAAACAGGGGTTAACATGATTGTTTTGATAAATGAAGTGTCATGTAATAAAAGCTCTGCATAATAATCACGTGACGCTCTGATCTTGCTGATTTATTCTCTGCGGAATGTGGTGTAATGTAATATGACGACAAGACAAAAAGCCTAATGCAGTCTGGCAATTCACAATGTACTATAGTGCACAAGATTCGTCTCGCTTTCATTGATTTCCCTCTTTAAAACTTCTCTGCCGTGCCAGTGTGTGCGGTAGATGAGAGCAACGAGGACCCGGACAGACAGCCACATAGATGAAAGCCACAGCAAAATGCCAGCCATGCAATATAAATGCAGAGAGAGCGCGTCGCTGCCGCTCGGCCCAATCTTCTGAAGGGAAACAGGTCGGAATGAGAAATTCAGACAGCATTAAAATAGCTGAAGCCTTGTCACAGACACTCAACACGTCAGAAGAGAAAAGTAAATCAAGTGTGAGGAACATATCTGAACCAACACAATCCTAGACTTCCCAAGATTTCGACTTTAATAGGAGATAAGAGTGAAGTGTAATATGCTAGTCTGTGTGTGTGTGTGTGTGTGTGTACAAAAGAGTTCTAGAAAAGATTATAATACTGTACACACAGTAAAATGTAAAAATGTTCATTGTTCATAATTAAGTAAAAAGACTCATTTAGAAAAAGAAAAAGTAATAAGTATATTAAAAATGTATATATATTAAAAAAAAAATTAATAAATAAATATATATATATATATATATATATATATATATATATATACGTGTATATATATAGGCTCCTGCTTCACTATTGTTTTGTCTTTATTTTTGCATTGATCAATATTCATTGCTTATCTGCTATTTGATTAACAATGTTTTCAAACCCATCAGCTTACAACAGCCTTTAAGCAGCAAAACAATGTTTTTTGCCTCCCGTCTACCCGTTTCAGGTATAATGTATGCTGAAAATCTCCACAAATTGCAGCGCAGAGAGAAAATACATATAATAAATCTCCAGAGAGGCAGTTTTGGCTAAAGCAGAACAAGTTAAGGAGCTTAATACACAGCATTTGTAGAATAAATAAAATTCTTACTTGGGATCCGCTTTTTTTTCTCTAGGATTTTGCAATGGTGACATATAAAGGCTTTGGGCGCTTTCTGTGAAGTCGTCACAACACATTGGAGATGTTTTATTGGTTACATCACATCATAATTCCTACGATGTACACACAGATCATTTTAGACTGTTGTCTGAGCTTTACTTTCCTGCAAGCCAACTCAATATAAATGAATAACGATAAAAAAAAATCACTAAATGATCTAATAGAATCCTGAAAGGTTGTAATAGAAAAGAGCATTTGCAGAAAATCAATAGTCAATTAAAGATACATAAAACACACAATCTATCTATTAATGCAGCAAAAAATGTGCAGTTCTTGCGT
The DNA here is from genome assembly GCA_028031935.1 of Paedocypris micromegethes. Taxonomy (NCBI): domain Eukaryota; kingdom Metazoa; phylum Chordata; class Actinopteri; order Cypriniformes; genus Paedocypris; species Paedocypris micromegethes. The sequence continues at coordinate 8,951,605 of CM051502.1, forward strand.
TCTAGAAAATGGCCTTCAGATTAATTTCTCAGACTCTCACGACATCGATCAGAGAAATAACGCACTTTTTTCATAGAATTAGCATCTGAATGTCAGTCAGAGCATCTTTTCATGTATCTTGATACTCTGAATGTGTTACGGCAATCACATAACTTTATTTAATAAAACATTAAAAGCACATAATGTGCTACTAAGGGAACACATCTAGTTTAATAATTAATGCCCGTTATTGATATGCCAAAAGCACTTCATTAAATTAAGCAAGTTTAAATAAAACAACATCTATTTAATAAAGACAATTTGGTTCTGAGCACATTCCGACAGTTGAGAGTTCCAGACATTGCAAACAATAGCCAAACCCTTAAAAAGTGCTCAACAAGACACTCAAACACACACAATCTCTAGAGATCCCAATCAAAACCCTGCAGAAATCTGTTCATTTTGCTCAGAAAATGCTATAATTAACCAGTAACGTTAAGAAAGTTGACGGAGAGCGTTTACAAATGAAAATGGAATTACAGTAATTACAAAATGCAAATATGAATAATGTGTTAAAGCAGCAAAAATTACTTTCACACAATAATTTTTTGTGAGCTTGTGAGGTCGATACTCAGAGATTGATGATTGAAGGCACCTGATAAAAACCAACAGATAAAAATACATAAATAAATTTATTATGAATGCAAATCACCTTCACGGAAGATGGTGGTGTGTGTGTGTGTGTGTGTGTGTGTGTGTGTGTGTGTTTAATAAAAATTAAGATGCCCAAACTAACAAACACTTCTTAACACTACCCAAATAAAACGGGCTCAGTAAGCAAATTCACACAATAATAAGCTGATTTCAGAAAGTGGCCATGAAAAAAGAGCCTTATAAAAGCCATCTGTGCGCCGCAGAGCAGCATTAGTATGTACATATTTAGCACACATATTCAAGTCATCGGGCAGCGTTCAGGATGAATAACAATCAAACGCTCCGTGTTCTTTAATTAGCGTGTCCTTCATCGCGTCTTCCTCCAGGCCGCTGGAACCCAAAGGCCCTCGGCAGATTAATTACCCAACAATCGCATCGATCCCGCTCAGCCGCCAACCGTCGCGTGACCTCAAACCGCTCCAGAACGGGACAATGTTGTGGTTTTAACAGCGTTCTTCCATGAGAGAAAGTTTGATTCAGGAAGCTGTATTGAGCTCAATTGTTTGTAATACAAAATGACATATTCTTAATATATATATATATACAATTTACCAAGTTGTGCTAAATTTGTTTCTATTTGTTGAAATAGTTTTTATCTACAATTACTTCCACAATTTGAAATTATTTCAATAGAAATCAATAATTTGGGGTATACAGGGATCAAAACTTTTAGTAAAACAATAAACAGTATTTATATTTGGACAAATACAAGGCAGACCATATTTGCCATTTATGAAAATGTATTAAATCAAATGGAAGAAGAGGAAAGATCAACATTATAGATCAAAGCTCATGAGATTCGGAAAACGACATGGAAATTTCATTAGAGAATAATCTGTATGGGTGTGTGGTGTGTGTGTTTTTTTTTGTATCCCTTTGAATTTAGCCATCATACTTTCTGTAGAATAAGGGACCCAGGCACACACACACACACACACACACACACACACACACACACACACACACAGAGCTAAAGAGGGAATGAGAATGTGTGTGGAATCGTTGTGCTATCCTAGAGCTGCTTGTGATAGAGTCTTAACCGCTGGAGAAGCTTCAGCGCTGAACAGATGAGGATTTCGCAGGAGACCAATTACAGATTTGGTTTCTTCTTTTATGCTCTTACATTTCTGCTCTGAATTCATTTGTGTAAAATCCATCGATATCTTTCGACATCAGAATGACCTGCGCCCTTGTTTGTGTATAATTAGTGCTGCTTTTCTCCTCTAAAGGCCACATTAGCTCTGCGGCCTGTGCGTGATGATTGAGGCCAAGAAGGAAATCAATAATGAGGCTCGAATACTTGAATATCAACATCCCCTCATCTGCAGGCGGGTGGGTTTAACAAACCAGTGAGCGTTTTACACAACCATCTGCTTCAGAAGACCGGGGATCAAAGCGCCGCTAATGAGACACAAAGCGGAACAGTTTATTTAGCCCCTTTCAGAAAGCAAGACGTGTTTGCTGTGGTTTTCACGTCCAACACAGCCAAGCTAATTTAATCTGCTTCCCCGTGTCTGACACTGAAGATCTTGGGAGTTGGCAGAAGTTCGCAACAGCAGAGGTGTGGGTTAAATTCTAAGAGGAAACCATGAAGAGGTTGTAATGTGTGATGGCAACCATCTTCAATTGCCTATTACATAATTATTCAATAAATAATGAAATAAATATATAATACATTTACAAATTGGACACATCAATTGATACAATTTCCATTGTAATGAACATCTAATGTGTTATTAGTAAACTTACAGATCAAACAAAATTACCAAAGTACCATATATACGTTATTATGGATGTTATGGTGCAGAACAGGAGAGCCAGAGACCGTAGTGCAAATAACACTCACATTTAATAACGAAACTCATGACAATCTCAGGAATCCTGAGGTTTTGAATAGTCCATGAATGTCCATGGTTCAAATTTGGTCCCTTTCATCTGTATTTAATGATATACTAAATGATATAAAAAGTATTTTTATTCTGTCGGCTTATGTGTTATTGCTTGTTATTTTGTGTTTTTAAATGTTCTATAAAGCACTTCGAATTGCCAAGTGTACGAATTGTGCTATACAAATAAACTTGCCTTGGGCGTGACAAAGAGGACAAAAAAGGTGTTCATTTTGATACAATTTAAAAAACATTATTATATACATACACACTTAGCTGCTGTCAATGGAGTGTTCTCTTCACATTGGTGTCTTATTTATCTCTAATTAAATTGTGGAGCCCCCTGGGAATCAACCACATGGCATTTCATTCCATTAGTCTAATGGCGGAACTGGACTTAAACCAACCATAATACTGATTAAGCAGCTGCAAATCTCCAATACAGTCTTTACAAGTATTAAAAGCTTAGGATTTGTGGTGGGGAAAAATTGTGGCAATCCAATCACATCATAACGGCAGTAATGCGACAGAACAGCATGAATAACAGCAGAAATTAACACGGAGTTACATCGTGTTCTAATAAAACGATCTTATTAGACCTATCAATGGGTCGATCCACGATTGGTCCAACAGGTTTAGTGCTGGTTATTGACACTATTATTTGGGGTTAAAGGTTATTCAAACCTATAACCTTCCAGTTGCAAGTCCATCACTCAATCCACAGGCTGACTTTAATCCAAGGGGAACTGACTGTTTCCCTAAAAACCCTCTTCTGCCTTAAACTCAATCCAAACAAAGCTGAAAATGGATTTGAAATGTACAATCTGCTGACCACCAGACCATATCTCCCCTTTAAACTGAAGGATCACAGTGAGCAATGAGATTTTGAACAACAAATATAGTCTTCATTTCCTATAAGGCCAGAAAAAAACGATTCTGAGCCACTCCAGCCGATACAATCTGACCTCGCTCACCTTGAGTTCCTGTGCAAAAACTCACTTCAGCTTCATGAAATCCTGTCTCAGACAACCACTCAAATGTTCCCGAAAGTGTATGAAGAGTGTTCGAAACGTTTACACCAAAGGCAGTATCTGGTAAATTTTAGCTTACTTACTCAGGCTCTGTTGATCTGCGCTGCCTCATCATGATGTGCCACAAAAAAATGATTTTGTAGTATTGGCATTGACGTCAAATCATTGTTCCAATACTAACACTTTAGTTATATATTTTGAATGTACTATATTTTTTTGCTATTTTTTTTTATTCCAAACAACGATTCTGTCATTCTGTGCTGCCTCCTCAAAATGTTCTAGCCACACAGAAAATCTTAGAATCAACATCAAAATCTTGTACAGTGCATTGTATAAGCAAGACTAAGAAAGAACTTGACGACAGAATGCTTCACTTACAATTGGAAACCACTTGTAATAGCTATTAGAAAACTGCATGCAGGGGAAATTATTTAACAATTTGCTACATTTCATGGTAAACTGTGTGTTTTGGGTAAAACTCCCAAGCAAATGGCGTCTAACCTTGCTTAACCTCGTTTTTTCAAAGGCCTGACATGCTAATAGGTAGCGCAGTTCACCTTCAGTCCTCGGCCGTCGTACTGTCTCTGAGTGAACACACAACAGGAAATCAATACTAATCCATTCCTCGGTCTGTTAGGTAATGACAGGCTAAGCAGACGCTAGGAGAAATATGGCTTTCAGACCTCTTTAATTTGTCATAATACAAGAGTGGGAAAGGCAAACCAGATTATCCAGGTCGAGTCCCTCGCTCCGGTCTCGCGGTTCTCAGCAGAGACGGGATTGCTGGGTAATTTAAAGGGGCAGCCTCTCTATATATGGAGTTTCTGGTCAAGTTCATCCAATTGAGAAAATGCACTGCAGGTAATTGGATTGTGAACTCAGCCGACTCAGGTGTGCTAGTGCATTTAATCCAGCGTGCAAAGGATCGTACCTGATCTTCAACTTCACTTTGACTTTGCTCAGATCTGATCAGATGTGACTGCAAAAAGGACCACAGTTTGAAGAATAATTCAATACAAAATCAGAATCAATTCCAAACCCACAAAATCAAGAGGTATTGACCATTTACTCTTCAACTTGGAGTCAAAAATACATAAACATATACCCTAAAACCTCTAATAGAAGACCACCTCTATTAAAAGGTCACTTTTATACAGGTAATGTATGTGTCTTTTGGCAAGGATATACACACTGCACACACGTTGTAACAGCCGGAACTATTTTACACTCGCTCTCTACCTCAAGTGAGTGTCTGACAAGCAGTTAGTTGAAAAATGGCGACAATCATGGCGGCAGGGTTGAAAAATAGAAGACCAAGGCCTTCTAATAGAGGTATATATTTTAGTATAATACATAATAATATTAATATAGTTAATATTTATGTAATATTAGAATATGTCAATTAGGGCTTATTTGATTTGGCATACTTATTTAAACTGTGTGTGTGTGTGTGTGTGTGTGTGTGTGTGTGTGTGTGTGTGTGTGTGTGTGTGTGTGTGTGTGTGTGTGTGTGTGTGTGTGTGTGTGATTTTCATGTATATATAAATAAATACACTATATTACCAAAAGTATTCGGTCACCTGCCTTGACTCACATATGAACTTAAGTGTCATCCCATTCCTAACCCATAGGGTTCAATGTGATGTCGGTCCACCTTTTGGTCGAGAATGCCTGACTCTCAGTCTCCGCTCTAATTCATCCCAAAGGTGTTATACAGGGTTGAGGTCAGGACTCTGTGCAGGCCAGTCGTCAGGTTTGTCCACACCAGACTCTGTCATCCAATAACCTCATCATTTGGCTGAGTGACCAAATACTTTTAGTAATATAGTGTATTTATTGTGAGACACCTGGCCATTTCAGGACCAGGGACAGTGGTCATGCATGCTGCAGGACCACAGACGCCCAGTGCCATAACGAGGCAGCACAGGTTCTGCTGGGTTTAAGCAATCTGCCCTCTATAAATGAGAGAAATCGCGCCAGAAAGACGGTCAAGTTTCAAAAAGCCATCCTTTTAAAGACCTGTGAGTAGCATCTCACCCTGACTGACTTTCAATGATTGTCTCTAGCAGTAGCAGGGGAAGGAGAAGGACACTGGAGACAGGAACAGAAAGACTGTGAGAAGCAGGAAGAATATTTTGGTTGCTTTATGCACAGTACCATTGCCCTTTTCCGTTTTGTAAGTAAAATAAAAAAAAAAGGTGATTTTTTGTGATTCTTAGTGGTGAAGAAGTTCACAGCATTTACTGTAGCGCCATGAGGAAGTGTGTCCTGGAGATTTCACCTAGCCTTTCACCAGGCTTTCCCAGTAGCTCAGTCAGTACTGCACTGGTGTTTGGAACACTGGATCATGAGTTCGATTCTCAAGGAAAGCAAGTAGTTTGTGGATTTGTAAAAATTGTATTGACACGTATGTTGCTTTGGATAAAAGTGTCTGATAAATGACTGTAAAGTAGATGGCGTAAGCAAGAGGATCTTGGCGAGAAGTGTCAAAATGGCTAAATTATTGCTACCAACAACCGCATGGGGGCAGGTGAGACTAATCAGAAAAGTTCTAAAAGGACGTTTTTGAGTTGAACACGAGCTAAATAAGCAGTTCATGAAACCAGACTTTTTTTTAAATAAGCCATAGGATTTTTGTAGCACAGACATTGGAGTTAATTTTGTCATTTTGTCAAAGCAACCTTCCTGTTGCTACAATTCCATTTATATCATTAATGTTGTGTCAATTAAAACATCATTTAAATTGAACAAAAAGTTGACACACACACCTACACACACAGCTCAACAAGTATAGTCTACTCATAACAGAATTAGTTGTCTCTGTAAACACATCTCACCATAAACTCACAGTAAGGATCACATGAGGTAACAATCTATTTCTGCTCTGAAAGACAAGACACGTAGGGAGAAGCCACGCCGCATCATCACAATATCTCTGAAGAATCCATGAATTTAGAGAGAAGCTCTGAAATCACAGGGTGAGGGAAGGTCAACAGCAATAAATCCAGCGAGCCTCTCACCGCAAATCATTGTTCCACTACAAACACTTCTGGAAAAGAAACATTTACAGGTCTTTCAGGGGCTTTTTTTAGTTTTCAGAATTTTTTTTCCAGCCATATTTCAACGGCAATAACGAACAAGGTCAGGTTTTATGGATCAGAAAGTGCTACAAGGGGAAGAAACTTGGGGATCTTACAGTAAAACAGTCAAGATAAACCCCTCGAGACACTGTTGCTATTCCTGATGTCACAACACCAATCATTGTTCCAATGCAAACATTCTGAAGAAGCAGGGTTTACAATTTAATTGAATTTATTTTGCAATTCAAAGCAACCTTGGTCCCACTGAGTCGTTCAGATTCAGGTCCGAAATGAGATTTAAGCTAATAATATACACTTTGGCCCAGACGGAGGAATCAGCCTGTTGGTGAGGAAAGTGAGAAAGAGGAGACGGACTGGCATTGACTCAGCCAAAGCGTAATTTATGGAGGACCAAAACCGCCAAAATCAAATATAAATGACAAAGGAAATAAATTTACTTATGTATTAACAAATGCGGTTCGAAACTGGTTCGAAACACAAACACACTTACACACATGTAGATAAATAAGAAAAAATATAAAAATCGTATTTCTTTTTGCAAGCCAAGCTTTCGGTCAATTACCGACACCACAGGTTTGTTTGGTCGCAAAACTGCGAGTCAGTTCATCTTCATCGTGATTTGATTAGATTGCTTTTGACTGAACAGCGAAAACACGCCCCCTCATTTGACTACACTTTTAGGAATAGAAATAGAAAAAGGCCAACACTCATCAAAAAAGAAAAAGAAAAACGGCTTGAGAGAAGGATACTAAAGGATATAAAGGGTTACATTTATTTCTCATTTGTTGTACTAACATAAATATATGTCTTTATACATTTATTTTTCACTAATGCATTTCCGCATTTATTAATACACAAGTACATTTATTTCCTTAGTCATTTATATTTGATTTTGGCGGTTTTGGTCCTCCATAGTAATCTATGAGGGTAAAAATGTCCTAACGTTTTCACTTACAAAGAGAAAAACACCAATAAATCTTCTGTTAAGAAACATTTACTCCATAAAATCACAGACTCTTTGTTTTCATTGATGGTGCATGTCTCTCTTTGTCTTCTCTGTGTGCTGGCCTCTGCATGACCGCCTGTCTCGAATGAAACTGTTTCACCGGGTCGTGAAAAATCGGCGTTCTGATGTTTGGGCGGACACTGGACTGAAGCCTCAGCAACGCGAGTCATTGTTGACGAAGCTCTAATGAGAGGCGTGTGTTTCCATCAGACTTATGTAAACAGTTGCTTATTCCAGACGCGCTGAGCGATGGCTGCAGGAAAGTGTTTTTCAGGGACTGGGAGTCTTCTACCGTCCATGTTGACTTTTCATTAAGTGTGGGCCATTAAGGAGCTGGAAACTGTGGGAAGCCTTTCTGACCTCGTGCGGTTTTCCTGAGCTTAAAACACACAAACACGTAGCAAGATCCAGACACAACTGGCCTTAACTGTGTGTTTGCATCATTTTAAACTAAATGTATTATGCAAATGAGAAAAAAAACACTAAATACGGAGCTCTTTTACTTTACTAAGCACCTTAGCACAAATGAACAAAAAAATGAACTGTTGCCTATTTTAGACAAATTGCTTCTCTTGCTCCTCTTTTTGTAAGTCGCTTTGGATAAAAGCGTCTGCCAAAAATTTCTGCAAAGTAAAGTAAATAAAGAAACGTAAACTTGGTTTAACTTTTATGACTATTACTTAATCTGAGCTGAGCTCACTCATTTTCTGTGGATCTTTGTCATCTATGACTACATAACACGACTACCTGGTGCAAAGTGTTTCAGAGGAAAGATGAAGAACAGCAGCAGTGGAGAGCTTTGTAACGACTTACATTAGAGAATTTTACATGGTGCAGAGGCTGATAATGCGCTGGTTTCACTGTTGAAACCAGACGTGGATGATTCTGTTCATGTAAGTTTTCTGTTCATGAGTCTGTTCATTCTGTCCTAAAAAGGAAACCTTTGTTTAAACATTTGTTAAACCTTTGGTTTCAGCCTTATAGAACATCTTTTCCTCATTGGCGAGACATTTTCTGTTAACATTTTTATCTGTGGCTTTAAATATTCACAGAGAAAAAGGTTCAAAAGCCAATGTGAGATTGCATTTATACTCTTGTTGTCTTGCGGTATTTCTACATTTATCTGTAATTCAGAATCAGATTTATTACCTGGTTCTGTGGTTACACAGCTAGGAATTTGTCGGGGTGTCTAACTCAAATTCGAATGTACAAATTCAAATGTATTTTCCCGTTGTGAGTCGGCCTCGGGAGCTTCTTCTGATAAGCATTAAGCTTGGCCTCCAAGGCCATCGTGCCGGTTGAGACCAGTTAGAACTAGACCGCTCTTCATTTGATGAACATTTGGGCCAAAGGTCAAAAAAGTCTTGAACTTAGTATTGTGTCAACAATGTTCAACCTATACTATGTATGGTTAAAATTAAGCATCAAATTATGTTATTCTTGTGTTTCTTGTGATACGGATGGAGACCGATTATTCGAAACTCCTTTGTATTGCGGTGCCAAAGCCTATCTATGTTTTGGGCTGTGATTGATAATACCTCATGCCTTTCATACGTCACGAGACAATCTTGTGCCACATCCACTTATCTGCCTATTAAGATGAGAATCTATCAACTTGTAAAGTCAGTGAAACTACGATGTCGTATAAACCAACGTGTTAATCTCTAACACTGGTTTCATCATTCCTTGCCTCACTCACGAATCTGTTCACAAGAGAGACACAGCGCTGCGCATGAAAAGTCTTAGACATAACATTGAAGCCTCCGATTCTGACAGAGAATCTTTTCAATTTAATTTCTTAGTACCGACGGTATATTTCAGTACAGTAAATCAAGAATTTGAATTGATTTCCAGTATTTCAAGCCATGGAAGATTTCTTCCTGTTTAATTTGATCAGGGGTTATGGTGGAGTTTTGTGTGAGGTTAGGTTAGTACTCGCCCCTGTGTTGGATTCACTTTATTACTTTGGTTGTTGCATTTGTTGTATTTCTATGGCTGCAGACTCTCTCTCTCTCTCTCTCTCTCTCTCTCTCTCTCTCTCTCTTCATCACTTTTTGTCTCTCTCCCATTACTGTGTCATTGGGTCTGTTTGTTCCACATGCTGCCGTATGTTGTGAAGAGGTTGGATAATTTCTGTTGGATGTTTTGTTTTTGTTTTTTTTAAGATGGGCATTTGGTAAAATGGACAACAGATTGTGAGAAATCTGGCTTGATGATGACTGTACATTATGCAAAAAAAAGGAAAGATCTGTGTGTTTTATTCATTTAAACATCTATCTCTGTGTGTGTGTGTGTGTGTGTGTGTGTGTGCCTCCCACCCGCCCCGTCTGTCAATCTTTCTATACATTTGCATCACAGCATATACATATCCCAAAGTTCACTTAGAATTAGCAAAGAAGAAAATGTCAAAGGTCAGATCCATAATTGTATTGTCATAACGTTCAGTGTTAAAAATGTCTTATCTTTCCAATTTTGTGTGCAATAATAATTTTAAAAGATATAAGCAGCAATATGTAGGTTTATGGCTCTGTTTCGCCACCTTGAGGCCATTAAAGCTTACATGCTGTGACCATAGCAACACCGATCAATAAACAACCTTTAACGTTTTTTTATACCCTCAAGTGTTTTGTTTTTTCATTATTGCATAATTTGCATCAGACTTGAATAATTCCAGGAAAAATGGGCTCGAAACAATACATTTAGTTTTTGTAAACTATTTTTTTTTAAGTTTTGAAAGTATCTGCATTGCTATTTGGAATATTCCTTAATAAGCATAATGTCATGATGTTTCCAACATGTTCTAGATCTATAGTTTCTAGTAATTATTTCATTAACCAGCTATGGTAATTTCATTAACCAGCTACGGATAACCAGCTGATGGTAGCATTGTACCTTGATTGCTTGAAATCATCATATGTACTGTATTTATCATACGTAGTGCTTGTAAAACCTCTATATGTAAAAGTTGCACTAAAATGTAGTGCTAAATTAATGTCATTGAATAGCAAAAAACTTGCAAATTAATAAGATGAAAGATCAAACGGGTAATAGGTGTAACGTGCCTCTCCCCTCCCGCTTAAGCCTTGTTCCAGTGTTCAGAAGCCAATACATGTAATAACTAATAAATATAACTAAAATCCCATTCTCTTTCTTGTCAAAAAAAACATTTGTTTTTGCATTTGCTAATATGCGTCAAGTCCAGACATGGGCAAACTAAGGCCCGGGGGCCACATGCGGCCCGCTAAATGTTTTAATCCGGCCTGCCAAACTTGTAAAAATAAAATGAAAGTCAGATATTTTGTTGTACATTTTTATTCTTTTAATCTACACTGGTCAGTTTAACATCTGAGATCTAGAGTAATCCTGTTCTAATACAAGAAACTCTCATGCGTTGAGAAACATTAGGAATCGATAAATAAACTCAAGTCGTGCCACTTACAAAGTGATTGATTACACAGTTAAGAGGTAGAGAATGTGAAAACTCTGAGCGCAGAGGATGTTCCGGTCCGGTGGAGGAGAAGGAGACCACTCTGTATCTGAGAGGAACTCACTAAAAGCTTCACTGGTTTGGATTAGGACAGAAGAAACAGAAGCGGAATATTAGCTCTAACTCGCGGCTGTTGTCTGACCTTGTTAGAAACCCAGAGGGATGTTTGATACAGGAGCATCATCGTCCTGGTTTCCTGTATATTTGTGACATTGAGCGTTTTCTCGATGGAATTTTAATGTCATTGTTGAATTGTGTCTGTGTTTTACAAACCAGACTGAGCAAACAGATTAAATGACCTGGGCCAGAACGGATGATGCAGTCGGACGTTACAAGAAATACAGACGTGTTGTGTATTTATAAAGAAGCTTAACTTAACAAACCAAATAAAAGCAAATAAGAAAGAAAGAATGATAGGGCCATAGAAAGAAAGAGAAAAAAGAGAGAGTAAAAACTGCACAGTAATAACAAAACAAATCAAAACGAAATGAAACTGATATTTTGACAGTGCCTTAAAGTCTCTCTCTCTCTCTCTCTCTCTCTCTCTCTCTCTCTCTCTCTCTCTCTCTCTCTCTCTCTCTCTCTCTCTCTCTCTCTCTCTTTTTCGATCCATCTCCTCTCACTTGTTTGCACATTTGAAGATTTCTTTGTCAGAACCATTGTGTCTGTTTATTTAGTGGTTTTTGAAGTGTTGTGCCTTGTGTGTCCTTCTGTGTTTGCCCCTCGTGACTTTCAAGTTCAAGTTCAGTGCATTTGTAGGGAGCTTTTCACAGTTAAAACTGTCTCAAATGCATGTGTGAAAATGTAAAAAAAAACGATTGTTGCATTTTATTCATTTGTTTGTTGGCGTTAAGATAAAAACCATGCGGGGAACCTGGTTCACTGGTCTCCTCTGGCATTCTAACCACAAAATCAGTGCGTTGGTTCCTAGAGGAATTTTCGATAAAAATGGAAGGTTCGAAATTGGTCTATAATTACTGATCTCATTTGCATCAAGATGAGGCTTCTTAATAAGCGGTATCATGACAGCCTGTTTGAACGCTTGTGGCACGTGACCTAAAGCTAGTTTAAGTTAAAGCTCTGTGCATTTGTAAGGCGCTTTTCACAGTTCTAACTGTCTCAAGCGCACATGTGAATATGTAAGAGAATTGTTGCTTTTTATTCATTAGTAGTTGGTGTTAATTAAAATATGGCTATGATTATCACTATGACTATGACAAAAACCAGATGATGAAGTGACAAATTTATTAGATTCAATATTGGTTCGATAACTAAGGGTAGAATTTCTTTTAGTAATATACTGTAGTTGTTATGGGGTCGAGTAAGCAGGAAGTCGTCTTGGTCTTAGTTATAATCTTGGTGAGCTCATCGGGGCTGATCTGGTTGAATGTGCTGAGCGGGTGGGTTTACTTTTGATTTAACCAGTTTTAGGCTAGGAGGAGTCGATACAATCTTCATTCTGATATTATTCAGATATTGCTCTGATGTTTAAGAAATTAATCAGACAATCTGATATATAAGAAATGTCCCCTTAGTGGGATTAATAAAGTCATTCATTCCTCATATTAGTAATTTTGTCATTAAAGAAGTTGAAGTCGATACTAGTGAGCTGTGGGGGGATCGTGGAGTCTATTGTGCCTCGTTTCTTTGTTAATGGAGTTACAGTTTTAAACAAATAACGAGGATTATTTTGATTTTCAGAAATAGGTTTAATAAAATATGTTGATTTTGTGGATTTTAGGGCCTGTTTATACGAGAATATACTGTCATTTCAGCCACAGCTAAAAACTTTGAGTTTAGTTTTTGTCCATTTCCGTTATAGTTTCCTACTGGAGGCTTTAAGGGCTGAAGAGGCTGAGCGATCGACTCGTGTTTTCCTGTGTCCACATGTCATGACCATCAGTACGTAAGTGATTGCTGACAGACGTGACGTTACAGAGTTGGCTTCTTATCAACTGCAGAACAAACATTAATCTCCAGCACATTCATCACACTCTTAATCCAGCGGGTGTCTCTCTCTCTCTCTCTCAGCTCTTACAAACACACTCTGTGAGATTCACTGTATAAAAAAGGTTTGTTGCAGATGTCAGAGTTTAGTCAATTCTCAATCTTAATTTGCCTGAGATTAATGAGTTTGACCTAAATTATTTAATCGTATTAACCTTTATGAAAGCGCAGGGCTAGTCACTGATCAAAGCAGCAACACATGCTAATGTTAAACACACACTCCCTGATTCACAGGAAATTAATCCCAGTGTAAAGGTAGTAGTCAAATCATCAAATAAAAAAAAGATAACACACCAGTTAGTGTTAAACAGATATTTGTGTAAGCCAAACCAGACTGATGTGGTAACCATAGAAACGCAACAATGCAAACTTCTTCATATCAGCATGACTGGGAAAATAATTATGATATACTGTACTGAGGTCTGGATGAATGATGTCATCAATAATGTGTGTCATGAAAGATGGCATTGGGAATCATGTGTAAGTGTTTGATATTTGTGTAATATTCTTTCGTGTGTGTGTGTGTGTGTGTGTGTGTGTGTGTGTGTGTGTGTGTGTGTGTTAATAAAAATAGTATATATACTGCAAACCCATTCACTTAAAAATTCAAATCAAATTAAAATTTTATTTGTCACATACAAATTATACGTGGTACAACATTTAGTGAAATGTGTTTTTGATCGTTCCAGCATTAAACATATGGATGGGGGAGATACAACAAAATGTGCAAAGGGGGAAATACAAAAAAAGAAGAATGGGAGTACGATAAAACAAGATAAAAAGATCAAATATGTTATTCCAAATGTGCAAAGGAAAATAAAAAGATAAAGAATTGAAATATATATTTTTGCCTGCTATAATTATATATATATATAAAATACAAAATGTTCAAGATAAAAAATACAGTTGAATAACATAGAAGTGAGTAAAATACAAAAATGTACAAAAAGTGACTCTAGAAAAGTTTATAGTGTCCAGTTTAAGGTGTCTAACAGGTCTAAAAAGTGACTCCGTGATCCAGAAGTGGATCTTAAATCTCCATTCTGGGAAGAGTGGAAAAAATCTCCAGACAGACAAACCCGACAGCGATACTCACTAATAATTACACTCACTTTAAAATGAGATTTAAAAAATAAACTCTTCACATGCAAACAGTTTAAATTGCTTTGTCATTAAAAATAACAGGCTTGAAATGCAGATGAAAAAGTGATAATTACTATTGAAAGACTATGAAGATAATTACAGATAATGAGGTTTGAGTGTCTCGCTGCCTGTTTTTGTGAAGAGATTAAGAAGAAAAACCCTTAAATAGAATTTCAGTGTTTGCCATGCAGAATAGGGGGCTTGTCTGTATTTTTTTACTTAACTAAAGCTCTTACAGTAAAGTTGACTTTTCATTCACTACTATTTATACTATTTTACACTATTTTTACTTATATGTAGTGTAAGGACATATCCCAGTTAAAATTCAGGGCTGAAAATTAAATTGAAATTAAATTGAAAATAATTTTGTCCCCCTTTATTTGTCCCACAACGGGGAAACTGAATGTTACAACAGCAGACACAATAAACAGAAGAATATATAATACAGTATATTTATATAAACCTCAAACACAGGCACACATTGAATTTGCAGTATACTGTATTAAATTGTACATGTTTTGACTCTTATTGGCCTCAAGGAGGAGCTACAGATAACGTCAGTTGTTGATTACACGTCAGATGTCATTGTCTGTTTAACGTCATTTCTTCTTTTAAATACTATAATTGTCCTGCTCCTAGGATATGTGGAGGTTTCTCTTTATGAATCCAAAAAGCATTTAATGTGCCTTTTTTCTTTGGCCTCTGACAAATCAAGCGCTGGAGAGCAATGGCCACTTTTCACTCGCTTTACTGTACTTGCTGATGAGACTACTGTGAAAACATGCATGGGGAAAAAGCGATGCTTATACAAACTAGTATTTTATTTAACTAGTGTTTGTAATTTAAACTTATAGCGCCCCCTGGTGTTGGGATTTATTCAAAACTGACAAAATCGCAACGCAATAGGTCAAAGATAGTTGTGATTGTGACGTTTGTGACAATGAAAAACCATCTAACGTCCTATTGGCCGAGGATTCTGTGACGTCATGAAGGCCATGCGCTTCACTCTCATCAATAATTAGAGCTGTTCTGCATTTCATAATGTTCCACATGAAGGAATATGCCTGCAGCTACACAAAGCTGCTGTTTGTTGTTGACTCAAAACTCTCTAGAGAGAACTTTATGCTAATGGTGAATGTGGAAATATTGGTGAAACCCACAAGACGTTTGAGTTTGATTCTAAAGCAGCAGTCAAACATACTTGTCACCTGACCGAATTAAACATCTAGTCAAATAAAGAAAAGCCAAATCTAAGCAGTATACATCAACATATAGTCTTTATATTAAACTCGATTCAACTTTATTGTCATTGTGTATGTGTGTACAGATCTAATGAATAAAAACACACTAAGAATAATAATACTAATACTAAAACAATAATAATCGTTATACTCATGATACGTCTAACTGCTGCATTAAAAACATTTTAAACGGCATTAAAAAAAACTTCTAATGGAAAGTCAAAGACCTCTCTGGTAGAGAGATCCAAAGCTGGGATACAGCTGATGAGAAGGTTCTAAGCCAGGGGTGTCCAAACTTTTTGATTCGCGGGCCACATTGGGCTCTAACATTTGACAAAGGGGCCAGACAGGGAGGGGGGGTGGGAAACACATTTTAGGGTATACACATTTTTGTATATAGTTTAGTATTTAACATTAAATAGTGTTTATTTCTATTTAAAAATGCATTCCAAAAAAAAGGAAAAAAAAACAGATATAATACTAAAATGCAAATAAAGTGATTTCGCATTTTAACTGCTTTTTAAAATGTTTTCATAATAATAATAATAATAATACATTTTATTTGTAAAATAAAGCAATAAAAACGTTCATAGTGGAACATTGAAAAAAATATATATGATTTTGATTTAATTTTTTACAAGCTCGAGTGGGCGTGGTGAAACAAACCGTATTTGTTTGACATCACATGGTGTGTTCACGCGCTGAACCACTCCGAGAGCGTTTGAAAGAGTTAAACGAGGCAAAAGAGCCGAATCTCTGAAAATAGCCGAACTTCCCATCACTATAATGAAGACCTTCTGTGCGAAAACACTGCTGCGTGCTGTGATGGACCAAACGGATTGGTCGAATTTGCGGTAAATTTGCGGTGATTGGATGAAATTGCAAGGTCGCAAATAAACCGCGGGGTTTCGCTGAATTTGCGTGAATTGGCGCGATCGCGAATCCTGGAGGGACTGAATACTGGCCGCGGGCCGGATTACATTCATTTTATGAATCAAGTCACGGGTCCGGACTTTGGACATACCTGTTCTAAGCCATAGATTCACACCTCGTTTGTGAGGCAGCTGTGGGTCTGCAGCACAGGAGCTGCTCAAGGGACGGTGCTCTCCCCTTTCCTGTTCAGTACACGTCTTACTTCAAACACAACACACACCACTGTCACCTCCAGACTTTCTCTGATGACACGGCTATTGTTGGCTGTGTATCGGGAGGGGATGAGCAGGAGAACAGAGGAGTCATCTCTGACTTTGTGAGCTGGTGCGGAAACAACCACATGATCCTCCACACCAGCAAAACAAAGGAGCTCATCCTGGACTTCAGGAGGTCACCTCCACCAACACCGGTGATCATCCAGGGCTCAGACATTGAGGCGGTGAAAACACTTAAGTACCTGTGTGTTCATGTTGGACTGGACCAGGGGTCGGCAACCTTTAACACTCAAAGAGCCATTTCAACACTGGGAGCCGCAAACACTTTTTGACATCTGAAATTATGTTGATCTTTTAAAGTCTGCAAATAGATGTTCTGACATCTTAATGAATGACTCTTTATATTCTCCGTAGGTGAACGGCTTCCCATGTCTGACTATTTCTCGAGCCACCACAAAACTTGCATAAGTAGTGGAATTTGAAGATTTTACCCACTTCTTGAATTTGTTTTTCATTAGATCAGCTATCTTCATTAGTTCCGAAACAGCTTTTTTTCCTCTCTTCTCCCTCAGGATATTTTACAGCAAAGGCTGTTTATTTTTTAAATGTCTTCCCACATTTGACCTTTTTATTGTTGGCCAGTTTTTCCACCACAAATGAGGCATACCGGTAACCCGCTCTCGTCAGAGGTAAATGCAAACTAATCTGCCCATTCATCAATAAATGTTCTTTTTTCTTCAGATATTTTTCTTTTTTTACCCTTCTCCATAATTCGTCTACCTGTGGTCCGAACAGACGAAAAATAATAAAATATATATAATTAAAAAAAATTCTAAATGAGTAGAAAGAGAAACGTTTCTGCAGTAGATGAGTAAAGAAGGATCTCTATCACTGAGGAGCTGTTGGATATTACTGCACTGCATGAGACCACGACGAGACAGGATGTTTTTTTTTACTGATGCAGTGGAGAAGTTCGTAAGTAAAAATGAATGTTATAAAACATACTGAGTTATTTAACATTAAGGAGTCATATTTATTTTTCATTACATTCGATTACATAGGTCTGCACGGTACCGGTACGAATGTGAAAACCAGTGTATAGTTGAGCCACGTTATGGATTTAGCAATATCATGGATACCGTCACACATTCATTAATTTAATTTGTATACACGTAAGTATATACATACTTTAATACACTATCACACTACTGTTACAACTTTTAATGACGACCCGGCTATACATACATATATATATTATAGCATACACTTCAAGATTCTTTAGTTGTGCACATTTTGCCCACAAGATGTCGCCGTTGTCCCTTTTCTCTGAAAGGATGTCAGTTTAGTTCACACGGCGCTTGTGCACATTTTGCCCACAAGATGTCGCCGTTGTCCGTTTTCTCTGAAAGGATGACGTCAGTTTAGTTCGCAAGGCGCTTATTATAGGCGCATGCGGTAAGGCCAAAAAGTGAACGTTTGAAGAAATCAGATGTCAGAAATTATGCCAATCTTAACCTCCTGAGACCCGATCTTATATTCTTATAGGCTTTTAGGAGCGCGATGTGTACAAATGAAGATATTACATGTTACTACGTACTAAATATTTACGTAAGTTATTTTCATTACTTAAAACATGTTCATAGTGTCTCTTATATTTTAATTTACTCAGCGATTCATATATCTCAGACACGCTTGCGGGTTTTAAATTCTTGACATACCTTACACATTTCGACGGTACTTCCGTCTTCCTCAGAGGTGGTGGTTTTCCTTCGCGCTGCAGCCGACAGAACTTCCTTCCTAATCTCCGCCGTTTTCACTAAAACTGAAAAATTCAGGACTCAGGAGGTTAACTATTCGAATATAAGGCAATCTGAACTATTACTTATCCCACTGTATATGAGGATGCGTGAGATTTGAAATCTATTTATTAAATCTATTTTTTCATTTACGCAGATTAATACAGTGTTGAAAGTACAATTACTTATTATGCTTTCAACTTATGGAAGCACAGCAGCTCTTACTACTGGCTTCATTAAAGACTTAATTTAGGGCTAAGTTTTAGTGTTACATTTTGTCTTATTTACTCAAGTCACAAAACAGTTTCAGATTACTTTTTGTTTTTTAAATATTTATTATTTTGGTTCTGTTTTTTGTTGTTGTTGCCAATTGACATTTTATTATGCACGTTTCACTTTCATGACACGTAATCCTGGAGCAGAATCAGCAGTTTTATTTTCCATTCACACACTTGAAGCCCTTCTTTTTCTGGTTCTTCTTTATTCTCTTTCTGAATTCTGTTGCTTGAGGCTGAAAAAAATCCAGTCATTTCATTATGAAAATCAGGGTCGGAAGGCACACTCAACACACAAGAGAAAAAGAAAAAACATGCGTTCTTGTAATTTTAGATAAACCCGAGCAGAAATGTAATATATTTGCAGTCTAAATATATTGAGAAATTGCATTGTAGAAAATAATTTCTTAATACGGGAGTCAAATCTTAGTAAAGTATGATTCAGACCTTTCTGCGCTTGGGCTGCTGTGGTTCTGGTTCTGCTTCTGCTTCCATCTCCATGTCAGACACGTCCTCGTCAGGCTCACACTCCTCGTTCTTCTGCTGCTGCTTTAGCGTGAACAGAGATGCTTTGGAGAAACAAAAGATTACGTTACCATGGCTAAAATAAAAAAAAAGAAAATAGTTTTGCGTTTCAAAATGCATTCATATATTCATGTATATGAATTTATCAAGATCACATCAAGAACATTAATAACATTGATTTATCCCACAATATGGATTTAGCAATAATGTGAACACCATTACACATTCATGAATTACAAAACCGGTTTAATACTAAAATCACTAATACTACAATTCTTCTCCAGCCCCCTCCACACTTACAGGGATAGAGGTCAGACATGCTGTCATCAGAATCAGCCTCATCCTCCACATCACTGGATCCCGGGGTACAGACACCGCTGTCGTTGGTCCGCTTGCGTCGCTCGCTGCTTCCTGAAGGCTCGGGCCCCTGTCGGACCCTCTGTCTGTGTCTGAGCTGCACCGGGACAAACTCCAGCCCCTGACGAACACACTCCTCATCTACACACACACACACACACAATTACACTTACACACCGAGTCTCTCACACACAAGGATGCAGGGACTCACATTGCCGCAAGGCTTTCTGGTAGCGGTGGCCGCCCACGTGACGCAGGACGTGATGGGGGTCGCGGTTTATGTGACGTAACGTGAGTTTACAGAAGAGTTGGTTTCTGTGGAAACAGTGTCAGTGAGAGCCTGCAGTGTGTGTGTGTGTGTGTGTGTGTGTGTGTGTGTGTGTGTGTGTCTGCTCACTCTTGCTTTGTGCTGGTGACTATGTGCGGCTCGTACTGGCTGTAGTTAAACGCAGCGCCGGTGCTCAGCTTCACATATTTCTTGCCCGAAATGAAGCGCTGCAGCTCCGGGAGGCTACAGGGAAGCTCGTGGCCGTTCAGTGAGCATCTGATCTGCAAGAAAAATCGACTCAGCGGCAGATATTTTAAGAAACGGAGATATGGGGAGACAGAAAATCCGTGAGAAAAAAAATCGCACGTGCAGAGAGAGTGACACATGGGCGGGCGCACACACCTTTTTCGACTCCGTCAGCTGCAGTGAAGGATGTTTTTGCAGAAACTCTCGCAAATCTTCTGCTAAATTCTCCATCTGAGCTAATCTAAAAGTGACCAACCTAACTGACCAATCTCAACACACTGGTCCAGCTTGGCTAAAGCCTCTTCATTGCACTCGCGTGATTCACGTGACGTCATAATAACGCGTCTCAAAGAGATGTCCCGCAGAACGCCAGAAATATGTTTTTAAAAAGCTTTTGAGTCTCAGAGACATGTGAAACTTTGCCTTTTATTGGTTATATTCATCCAGTAGTTTTAATTCTTAAAGTTTTACTTTTTGTAGACTTTCTTTCTTTCTTTCTTGTCAGGCGCATTACGGGGCAGCTCTTAATCAGCTGACCTGACCTTCTCTGAAAATCGCATCATAGTCATACGAAACCTTCTGATTCTTGCCGAATAACAGTGTTTGTTTTCTGTATAGTTCTAACATTTTTTGAATGGCGTGTTTCAATTGTGTAATGAGCTTGCTGTTTATGCGGACGCTGCACAGTTTGTAGTTCTTACGTAGGTCCTAATTTATTTAAAATGTCTGGACCAAACGGAGAACCCAATATTTCATCTGACAGCGGAATAACTCACGATGAAGAGGATGAGGAGTTGAGCGAAGAAGGTAATTGTGTCTTTATTTATAGTTTTTATAGGCGCTATAAAATAGTGTGTATTGTAATGTAAATAAAGTGTCTTGTAATAGTAACTATTATAATGCGAGATAATCGTAGTGCACAATCATCTCTTTGTTTATTTCTACGAGTACAATTATTTTATCTTGTGTTTATTTTATTTGTCTGCATGTCTGTGTTTCTACTGCTTCTGCTGTTTGTTATTTATTTAATTTTTTATTAAACAACACGTTTGCGGCAAGACTACAAAAACAATGTGAGTGGAAGGTGTAGTAAAGGTCAGGTGGAGGTCAATAATGGAGTTTGATCATCTCTCTCTCCAGAGTTTGCAGCAATCGACTGCATGCTGGAGCAGATCAGCTCCCGTCTGGACGAGATGGAGGAGAAGAATGATGCGTTGAAGGAGAAGCTGCAGGAGCTGCTGGAGAGCAACAAAGAGACTCGCAGGGAGTTCAGAGAGCAGCGGGGCGAGCAAGAGCAGCCTGAAGATCCTCCAGCAGACTCCTGAACCCCTTCAGTCTATGACTGTTCACAGATTGAAAGGCTTAAGATGGAAATTGGCAGAAAAAAACATTTTTTTTATTGTTTTGATGTAAATTCATAATTACCATAAACTGCGTTGAGTGATGACCATGGACCAAACACTGATTAAATTACTAAAGATGAATTAATTCCTATGTGAAATGATTTGTTTGTTTGAATGTGACAGACACCTCACTCTCTAGATAGCGGGCACAGTCATGCATAAAAAAATTGTAATGTAAGATGGTCTGGATAAAAGTGTGTGATAAATGACTGTAAAAGCCCTACTGCCGGTAAAGTGAATTACATCACATCGCATGCAAGTCAGCACACACTTAGATTCATTTGAAGTTCTCAATATTCTCTCTTTAATGCAGATAAAGTTACTGACAGGACGAAAAGGGTTTGTGTGTGTGTGAAGGACGTGGACTGTAAAAGTCTCTCAGAAATGAGCCTGTTGTTCATATGAACACGGCTTGAATAGGAGCTTCAGTTCCACAAGTCTCAGCACAGAGATGTGAAGCAAATACAGGACGTTTCTTCGACCCATCAAATTCCAGGACCCTCAGCTGGCCAGCCTCGCCGTCACCACCTCGCGATACATGATGGCGATATAGACAAATAGCAGCAGGATAACGAAGAAGTCATCCAGGAAGCCCAGCAGTCCCACCACGCCCTCTGGGATAAAATCCAGCGGAGACGCCAAGTACGTCAGTGCCCCCACCAGGCACAGTAGGATGCGTATACGGAACATCCAGAACAGACCCCCAACAGAGAACATCTCTCTGAAGGCATGTCGCAGCAACGTGGGGACGTCCCGCAAACGCTCCAGCAGCTGCAGAGAGAGTCAGAGAAAGAGTAAGGCCAAGTGTGTCTCAGGGTTCCTACACTTTTTGAAAGATACAATTCAAGCACTTTCAAGATCCATGTTGAAGTTTTTTCAGCACCTTACAGTTGTGGTAAAAAAATGTATATTTAAAAGCTGTGCCTAAATCAAAATGAAACGTTATTATTTTTGGGGGAGAATGTTCTCTAAATGTGAAGTTCAATTAAAAAAAATTAAGTTTTATTCATTCATCTTCTGCCGCTTCGATCCAAAAGGTGTCTGACATTTTCAGTCATCTTCTACCGCTTCATCCTTTACAGGGTCGCGGGGAGCTGGCGCCTATCTCAGCGTCTTAGGGCCAAAGGCAGGATACACACTCTGGATTGGTGGCCAACCATTCGCAGAGCGGGACACACAGACAAACACATTCACACACTCACACCTATGTGGTCAATTTTCCAATTCCAATTAGCCTGAAGCGCATGTTTTTGGACTGTGGGAGGAAACCGGAGAACCCGGAGGAAACCCACGCAAGCACGGGGAGAACATGCAAACTCCACACAGAACGGCCCCGGCCGGCCTTGAACTCACACCTCAAGTGTCAAACGAAACCATCTTGCTGTGAGGCGACAGCGCTAACCACTGCACCACCGTGCCGCCCGTGTCTGACATTTTTTTTTATATAAAAAGAAACTTAAAACAGCACAACACGACTGTCTTTATTGGTTCCAGTGAGTTTAAAATGTTAAATTATTTTATATTCATCATTTGGTATAACTGTCAAATTTTAAATATTTTGTCGTCGCAACCGGTCCACGCCGACAAAAAGGTTTTTGGACCACTGCATTGATGCATACTTTTTTTATGTGCATTGACAGTGGCAATAGTTTGTGCACACTTCACGTGACCACGCCTGTCACTGCTGAATCTGAAAACATGTCTCAAGTTGATTAAAGTTTAGTATGAATACGGCTTCAAAATCTCATACGAACCAAAACGTTATCACTTGTGGAACGAATCAGTGTTTTAAATCGTCTGGACAGAAAAAGAGTCAGGTGGGTCAGGGTTTGAAAAAGCATTTTGCTGTTCATCCTAGGCAAATTTAAAGCATTCTACAAAACAAAAAGCAGTTTGGCAAATAAACATCAACCTTGACAGAAAATAATGAACGAAAGAACAGTAAAAATGCTTCGTTTTGATCATTGATATACACTATATAATATAGTTGTAGTAGTTAGTGCCAGACGCTCCGCCTAAGTTCCGGTTCAGTCCCGAGGACGTGCAAATTCCTCTGTATAATTTAATTTTCAAGCATTTTCAAGCAGTTTATTCAAAATTCAAGCATTTTCAAGGATTTCGAGCACTCGTAAGAAATGTGTGCTTACCGATCGTGGCTGTCCAGAAAAACGGCGGTTGTAATCGTTGATGTCATGGAGGATGAGGGTTGGATCTGTCTGGCCGTCAGGTGTGGGAGCACCGCTGTCTTGGAATAGTGGGAAAAGCAACGTCACCTGACCAGCCCGAAAAAAAGGTAAAAAGGTCAATGAACGAAACAAGCTCATCCTAGAAATGGATCACAGCAGATTCCATCCAAACACTTTTTTGGAGCGTGTCGATCACGTCAGCTATTGAGCCCTAGATGCTTTACCATTTGCCTGCAGATGGGGCAGCTTATCGCTCCGAGCCAGGTTCCAAATCTCCAGTACGCGACGATGCATGAGCCTGAGTTGGACACAAAGCAGGTCAGTGACGTCACACCAACATGGCACAACAGAATCAGGTCTCACCGCAGAACAGATGTCCACAATTGGTTTCCACTGGCAGCACCGCCTGCTGCAAACAGACTGGGCATGTCAGGTCCGAGTAGAACTGGTGCCGGGCCTCGGAAGATGCCACCTGAGGACACACGGCAGTGGTTCTAATGGACCTTTCGAAGGCAGCAGCAGGATTCCGGGCCTGACCCTCACCTGCTCGGACTGCAGCTGTTCCCGAACCACACGCACTTGCTCCTGGTTCTCGGGGTGAATCCGCTGCTGCTCGTTCCTGCATTTGATCCGTCGTTAGATCCACTCAGAACATTGAGCATTTTTTATGCATATTTTTATTTACTAGTTACTGGAAAGCTTTTTACTCATCTTAATGTCTTGATTGTCATGTATATAATACACGTAACATACACACACTGTACCAATTTCCATTTTCTAGTGCAGCAATTTAATTTACTGCTCTATATAGTATCATATCAGTCCCCATCACATGCTTTGATTCATCACAGTCATGAAGAGGCATTTCATATCAAGTCTAATGCAGCAACAATTCCTGATACAATACTCTTACACATGCTCTCACTCTCAGGCCCACAAAACTCTTGTTTATTTACACTCACATACTAACTAGTCACACTCAGAACAGTTTCACACACATTCACTCAGGGCCCTCACAGATGCTGAAACTTTTCAGACCAGAGGAAACATCTGTCCCCTGCTCGTATTTATTAATAGATGAGCAGCTACACAGGCGTCAGCGTCATATTCTCATAAATCACACACAATCAGTCACCTAGTTATTACTAGTAAAAAGTAAAGTGAGTGTGTGTGCGTTTGTCAATCTGGCCACTAGGGAAAGTATAGAGCTTTGAGTAATAGAAATTATCCATCCCGTGAAGTTCCACACACACAAACCCGGAGTAGTGGCAACATGTAGGTTTCAGTGTCCAAAACAGTTCTGCACTGAAGCTACACTGAACCACAACCGCTTAACTTTTTATTTTTTGCCATTTTAACAAAATGTAAAAAGAGTCTTTCACTAGTTTGTGTTGTCATTGCACTTTTGTGACAGGACATAATATGTATAATAGTTCATCAAAATGATAACACACCCAAAACATAAAGAGTTCTGTTGCAAGTTCAACACTCTGCAGTTGTGATGCATTGCAGGTTTGAATCCCAGTTGGTGAGTTTTCCTGGGCAAGACACAGACCCTGTAATATGCCACAGCTTTAGGCTGCCCACTGCTGCAGGGTTATTCACTTCACTGGGTGTGTGTAACTTCAAACTCGCTAACTTTACTCTACCCATTAGGCCACAACACAGTGAAACTAAGAAATTAGGACTTTTGATCCGTTATTGCAAATAAATACAGAAAAACCGGAGAGCCATGATGAGACCCTTAATAGTTTGGCGGGGTCAAAGGTCAGACTTCAGCACAGCTGAAAAGTGGAAGCGAACTTTCTGTCAACGGAGTGTCAGTCTGTCTCGTTGTTTGTCTTCGGGTTTCACTTTCTTTCTTTCTTTCTGTCGGTCTTTCTGTCGGTCTGTCTATCATCTCCAGGAACCCAGCAAACACAAAAACCAAGTGTCACTCACCTGCAGAGGAGCGTCGCTAGGCCGGCCAGGAACGCGCAGCTGAGAACCAGCACCAGCAGAACCGGGTCACTCACACCCTCGATGAGCGAGTCTTCCGCTGTGGTCAGAGCGAAGTCATCCGCGTCCATTACAGCAGCTCATGTCCCCCGGTACTGACAAAAACACACAACCGCCATCACGCGTGCACGTCACAGAATCGGCGACGCTTCAACTCGTCTCTCACTGAATCTTTGAGAAAGAAACGAGAATTCAACCATCTACAGCACGTCCAAGAACATACATCTTACTTGTTAAGAGGTTAGTTCCGCAACTTACATCATGAAACAAGCAGCTTCGGGCCTCGAGTCGACTTCTGTCAAAGGAGTAGGTGTGTTAGTTCCGCGTTCTTTCTGACGTCATCGAGGGTTTCTCATTCATCTGCCTGTCTTGATGGAGTGAGAAAGGTTTATTTTACTATTGTTATACACAATTTCTTCTCATAATACTTTCAGTGTAACAGCATAAAAACGATTTGTTGTTTGTAAACGTTTAGCGATGCCGTTTGGGTGATTTAGACCTCAGGCAAATAGGTGTCCAGTGATCCTGCAGGGTGGCAGCTGAAGGACCTGGCTCGTCTGGCTTGAAAAAAAAGCCCGTCAGAGAAACCGCTGCCGTTTGTCTGACTGTTTATTTATCACATGTGAATTTTCGCATGTTTAATTCGAATACATTTTTCTCGGAATAGACAGGTGAACTTCAAAGCTACTATTTTGTTTATTTTGTTCACATTTGTAGTTCGGACCTCCCAGACCAGACCGAGAAGAATCGAACATGAGCTCTTCCGAGACTCCGGATCGAGTGGAGCTGTGTGAAAGTCTCCTGACGTGGGTGAGTGACGGGCCGAACTGTCCGTGGCTTCTGTGGGGCTGAGATGCGTGTTTTGAACCGACCCGTTTTGGAAAACTCCGATCAGCGCGGTTCCTTTCTGAATCTCGGTGTTTACGTTAAAACGCCGGGACGTTACTCGGTTTTCACGTGACAACGATTTAATCAGCGTCGATTGGCCGTTCCGAGACCCAGAGAATTTCGCTGCAATTTAATTTTCACTTTGATTTTAGTCCGCTAATCGATTCATGGATTGGAACCATAACAGTCACGTGCTGTTCTGCGATCCCCATCTCTCTCTTTCTCTCTCTCTCTCTCTCCGTGTGTCTCTCTTTCTCTCTGTGTCTCTCTGTCTCTCTTTCTCTCTCACTCCTTCAGAATGTGGGTTGGTTACACTGGGAAAGGAGTCGATGTGTCACGTCTTAATCGGATTGTTTACACCTGACACATGTAAACCCGAGCACGTGATCGTGATCCTTTCCTGTCTGTCTGTCTGTCTGTCTGTCTGTCTGTCTGTCTGTCTTTCTGTCTGTCTGCGTGCTGGCCTGTGTAAATGGAGAGTTCAGCTGCTGTTTGTTCAGTTTGCTGCAGGCACTGCTGTTTTCACTTTGGTTCTTCAGCAGAAGTCAATGTTGTTGTCGGCACACACCCTGACATTCCTCTCTCACCTGCTTTAGAGACTCTCACAAGCTCTTATTCTGATCACATATTCCATATTATTCAACACATATTCTGATCATTATTCTAACAATCATTCGACTCAATGAGGGTGTTTATTATTGACTTGAGACCTTGGTAGATTCTTATCTAGTCCAGCAGGATTGAGGATTTTTTATTTGTTTTTCGTGAAAAACATTCCAGCATTCCGTGTTTCTAGAAACCGTGTTTAATCTGATTCTGTACAACTCAGATCACTGGAGATTGTTTTATCGTCATTGTTTGAATTACTTCATTTTCTCTGTTTTTAAATAATGACTTGCTAAAAAAAACGTAAAGCAAGCTTGATTTTTTTTTTGATGACTTTGTTCAGGAACAGAATGTTTTTTACTTTACATCGGAACAGTTCCCCTTTGTGGATTCAGTGTGGCAGAAATGGAAATTTCTTTTCATCTTTAGTATAGTAGAAGCAGCAGCTGGATCCAATTCTTTTCGTCTTTCGTTTAACTTGAATAATTCTGTGTGATTCAGATCCAGACGTTTTCTGTGGAGGCTTCGTGCTCCACGGTGGAAGATCTGACCAGTGGTGTTGCCATGGCTCAAGTTCTGCAGAAGATGTGAGAGATTCCATACACACGTGCACTCCTTAATAACTACATCTCTCTCTCCTTACTCTCACTTCTTCTATCTCTTATGTGTTACACTCTCTTCTTTCTCTTTCACACCCTCTTAATACCGTTTCACTCTTTCTTCTCACTCTTATTTTTTCACTTTTTCTTTTTTCAATTCTCTTTTTAACTCTCTCTTGTGTTTCACTGTTTTTCTTCATTCTGTTTAAGTCTCCCTTTCTTTGTTTCATTTTTGTATTCTCTTTCTGGTTCACTCACTCTCTCTTGTACACACATAAACAAAACACACACACACACACACACACACACACACACACGCCGTCTCACTTTTCTCTCTGTCGGTCGCTCTCTTTTGCTCAGTGACATCACATACTTCACCGATGCCTGGCTAAGCAGAATAAAAGCTGATGTTGGGGACAACTGGAGGTTAAAGGTATTCTCAAATTGTCCTCAGCCATCCCTCTCTTTCTGTTTCACAATTAATACGTCTCACTGTGTTTTTCAGACCAGTAATTTGAAGAAAATACTGAAAGGGATTTTGGATTATAATCATGAGGTGAGAAATGTTAAGCATCTCTGTCATTTAAACACAGATTCTTCTTCACACACTTTAATTCCCTCTGTGTGTGTGTGTGTGTGTGTGTGTGTGTGTGTGTGTGTGTGTATCTGTAGATTTTGGGGCAGCAGATCTCAGACTTCTCCCCTCCTGACGTGGTCTTAATCGCAGAACATTCAGATGCTGTGGAACTGGGCCGGATGCTGCAGCTGATATTGGGCTGTGCTGTGAACTGCGAGCAGAAGCAGGGTGAGGGACAGGACTTCCTGTGATTGTAATACACTGCGGGGCTGTAAACAGACAGAGAGAAAATACTGTAGTTGTGAAGTGAAACAACAGTTACGTATGTCACTTTCAGTACACAAACAGAGAGAGAACATTATGTGTGTTCGAGTTCAAGTTTAAGTTTATTTATATAGCACTTTTCTTAGACCAATGCAAAGTCGCTATGCAAATTAGGGCAAAAATAGTCTTTAAAAAGAAAAATGTTTTTCTGTGTTCAAAAATTAGGGGCAAAAAATGTCCATTGTCTGTGTGTGTGTGCGTGTGTGTGTGTGTGTGTGTGTGTGTGTGATACACTTACCACCCTCACTTGGAATAACATGCTATAGTTCTCAAGCAATGTTGGTCGTTTGGTTAATCCGATTTTCCCGTCTTCTAGAGTACATCCAGACCATTATGATGATGGAGGAGTCTGTGCAGCACGTTGTCATGACAGCTATCCAAGAGGTTATTACACGCAACTGTGCGTGTGTGTCTTGACTTTGTGTTGACTGTTGTCTGTATGCAGCTGATGAGTAAAGAGACACCGGTGTCAACGGGCAGTGACTCGTACGTGGATCTGGACAGACAAGTGAGATTAAAACCAATAAATTGAGGGACACTCAGTTGCCAGCCAAGTGAGCGTGTGTGTGTGTGTGTGTGTGTGCTTGTACAGCTGAAGAAGACGCTGGAGGAGCTGAACGAGGCTCATACCAGTAAAGAGGAGATCGCTCAGCGATGTCACGAGCTGGACATGCAGGTAAGGCGCTACATGATGGGATGGAGGATTGAGTGGTTGTGACCCTCCCCCTCTCTGACCCTCAGGTGGCGGCTCTTCAGGAAGAGAAGAGCAGTCTGCTGGCCGAGAATCAGGTTCTGATGGAGAGGCTCAACCAGTCCGACTCCATGGAGGACGTGAACAGCCCGGCAGGTCGCAGACACTTGCAGCTGCAGACACAGCTGGAGCAGCTGCAGGAGGAGACGTTCAGGTGACACTTGGTGCTCACGATGACCCACTAACGCTCTGCTGCGTTGAGCTCTCGTCTGCTTCATCACGGGGAACGCTTTGATTTTGGGGTGAAGGGTGATCCACACGTGTTTTTGTGAGATTCAGCTGAAGGTTAGAAGCTGGTAGGTAGAGCTGCCCGATTAATCATTAAAAGATCGCAATCTTAATTCTACCCCACTCGCGATCTTAATCCAGCATTTACAGTGAACCCTCGTTTATCGCGACGTTCCAAGCCCGACCGCAATAGGTGAAAATCCGCAAAGTAGAGGTACACCATTTACGTATTTAACACTTATTCAGGCTTTTAAAATTTTTTACAATTTTCACGTAGTATTCTTTATTAAAGTAATGTTAACAAACATCTCCCCATCGTCCCCGCGGAGATATTAATTTTCAAAGTGTTTGAATGGGGGGATATGAAGCGCGAGCGCACGTTTCCCGCTGCTGGGGCTCGTGGGGTGGTCGCGGGGGGACGTCCGACATAGCGATTCGCATCTCCGCACCGAGACGCGTCTGGCGGCGGTTTGTCTTGAGCCACTGCGTGCATCCTTCGCCGAGATACGGTCGGGAAAAAATGAATCCGCGAATATATGTAATAAAGAAAAATAATCCGCGAAGCAGTGAATCCGCGATAGTCGAACCGCGAAGTAGCGAGGGATTACTGTGTACGATTCTGCCAAACTCTCTGATCTCCGACGAACGTGTGTTTGTGTGTGTGGGTGCTTCTCAATTCTTTATTTGTGCGTCCTCGCGTCCTTTCCTAGCTCCTTTCCTTGGTCCTTGGCTCCACCCCTCTAGGATGCGGGAGAAGGAAGAAAGGAAAGGCCGCCAGGTCGGAGCAATCGAATCAAGCGAAATTACATGTTCTCGTTTTCTACCGCGTCACTTCAAAGCGTCATCAATTAATGATGACACCACACCGCTGGATCTGTAATATATAAGATAATATATATCTGTGATATATGTTGTAAAGGTTTCAAACTCCGCAAACAGTCTACAACAGTTCTTGTATTTTAACAAAACATACATTTGTGTATTACAATTGTACAATACACTGTACGAAAAACAACAGGCTACATACAATTGTATAATTAAATAAAAGTGCTTTAAATATATATTGAAGTTTATGAAGATTCAGGCATCCTTTGATTAACTGTCTCCTCATCAGTCCTATGTAGAAAGAATTTTACAGAACAGTTATAAATGGTAATTTGTTTGTTTCATTTGAGCCCTAACTAAATACACCTATCAAAATCAATAAAGAAATATTTTACAATGGCAATAAGGCATTCAATTAAAAAGAATGTTACTAGAAACATTCGTTTAGTGATAAAAAGCAATATGCCACTAAAAAATAAAAAATATAAAATATTTTCTAAAAAATATATCGAAATTAAACTTAATCAAAACATAGCCAGCAATTACAAAAAGTATGCACTCAATCGCGGCTGGTGCAGACGTGAAGAGGGCGGAGAATTCAGACGCGTGTCACGCTAAGTCTGTAAAACACCTCCGCAAAGCAAACACTGGTGTATCCTCCTCCACCCTCGCTCCTCGCCTCCTCAGGGTGCAATTAGAGAATTGAGATGTCCTTCAAGATGTCGAAGCTCAATCAATTCCCGGGTCATAGGAAGAGTACGGAGGATTGAGGACATGAGGAGGCATATTGAGAAGCACCATGTGTGTGCGCGCATCAGGGAGAATATCCGCCACACGCAATAATTTAAATCCGTATTATATTACTTCTGTTGTATTTTGGGGCGCCGTTCTAATTTAATGGTAGAAACACTGCACAGTCCCAGTGGGCGTGATGACGCACGGTGCAGTCATATGCGTTTATTACCTGCGCCAGTTGAGTTAAAAAAAACTGAAAAACAGGGAGAATGAGTGAGGAAACACAACAGTGTATGTCTGCCAACGTTTTAGTTCCTGAAAAAAGATTTTATTCTGAAGTGTGTGTGAGTTTACTCCGGCTTCAAACCAGAAGACGACACTACAACACAATTTACGACAAAAAACAATATACGTACAGCAAACATCTACAGTTGAGGACAAAATTATTAGCCGCCCTACAGAATGATTATTGTTTCAAAAGTGCTTTTTAAACAGAGCTAATCATTTTGCCCTCAACTGTACATAAAACTACCTTGGAATGCTTATTTTTATTATGTTTAATGGTGATTTTTTTTTCTTTACAACGTTACTTTTATATTTTTCATTTAATTTATTTAAATTTAAATCAGAGAGTAATATGTGTTATTGTAATGCTCTTTGACAACCTGATTTTCAGGGTTAGATATTTAAAATAATAAAATATCCAGAAATAACCGTGATCTTTATTCTAAGCAACAAAGTCGTGATTCTCATTTTATCCGGAATCGTGCAGCTCTGCTGGAAAGGTATTGGGACGGTGCAGGTTTTGTTAATGGCTGGCGTGTGGTCTACACTGGCAGGATGAGCTGTTTGGAGGAATCTCAGATGTGCTGGCAGTGCCAGTCTCTGCCCTCTTGGCTCTACATCAGCTCCATCTCTGTGGAGGTAACAGCACCTGACCCCTCGACTCATCACTGCAGCATCTGTTTTTGCACTTTCTCCTCACCATAGTCTACGTAGCTGCATGTGATGAGAGGTGGAGTGCACAGTAGAGGGTTGAATCAGGTCAAAGGTCACCCCCAAACCAAAGACTCACCCACATTTCTAAAGCACGTCTTTCTCTTGACCTCCCTTGACCTTTTTTTCTACTTCTGATTATCTGCTCATTTCAGTTTTCACGTTCACTATTTCAGACTCTCTACACTGTGTTTTTTTCTTTACTCTTATTTCTTCCTACCATAAAATTATCTACCGTATTTTCTGGACTATAAGCCGCACCTGTATACAAGCCGCATCTGCTCTATTTTTGAAATTTCTTTTTAAAAAAGATAAACAATCCGCAACTGCATATAAGCCACATCCACTCTATTAAAAATAGTTCACTCGACACTACGGATGGGGACACTACGGATGAGGACTCCCTCCTCTCAGGGAACAAGGGTTTCAGTAAAAACCTGGAGAGTTTTACAAGCCACAGATATGTATGTTTTTGGATTAAATACAGTGTTCCCTTGCTACTTCGCGGTTGGACTATTGCGAATTCACTGCTTCGCGGATTTTTTTTTCTTTATTACGTATGTTTGCGGATTCGCTGCTTTGCTGATTTTTTTATTACATATGCACAAATTATAAAAGAAATATATCGCAATATTTGTGCGCGAACGCGCGGCCCGCTGATGTTGATTTTTGAGCCGTTACCCCCGAAAGACCCGGCTACGTCTCGCGCTTAAACGACCGTGTCTCGGTGGAGGATGCTCGTAGCGACTCGAGAAGGGCCTCGGTGGACGCGTCTTGGCGCGGAGATGCGAATCGCTATGTCGGACGTCCCCCTGCGACCACCGCACGAGCCCCAGCTAAGTGCGCTTGCGCCTGATGTTCCCCCATTCAAACACTTTGAAAGTTAATATCTCCGCGGGGACGCGTGCTAGCGAAAAGCAGGGTATATTATATATGAATATTTCGTTTTGTTACTGTACACATAACAATTTTTCGTTTTTTACGTGGTGTAATTATTGTTTTTTTGCTAGCATTCGTTCATTGTGAAATTTTATAGTACGTGGTAGCATGATAATTTTTCGTTTTTACGTGGTGCATAAAACAATGAAACACTTACTGTTTTATTGCTTGACATTCGTTCCGTTGTACTGTATGTATCTAAAATACAGTTCAAATTTTTTGTACATACTGCTTAACAATCTTTCGTTTTTTTATGTTGTGCACTTACTGTTTTATTACTTGACATCTGTTCCTGTGATTTTTGTACTGAGATGTTAACATTACTTTAATTTATGTAACTAAATAGATCCTTTCCTAACCTGTATTTTAACACGGCAGCAACTTTGCTAATTAAAACTTATAAAAATTATATCTGCTTAGAGCGGCCCTAGCAGTGGAAAAAAATCTGCAGAATAGCCGCACCTTTGTATAAGCCGCATGGTTCAAAACCTATGAAAAAAGTAGCGGCTTATAGTCTATTCTAATCTTTTGTTCTCTCACCTTTTTACCTCACTCTATACCTTTCTTTCTGTCTACAATTTATTTTTCTCTACTTTTTCCATTCTTTTTCTCTTTATTATGACATTTTATATTATTTTGTTCTACCCTTTCACTCCTCTTGTTCTCAATATTTTTTTAAATTCTGTTTTCCCTTTGTTCTTTCTATCCATTATTTCTCTACCATTTCATTCCGTCTTTATTCTTTCTCTCCCTGTTCTTCACTGCATCTACTCTCTCTTTCGTTCTCTGCACTTTATTTGTCTCTCCACCTGTGTCCGAATATTTTCCTCACTTTACCTACTTTCACTATCTTTTTCTGGTATGTTTTTATGCTTTAACTGAGTTTGTGATATATTCTTTCCCTCTTTAGACTGGAGGCTGCAAAGGACGATTACCGCATCCGATGCGAGGAGCTGGACAAGGAACTGACAGATGTCAAAGGTCAAAACGAGGACTTGACGTCTCTGGCTGAGGAGGCGCAGTCGCTGAAGGATGAGATGGATGTCCTCAGGTGAGACTGGTCAAAGGGATCAGAGGTCAAGCTGTGGCATTGTAACATAGCATGTGTGTGTGTTTGTGTGTTTCAGGCACTCGTCAGATAAGGTGTCCAAGTTAGAAGCTCAGGTGGATCTGTACAAGAAGAAGCTGGAGGACCTTGGTGACCTGCGGCGGCAGGTGAAGCTGCTGGAGGAGAAGAATACCAGCTACATGCAGAACACTGTCACTCTGGAGGAAGACCTTCGAAAAGCCAATGCAGCTCGTGCACAGCTGGAGTCCTACAAACGACAGGTCCGAATACCGAGACGGCCTGACGTGTTGTCACAGAGACTAACCACGATCTTGTGTGCTCACAGGTGGTCGAGCTGCAAAACAAGCTCTCGGAGGAGTCCAAGAAGGCAGACAAGATGGAGTTTGAGTACAAGCGAGTGAAGGAGAAGGTGGATTCTCTTCAGAAAGAAAAAGAAGTGAGAGCTCTGTAATGTCACACTAGATCTATGACGTCATAGTGATGATGGATGACACGTATACAATTGGCAAGTCTTCTACTAATCACCGGATTTTTTGTGTGTGTGTGTAGCGGATGAGGACAGAACGGGACTCGCTGAAGGAGACGATCGAGGAGCTAAACTGTGTTAAAGCACAAGAGTCTCAGCTGACAGCAGGTGGAGCTCACCATATCACTCAATTTCAATGTCCAAAGTTTCAAGTTCAGAGCAATTGTAAGGCGCTTTTCACAGTTTTAACTGTCTCAAAGCGCACATGTGTGAATATGTAAGAGGATTGATGCTTTTTATTCATTAGTAGTTGGTGTTAAGTTGGTTATGATAACCACTGTGACTATGACCATGACCAGTGAGCAAGCACATACGCGACAGTGGCCAGGTAATAAACCTCTCTAACGAGGAAAAAACCCTGGCGAGAACCCGGCTCACTGGTGACAGTCTCCTCTGGCATTCTAACACTACACAATTGGAACAGTTGGTTGTTCCGCGCCATGATGGTTCCGGAAGATGTTTCCCTCCTGAGTGTGGAAAGAGGCAGCTCCATTTCTCCACATCAAGCGTCTTCAGGTCTACAGAGGTCCAGGAGGCATCATAGAAAAGATGAACCCGAAGCTCCTAGGAGACTCCGGTCGTACGGCACTCGGGGCTCAGGAGTGAAACACAAAAAAACAAAGCAAATAAGGAAAACATGTAATACCATAATTAAAGATTTTGAGATTTTTAGGAGGTGCAGGTGTGATTCGGTTCCGAGCATTAACTAGGCAGCCTTTCTATATACGATTATATAAACTTATTCTGTATGTTATTATAACAGGTCAATTTATGCTTCGTTGAAGAGAACAACAACACACACACATTCTGTCTGGCAATGTTCAATCACTGTCTTTCTGTCAGGGTTGCTTCCACTCGGCAGTACCGAAGCATCTGATTCGCTGGCTGCTGAAATCATCACACCAGAGATCCGGTATGTGCACACACATTTTCATGTTCCCGTTCACTCATAAACAAAGGGTTTTTTTTCCCAAAGAATCTGAAATATTGTGTGTTGTGTGTGTATCAGAGAGCGAATGATTCGCCTGCAGCATGAGAACAAGATGCTGAAACTGGCGCAGGAAGGATCCGACAATCAGCAGATTGCACTGCTGCAGAGTCTCCTGGATGACGCAAGCGGTCGCAAGAACGAGCTGCAGACGGAGAACCGGTGAGAGCCGTGTGTGTGTGTGCGTGCGCGCGTGTGTGTGTGTGTGTGTGTTCACTCTGTGCTTGTGTGTGTCAGACTGCTGAATCAGCGTCTGCTGGAGGGTCAGTCTCAGGTGGAGGAGCTGCAGAAGTCTCTTCAAGAACACGGGTCAAGATCAGACGACGTCAGTCTAACACACGTTTAACGCATGTGTTTTGCATCTATGCATACATGTATCCAACCACTCCCTCCATCTTTCTTCTGTTGCAGTCTGTTCTGATGAAGAGGAAGTGTCAGGAGCATCTGTGAGTAGCATCTCTCCCTTTCTCTTCTATCGTCACAAAAGGATCACCAGGTCATCTCACTTTTTTGTTGAACAGAGAGAAACTTCGAGACGTCACGGCTGAACTTCAAAAGAAGAACCTAAAGTTGGAGGAGCTGGAGAACAGACACACAACAAGTGGTGAGACACTCGGTGGAAATGTGTGCGTGTGTGTTGATCATCTCTGGTCTGACTCAACATTTTCAGCTCAGAAGACCGAAGAGCTGGAGGAAGCACTGAAAAAGAAAGATGAAGACATGAGGCAGATGGAGGAAAGATACAAGAAGTACCTGGAGAAAGCCAAGAGCGTACGTGTGTGTGTGTGTGTGCGTTGTGTGTGTGTGTGTGTTTGTGTCTGTGTGAGCGGAATCTCTAAATGACGCAAAGGAATCCAATCCTACTACGTATTGACCATTTTGGGAGAGACTTTTGATTGGACGAAACACCTGTCAATTAAATGACATCTGATTACATCATGGGTGCTCATTGGCTCGTGAGTCTAGGTGACATTCAGTGTATTCTTCGTATCAGACAATTTTTTTACTTGGGGGATTAGTCCAAGTCATTTTTTTAAGAAGTACATACAAGAAAAAAAAAGCATGTATCATTAATCAAAGTAACGTTTTAAATTGTATGTTGTATTTGTATGTTCATTTATTCAGGGCCATAATGGGTTCTAACATTTGACAAAGCTCACCTCACTTTCATTTAATTTTTACAAGAGCCGGATTAAAACATTTAGCCGGCCACATGTAGCCCACGGGCCTTAATTTGCTTATGCCTGGACTAGAGTGACAGTGATGTCGTTCAATCAGGTTCAAGAAGCCTCTCGCCATGCTTCACTTTTGTTTTCGCGTTTTATTTTTACGTCATTGGTTTTTCATATCATAAATGCTTTCTTTTGTTTTCATTTGCCGTCCTAACTTTTGGTGTGTCTGTGTGTGCAGGTCATTCGTACTCTGGACCCTAAGCAGAACCAGGGCTCTGCTCCTGAAGTGCAGGCCCTGAAGAACCAGCTGCAGGAGCGGGAGAGGATGCTGCACTCACTGGAGGTCTGACACACACACACGCACACACACACACACACACACACACACACACACAGCGGTGTCTCACTGCTCCGTGTCTGTGTGTAGAAGGAATATGACAAGACAAAATCTCAGAGAGATCAAGAGGAAAGGCTTGTTGTTTCTGCTTGGTACAACA
The DNA here is from genome assembly GCA_028031935.1 of Paedocypris micromegethes. Lineage (NCBI taxonomy): Eukaryota > Metazoa > Chordata > Actinopteri > Cypriniformes > Paedocypris > Paedocypris micromegethes. The sequence continues at coordinate 8,989,122 of CM051502.1, forward strand.
TGGTGAGTCCTCTCTCTTCTCTCCACTACCTTTCAATCACTGTGTTTTTGTTACCTCTGTCTTTCTATACCCTGACATACAAAATTAATCCATGCAAGAGTCGTTTCGTTGGTCCAAACTGACTTCAGCTGAGATGTGTTTTACAAGTCATCCATCTAATCTGTGCTATAACTTGTAAATTCAGGCAAAATATTATCATAAAGCGTAAAATATTGGTAATAAATGTAATTAAAATCATGTTACATAGTAGAGCTTCCTGATTAATCGTTAAAAGATTGCAATTTCGATTCAGCATTTATACAATTCTGCCAAACTCTCTGATCTACGACCAGCGGTTTCTGTCAAACCACTCGTCTGCGCGTGTGCGCATCAAGCGATAATTAGTTATGCGCAATCGTTTAAATATTCTAAAGGAAAGATGATCTTGCATTACTTCTGTTGTACTTTGTGGCGACTCTCGTGGGCGTGATGACGCCGGACGCACATGACAAACACCTGCGGTTTCGCGCAGCAGCGGTCACGCGGCTAATTACATGCGCGAATGTTGAGTCGAGTGGCAGTCGAGTTTAAATAAACGGGGAGAATGAGTGATTAAACACAACGTTAAAGTAAGTCTATTATCAATTCTGACATTTTACTACCTGAAAAAGGATTTTATTCTGAAGTGTGTGTGTGTGTGTGTGTTTCCGGTTTTAAACCAGAAGACGATGTTTAGCCCCCCTACAAAAGAATTATTGTTTGATAAGTATTTAAAAAGTGCTTTTATACAGAGATAATAGTTGTGTCCCCAACGGCACATAATACTGTACCATGGAATGTTTATTTTTAAGTTTAATGGTGATTTATTTATTTTTTTTACAACATTACATTGTTTTGTTTAATTTATTTATATTTGAAGTATTATAACTAAGTGTTATCTTGTTGCTTTATGACAACCTGATCTTCAGGGTTGAATATTTAAAATAATAAAATATTCAGAAAGAATCGTGAAATTAATCGTGATCTATGTTTTAAGCAAAAAAATCGTGATTTTCATTTTTTCCAGAATTGTGCAGCTCTATTACATAGCAGTTGTTTAGTTTGCCATTTGGCAGTTGCTTTTAAAGGTACAATTATATAATGATGCAGCCATAATGATAATAATCTCACTTTAACGATTACCGCCTTCTTGAAATAATGTCGTGCAGATGAAATGCATGCCTTCAAGATTGTGGCTCTATTTGGCAACACTTGTGACGCAGATTCTGTGAGAAGGCAAGCTTGTTTTATTTTGTGGAAGCAGGCTAGTGTTTTTGTAATTTATTTGATGTGGAAAAAAGATTAAACGGTTGTTTTTTGCACGTCTGGACTCTCGTCTCCATCCACACTAGCGGTAAAAGAAAGACGTGCTCTTCGTAAAGCAAAAATATTTCAGGCTAAATTTTCGCTGCGGAGCATTTCTTTGCAGGATTTTTGTTATATAGGACATTTTTTTTTGTTTTTGCTGTTGTGACGTGAAATTTCCCCGCTGTGGGACTAATAAAGGATTTTTCAATTCAATTCAATTCAATTCGTTCTGTACTATATATGTAAATTCTGACTTTCTCTCTCAGACACTCTCTCACTGCCTGTTTCTCTCACTCTTTTTCTGCGTCAGTATTTGTTTTTTCTTTCCATCTCACACTCTCACTCCTTTTTTCTTTTTCTCTTTCTGCCTGTTGACCACTCATTCCACCTGCTCCTCGCTTCTATCACACACACATTTGTTCTGTCACTTTGTTACGGTCTCTCGCTCATGGTCCCCTCTTCCTCTCTCTCTCAGGGGATGGCTCTGCAGAAGAAGGCTGCAGAGGACCGGTTGGCCAGCACAGGCTCGGCTCAGTCGTTTCTGGCCCGGCAGAGACAGGCCACTAGCAGTCGAAGGACGTACCCGGGTCACGTGCAGCCCACCGCAGCCAGGTAGAACCTTCACCCTCCACACAGTCCTGACCACCACCTGTGAGCAGCTCTGCGGACACTCCTGAGAAACTGGGAGGATGAGGATGATGAAGAGCAGAATTGGACTGTGATTGTATGGTTCTGATGCTTCTGTGCTCTGAAGCAAACTCCATGCTGGTTACACAGCAGTTTTATTTTGAGAGCTGTTTGTCAGTCCATACTCGAACACACTCTCGCTTAATCTCATACACATGCAAAAACGCAAACTCTCTCCCTCACAACAAACTCACTCTTTTCTCTCTCTCTCTCACACACACACACACACACAGTTCTGAGTGACTGACAGCTGCCACTCTTTTTTTACAGTGATGTTAAGGCGTGAGCATCCGGGGGCGGGGCTGCATGACTTGTCAGGGGCGTGGCTGCATGACTGCTTCTCAATAGAATTGGTGCTGCTGAATTTAACCCATGGACTGTCTCTAACTAACCTGGAGCACTAACTGCTGTGGCGTGGACCGTCTCTACCCACAGAGACCTGCTGCTGCTTCATCACTCACTCCATCATCTTCTTCAAGCCATTCAGAGTGGAGAGTGTTCACTTACCACTAGTATAGAAGCTGCAGCTGTTCTTTTTTTGATTTTATGTTCTGATGATGTTACATGATTTTTCAGCTGTTACTGGTGTTTCTTGACTGTTCAGACTAACAGTTCATAGATGTCATGTCTGTCAGCCACTGGCGTGCGTGCGTGTGTGTGTGTGTGCGCGCGTGCGTGAGAGAGAGACAAGAGAGTATCTGATCTGCTCTCAGTGTAAATAAAGCTTGTATAAACTCGGTTAGTATTTTTTGTGTTCAATTATTGTTTTAAGACCCACACACTGTATTTCTTTCAACGCTTTTACGTTTTTTTAATTTGACATTACATTAAATGTATTGTATACTGTATTTATACATGCATTTATGGACATAAACGCAAACAAGTCAGACACAAATGCATAGCAAGTACTGACAACGGACTCTATCCTTTCTTTGTGTGGCTGTTTACATTACAAGCGTTCATGTCTTAATATGTTTATGACACTTCAAAACCAGAAGCGCGCGCGCACACACACACACACACTGTGATAACGTTATCTCCGTGTCAGGATCTTTATCAGCTACTGTTTGGCTCTTCTCTCTCGTGTTTGGTGTTATACTTCTCTGCGTGACGCCTCGTCTCACAAATGAAACAAGTATTAACTCAACATTAACACAACACAACAAAAGGCGCGCAATCACCTCCATTAACATCATCACACGGGCGCGCGAACACACGCGCAGTGCACTGACACTTCAGCGCTAATCTCGGTCCGCCGTCGTCTGACAGTGACGTCATCTATGTGCAGTGCACAGATGACCAAATGAACTATAGTTATTTAGGAAAAACACGCGGGAAATTTCACATGCCCAAGTTGAGATCGTCTGGAATTGATGAGATGTTTTCGTTTATGTTTACTTTTTAAATAAAGTTGAAAAGTTCACAAGGTACTGTAAAAGCTACTTTTACAGAGACGCAAAATCTACATCCAATTATCGGCTTGTATGTACGTGTTTAATACGTTTATTTGATTGATTGTTGATCAACCTGATAGCTGACGGGAATCCAGGTGGGATCTCGAGGATGTTGAGAAGATGAGATGTTGAAGAGTTTGAAGGTTGGGAATAGGAGATGTTTAGGAGGGGGGGTGTTTTTCAAGACATTTATTTGGCTTTCAGTCCTTGAGTGTTTAGCGTTGGGTTTGTGGTGTCCGGCTGAAAGACGTTGATCTGGCAACCCCGAATATCCAAGATGGCGTCTCGACCCGGTGAGTCCCGCTGGGGTCCGAGATGCTCGAATCGCTTTATTTATTCAGTGTGGGGGAGAGCAGGGGGCTGGGGGGAGGCAGCGCAAAGCCCCTCGCTCGCGCACAGACTTGGTCACTTGTTGAGCTGCAGCGCGAGACGGTGACGGACGCAGAGGAACCGGCTCGTGGAGTCGCGTGAGTTTCTCGTAGCAGTTGTGACTTCTCTGGACTTTACCGTCATGACGAGCGCGAATGCACGTTGCGGTACCTGAGGAACCTCGAGTCGGACTCACTCACCATGTCCTAGGAGTTTCTTCTCGACCGGACTTTCCACGCTCGAGAATGATGAATGTTCGCTGGTCCGCTTTTCTCCAGACTTGCTTTGTGTTGATGGGGAGAACCGAGCAGCACCGAACTGAGCGGTTCCGCCTCAGAGACTCCAGCAGCTGCAACCTCAACACCAGAGTAAGTGTGTGCGTGTGCGCGCGCGCGTGTGTGTGTATAAGAGCTCAACTCTCTGTACTTCGAACCGTGTTTATTTCACTCGTGTGTTTAAGCATCAAGTCTCCGATTGTATCGATCTTGTTTCTGAAGATAAAGGCGTTTGCCCTTCGTGTGTGTCAGACAGTTCACCGGATGTGTATTTGCTAATGCCAGGCGTTAAATTGTTGCTAATTAGATATTAATCGTCTATTAAAGACATTAGCAACTTCTGAATGAATAAACATCCGTCTCTCTCTTTCTCTCCCTCTCTCACTCACTGTCTTTTTATGCCTCTGTAAATGTTGTCCTTTATTTGTTTTTTGTCGCTCTGAATCTGTCTGTCTGCCCGACTCTCGCTCACCGACTGTCTTTTTTTCCATTTTTCTATATTTAATAATTTATTTTCTGTTGCTCTGTTTCTCAATCTATTTTTATTCTTTCTTTATTTTCTCTTGCTCACAATATGTCCTCTCTCTCTCTCTCTCTCTCTCTCTCTCTCTCTCTCTCTCTCTCTCACACACACACACACACACAATCACTCACTCAATGTCTTGTTCTCCCTTTCTGTATATTTTATTATTTCTTTTCTGTTGCTTTGTCTCTCACTCTATGTCTGTCATCTCTCTCCTTCCCTCCCTTCTCTCTCTCTCTTTCTCTCTCTCTCTCTCTCTCTCTCTCTCTCTCACACACAATCATTACTGACTGTCTTGTTCTCTCTTTCTGTTTATTTTTTTATTTCTTTTCTGTTGCTTTGTCTCTCAACCTATGCCTGTCACCTCTCTCTCTCTCTCTCTCTCCCCAGCAAAGCGAGCTAAACTCTTTCCTGTGGACGATCAAGCGAGACCCCCCATCTTACTTCTACGGGACGATTCACGTGCCATACACGCGTGTGTGGGACTTTATCCCGGAGAACTCGAAGGCAGCGTTCCGGGAGAGTCACGTGGTTTATTTCGAGCTGGACCTGACTGACCCTTTCACCATCTCGGCTCTGAGCAGCTGCCAGCTTCTGCCGCGGGGTGAGAACCTGCAGGACGTGCTGCCGCGGGACGTCTACCGCCGCCTGAAGAGACACCTGGAGTACGTGAAGCTGATGATGCCGTCCTGGATGACGCCGGACCAGCGCGGCAAAGGCCTGTACGCAGACTACCTGTTCAACGCCATCGCCGGCAACTGGGAGCGCAAGCGGCCTGTGTGGGTGATGCTGATGGTGAACTCCCTGACGGAGGCGGACGTGAAGAGCCGCGGCGTGCCGGTGCTGGACTTGTACCTGGCGCAGGAAGCAGAGCGGATGAAGAAAAAGACCGGAGCCGTGGAGAAGGTGGAGGAGCAATGCCACCCGCTTAACGGCCTGAACTTCTCCCAGGTATATTATCTTCTACCCAAGATCTGGTGTGCTGAAAAGAGTGACAGAATGCTGAGGACATCTTTGCTTGGTTGGTTGTATTTTGTGCTACTGATTGTGATGGTTCAGACTTTATCAGTAGATCTTTCCAGATCGTCTGCTGTATATCAGATCTGCCCCTCTTGATCGCCCCGGGCATCTCGTCTCGTCTGGTCTGGGAGACTAGTCTGGTTACCTGTCTGCTTGACTAGAGACGCTTCAATGTTTTCAAAATGCAGCTTTAGAGAGAGAGTGAAGGAGCTGAGTGAGATGGCGAGAATAAGATAAAGAGAGAGAGAGAGCTAGAGAGAGAATGAGTGTGTGTTTAAGAGAGACTTAAAGAGCAAGTTTTTCTCAACAAAAGCTATGAAGTTGTTTTAATACCCATGATTCCCTTTTATTGTTTCGTTTGTCAAACTGACAGTCTCCTGTGAGTGTTAATGTGCACACTGTTGCTCCTCCGTCTATTAGAGTAAACGTGTGTGTGTGTGTGGGGGGGGGTTGAGCAGCTAATGTCTGTAAATCTGCTTCTTCTGTAATAACTCTGATAAGTGATGTAATCACTTCCCACAGTCCCCTGCAAGCGCCCTCGTGTGGAGCACATGAAAGACTCTCCTGTCAGTCTCTCTTTCACGCTGTCGCTCGCTCGACCCCTGCGGGCTCTTTGAAGTCACTCGCTCGCCACTCTGATTCTGTGCTGGAGTTCAACGTAAATCACATGAGAGCTGAAGTGGAACCCCAGCACCACTACCACATACGTACACACACACACACACACACACACACACACACACAACACCACTTAATCTTGCTTTGTCTTTTTATCTCTCTTTCTCTCTCCCCATTCCTCTCTGTCTGTTTAGCTCGCTGTTTCTTTCTCTCTTTTTTACATAATTGGTTGTGTTGTGTGTGTGTCATATATAAATATATATATTTATTTTATATATATAAATAACACACACACGTATATCTTTTCTATCTTTTTTTTCTTCGTCACACACACACACACACCACACACACACACACACACACACACACACATCTCGCTATATCTTTTTATATCTCTCTGTCTGTCTGCCCTTTTCGTCGTCCCCTCTTTTGTCTCTGTCTCTTTAGCTCTCTCTCTCTTTCTTTGTGTGTGTGTGTGTGTGTGTGTGTATACACACACCGTATATCTTTTCTTACTCTCTTTTTTCTCTCTTTGACACATACATCTTGCTTTATCTTTTTATATCTCTCTGTCTCTCTGCCTTTTTCTGTCTTCCTCTTTCTCTCTCTCTCTGTCTCTTAAGCTCTCTCTTTATATATACGTATATAGGGTCATGTGGGTGAGTGAGTGTTTGTCTTTGGGGGGTTTTGTCTCTGTTCACTGACCTCATAAAAGCTCTTCAGACTCTGTTGCTCGACCGTGTTGTGAGGTGTTTCTCCATTCACATTGCTTTATTTTTTCTTTCTCTCTGTTTCCCGCCTCTCTGCGTTTCTGCTGTGAACTGATTGGTTAAAAGTCAAACTCTGGCCTCTTCATTTTAGAGTGAGAGATGCTGATTCAGTCAGACAGAGTCAATATTTATCTCTGGCCGAGTGTCCAGACGCCTCTCTCTCCCTGTGTGTGTGTGTGTGCAGCAGCATAAAGCCGTTGTTCTTTCACATGCAGAGCAGTGGCTTTGATGAGCGGCAGATGAAAGCAGGCGATCGGGGCGATCAGAGATGCCGACTGGGCTCTTTGTCCCTCACCAGAAGGCATCTGCTCAACCTTCTCTCTCTCCTCAGACCAACAATGAGACAGAGAGAGTCCCGCACTGATGAAAAGAGCCCGACCTGAGAGAGAGAGTGAGGGTGAGAGAGCATGCGAGTGAACACACGGGCCAATTTCACGCTCACACAATGGAGCTGTAGTGCCACAAAGAGCTGGAGGCAGAACGAATGTGAGAGACGTTTTTGATGTGTGCGATTCACACTGCCAAACTCTCCCTCCATTCAGACATCACACTCTTCTGCTGCTGAGCATAACTCTTGTGACGTGCGGTTCTCACGCCTGGTGTCTATGCCTCGGGCCTTGGGTCTGCAGGGTTGTTTGATAGAGAAAGACTAAACCTGTAAGTGCTGACGTGTGTGTGTTCAGGTAGTGTTTGCGCTGAATCAGACTTTACTGCAGCAAGAGATGCTAAGGTCTGGGGGTCTGCAGATGCCCTACACCACCGAAGACCTGATCAAGCACTACAACTGCGGAGACCTGAACGCCATCGTCTTCAGCCATGAGTCCTCACAGGTACAACACACTCATTGGCCAACCCCACCCACCACTACCGGCCAATCCCAGAGCAGCCACCCTACCGGCCAATCCCAGAGCAGCCACCCTGCCGGCCAATCCCAGAACAGATACAACATCATTTTGTATTGATAGTATTTTTTGTGTTTTTCAACTTTAAAGATTACAGTTGTTGGAGAACATGTTTGGTGTTGTCTGCAGGTCCCAAGCTTCCGGAACTCAACGCTACGAGCAAGCGAGCAGCTGACGGCGCGAGAGATTGACCGATACTTCAGACAGGAGCTGATCTACAAGCGTAATGAGCGCATGGGCCGCCGAGTTCGAGCACTGCTGGAGGAACAGCCTGATAAGAGCTTCTTCTTCGCCTTCGGAGCAGGTCATTGTCAGCACACCTCTGTCTTACATTTAAAAGAGAATAGAATAGCGGAGAGGAGAATAGAAGCCGGTTTGAAAGATTGACAACATCTTATCCTGTTTTCCTCTCCTGTTTTCTTTCTCAATCTCGCACTCATTCTCTCACTCTTCTTTGAATTTATTTGAAATTCTTTATCTCTATCTTCTGTGTTTTGCTCTGACC
>CM051502.1:9024792-9045905 GCA_028031935.1 Paedocypris micromegethes
CTCTCTCTCTCTCTCTCACTCATTTTACCTTTATTTTACCTCTCTCTCTCTACCCCCACCATTGTGGATAAGTGATGGTGTCTCTCCTGTACTTGTCGTCAGGATCCACTGCTATTGTTCAAGTCACTCAGTTAATTAATATGTATCAGTCAGGCAGTAATTTGCTGCAGTTTGTTTTCACAGGATGGATATAAATCATGTGGTGAAAACGGGAACTCATAAAGGGGAGAGAGTGAGTGAGAGAGACAGAGAGATAGAAGGGAAGAGTGAGAGAGAGAGAGAGAGAGAGAGAGGAGGACGTTGCCTGTCACCTCGTCTCTTTGATAAGGACACATGCTAATTTCCCGCTGAGCTATTGAGACGGATTACTGGATCCGCTAACACACCTTCATTAATCCTCCCTCCCCCCCGACGGCCTGTTTGCAGTCTCACGCGTTCATGAGTCCGTCACAAGGAAGTAACGAGTGGGATTAGAAGTGGTGTGGGACAGGTGAATCAGTTGAGCAACGTTAGCACTCTCTCTTTCTCTCTCTCTCTGGCTCTTTTTCTTGCTCTCTCGCTCACAGCAGTCGCAGTGATTAAGTTGTGAGAGGGTGTTTGTCCGGCCTGGTCTGACCTTCATGAGGCGTTTCGAGAGAAAGAGGTGGTGAAGGCGGGACTACGTGAATGTGGAGTAGCTGATTGGATGGTGAAATGTGTCTGCGCGCAGTCTCTTCCATCCTCGGGGTTGCCGTGGAGACGAGCAGCGCAGTGATTGTGGATGCAGACTGCGTCGTCTCATCTCTCTGTTGCATTTAAACTCCGTCCCGCCGGTGAGAGAGAAACCTGCAGGTCTTCTTCACTGACATCTGTTCTCGCTCTGCCTCCCTCACGCTCATCAGCCCATCTCGCTTGCTCTCACTCTCCTTCTTAATCGTCTTTCTGTCCAGTTACCATTACGTTCCCATCACCTCTCTCCTTATCAGCCTCTCGCTTTTTTCTCTCTCTCTGTCCATTCACCGAGCTGGTTTTCTTTTCTCTTTCCGTCTGGCCTCTTGCTACGTCCCTTTCTCTTGTTTTCTCACTTACTCCCTCTCCTTTTTCTCACAATGTCCATCAATCTCTCTCTCTCTCTCTCTCTCTCTCTCTCTCTCTCTCTGTCTCACACTCTCACTCTCTTTTTCTATTTTGCAGTCTCACACTGTCTCACTTTAATTCTTGTTCCCTCTCCCTTTCTCCCTTATACTCTATCACTTTCTCTCCCTTTCCGTTTCGTTCTGTAACATTCTCTTGCATCTCTCTTGTTTTCTCTCTTTTTTAATATCTCTCTCTCTCTCTCTCTCCTACTCTACCTCTCTATTGCTCTATTTCTCTTGCTTTCTCAACGTATAAACGTATGGGTAATGTGCAACACAAAGGAAATGTCACTAATTCAGTCGTAGTTACTCGGCATCTGTTTCTTTCTCGTGAAAAGCACCAGCCACTCTACCTACTTCCTGTTTGTACAGGAAGTCCCAGTCAACATCCGGCAGTGGGCTCTACTAATAATGTAAATGGAAATGCTGTATCAGATCTTGTGGAGATCAGATCTTATTTAGATCTGTTCTACTGGTGGTCTGTACAGATCTTCAGGAGATCCAATGTTTTGGAGATAAGTCTCCAAATAGCGCATTCTGCAGCGCTTCTATAGCTGCTTCTATAGCGCAGGGGTGCCCACACTTTTTCGGTTCGTGATCTACTTTTCAATTGACCTAGTCAAAGGATCTACCGGGTATATATATATATATATATATATATATATATATATATATATATATATATATATATATATACATATACACACTTTTAATACTTTATTACTTCAATAAATGTATTATTAAATTATTTTGTCCTCAACTGTAGATGTTTGCTGTAAATTGCCATCACCTCACTTCATATACATCGGTGTGAAAAACTATTTGCCCCCTTTTTGACTTTTTATTCTTTTGCATGTTTGTCACATAAAATGTTACTGATCATCAAACACATTTTAATATTAGTTAAAGATAACGCAAGTAAACACAAAATGCAGTTTTTAAATGAATGGTTCTATTATTTAGTGAGAAAAAAATTCACACCCACAAAGTGATTGCCACCCTGGTTAAAAAATAACTTAACTGTGGTTTATCACACCTGAGTTCAATTTCTGTAGCCAACCCAGGCCTGATTGTGGGCAGCACGGTGGCGCAGTGGGTAGCGCTGTCGCCTCACAGCAAGAAGGTTCTGGCTGTGACTCGTGGTGTGAGTTCGAGGCCGGTCGGGGCCTTTCTGTGTGGAGTTTGCATGTTCTCCCCGTGCTTGCGTGGGTTTCCACCGGGTGCTCCGGTTTCCCCCACAGTGAGAAAAAACATGCGTTTCAGGTTAATCTGGCCGTGTGGGTGTGTGAGCGTGTGGTGTGTATGCCGGTTGAAGTGGACGCTGGCGCAGATTGGCTGCCACTATTTCACCGGGCAATTGGTATGTGTGTGAATGTTGTGTGTCCTGTAAGGCGACCTTGAGTGTCATGAAAGGCGCCAATAAATAAAAAATCGAATGAATTATTAATTATTATTATTATTATTATTACTGCCACACCTGTTCGTGTCCTGTTACATCTGGTGTAAAAGTAACACAGCATTTAATAAAAAGAGCATCATACCAACAGTAAAATATGGTGGTGGTAGTGGGATGGTCTGGGGTTGTTTTGCTGCTTCAGGACCTGGAAGGCTTGCTGTGATAGATGGAAGCATGGATTCTAATGTCTACCAAAAAATCCTGAAGGAGAATGTCCGGCCATCTGTTCGTCAACTCAAGCTAAAGCGATCTTGGGTGCTGCAGCAGGACAATGACCCAAAACACACCAGCAAATCCACATCTGAATAGCTGAAAAAAAAAAACAAAATGAAGACTTTGTCTCGTCTAATTTCTGACCTGAATCCCATTAAGATGCTGTGGCATGACCTTAAGAAGGCGGGTTGTGCTAGAAAACCCTCAAATAAAGCTGGACGCAAAAGTCAGAAAAGGGGCAAATAGTTTTTCACACCACTGTATGGTTTGTTGAGTGTCATCTTCTGGTTTTAAACCGCAGTAAACACACACTTCAGAAAAAAAATCTTTTTCAGGTACGAAAATGTCCGAGTTGATAGCAGACTTAATTGACCGTTGTGTTTTATCACTCATTCTCTCTGTTTATTGCATGTTTTTTAAACTTAACTAGCACCTGACTCGTTCTTGCGTAGGTAATAAGCGCACGTGACCGCTGCGACGAGAAATCGCACGGAACTCCGCCTCCATGCGCGCACACACACAGCTGACAGGGAGAGATGCTCATCGGAAATTAGAGTTTGGCGGAATCGTGTAAATGCTGGGTTAAGATTGCGTGTGGGGTAGAATCGCTTTTTACATGTTCCATCCTTTCAACTCATGTTTAGCCCCTCTCTCCATTTTTTTCCCAATGTCATGCGATCTACTCATAATGCCTAGCGTGCTGTAACTCGCTTTCTTTCACAGGTGTAAGTGCGCTGCAGAGATTTGTGGAGCTGCACTTTCTGTCTGAGCCTCTGGACGCAGTGACGGTGCGAGGAGGGACACTGCAGCTGGACTGTCAGGCACTATCAGACCAAGGCGTGGCGGTCATCTCTTGGAAGAAGGATGGTGTTCTTCTGAGTGCACTGGTGGACGAGCGGAGACAGCAGCTGAGCAACGGGTCTTTGCTAGTGCAGAACGTACTGCACTCGCGCCACCACCGGCCCGATGAAGGATCTTACCAGTGCCTGGCCACGCTGGAGGGCATTGGGGCCATCGTCAGTCGGACCGCACGGGTCACAGTCGCCGGTGAGTTCTACCTGTTCTGTGATTGGCTGGCATCAATTGGTGATTTCTGTTCTTGTGTAAATGTCACTTGGTTTTCTTTATAAAGTTCAGTTCCAGACCAAAATAAACAGAACACAATAAATGGAAGCAATTGAAAAATCTGTTTCGCAGCAATTGTGTTAGACATCTGCAAAACTGAAGATTAAAGTGTTCAAATAACATTACCACTCATGTCACTTTTCAATCAGTCACAGCCCACCGGGAAGTAGACCCTCCCTCTGCTGTGCTAGGCTTAAAACACCACTTTCAAAGAATTCTGTCAGTTAGGATCTTCTCTCTGATCCTGTTTCCCATCCAACGGTGTTCTCCAGGGATCTGTTTTGGGCCTAGTCTCATTTAATATTTATTTTGTTAACAAAATTGCACAAACTATTATAAATATGCTATTTTTATGCTAGTCCTACTATTATTCATTCTGTCAATGTATCCTTGACTACTGTACTGGCTGAAGGTTTAATTGTACTCAGAGTTCTTTTGTTAGACTAAATTTAGTTTTAAACACAGACAAAAAATAATGGCCTTGGTCATTAATGAAAGTTTGCCAGCCTCAAAGCCGCCTTGGTGGGGACAAAATCTCCTCCCTGGAGGTTGTGACAATTTTGTTAATTGTCCTAAGCATCTGGGAATCTCCCACTGAGGCAGCATTACAGATTCCGTGCTACACCATTCGAATCCTAACACGAATTCAAGCACACAATGATTGCATTCAAGCAAACAGACAGACATTTGGCCGTTTAAATGGTCCCATCTTTACTGTGCAGACCACATCATGAGTACAGTTGTGAAAACCGATGACTGAGGAATTCACCAGGTCCTTATCTTCTATCTAGAAACGTCTTCCGGAACCAGCATTAAAATGGCACAGAACAACCAACCTACTGATTGTGTAGTGTTAGAATGCCAGAGGAGACTGGCACCAGTGAGCTGGGTTCTCCCCAGGGTTTTTCCTCGTAAGAGAAGTTTTTTACCTGGCCACTGTTGCATATGTGCTTGCTCACTGGTCTTTGTCTTTGTCATAGTGATATTCATAGCCATATTTTTAACACCAACTACTAATGAATGAAAAACAACAATCCTCTTACATTTTCACACGTGCGCTTGAGACAGTTAAAACTGTGAAAAGCGTCATACAAATGCTGAGAAACTTGAACTTGAACTTATGGAATTGGAATCAATTGGAATTGTGTCCGTAGTATCATTCCTTACTATTGTTCTATAAAAATGTTCCATATGATCATTCACTGTTTAATGTAAAGGGTTAGGGTAAAGACTTGTGATGTATTGTTCTGGGAAGCATGTTAAGGCCGGAGCATATGTTGAAACTTGACGATTTACCAGTGAAAAAGTGCCACCTGTTTAAGGTTGTCAAGGTTGATGAAGTTCTGAAATATTTGTCCGATATCTGAAGTGTGTTACGACAAAGAACTCGAGTTTTCCTCACATATCTGACCAATACAAGCCCAGTGTATTGAAGACAGCTGGTCACATGACCACTCAGTTACAGAGTCACCTGCCTCTCAATTTATCATCACCATTACCTCCAGATCCCATCAGGGTCATGAGTCAAGATGAGGTCGTAAAATGATCTGAAGATGCTTGGAGTCTCAGGGGTGTCTCTCAGGTCCTGTGGTCATGTGACACCCGATGTGATTTTAGCCTGAATTGTGCCAGTTATTTGACCTCAACCTGTCCGTGACGCTTCACAGTCATTTGTTAGAAAGGCTCGCGATAAGACATAATGCTGAATTTGAATTTAATACAGAATTCAATCAAATTACAGCCGCTCTCACCTTAATACAGCTACACAATCACTGCATTGCCTTGCAAATGCATTGCATTTTATATACTGTGTATATAGAATATAAAGTATATACAGTTGAAAAATGGACAGTGGACATTTTTCTTTTTTAACTGACACTTTTTCCCTAATATTTGAACCCAGATAAATGATGGACTAACCTTTTTAAAGACTATTTTCCCTTATTCGCATAGGGACTTTGTCTCAAACTAAGAAAAGCGCTACATAAATAAACTTAAACTTGAACTCCTGTTAGTTGGGACACGGCCATTTTGCCCCAATAAATCTAGACAGAGTTGCTTTATTATATATGATTTTGACTTTCCCAATAAAGTGGCTGCCACTTTTAACCGACGGCCCAAATAAGTGGAGTAAGCTGCATATAATTCTCGTTGTCTATATGTCTGTCTGTCTGTCTGTCTTCTGTGTAAATGTTTTAAACGATGTTCATAATTGTAAAATGATATGCTGTACTCGCAAACACACTTCTATACATGCTTACATTTCATACACCGTCTGGAGACCAACACCAGTATTTGTGCATAACAATATTGCATAGCTATATTTATGGATTTGACTCAACTGTACTAGACTTTCAGAGAGCTGCCTGAAAATATTGTTTTATCCGTGTTTAATCAGCTATGAGAGAATATCTCGTGTCACTATATCTAAACGTGTTGCCCTGGAATCTGTTTTGGAGTGATTCTGTCAGTTCATCCTTGGCCGCTGCACTGTCCTCTCTGCCGGCAAGGTTCAATACTATTCAGAGTGTTCTTCGTTTCTACATTTGGTTAAACACAAATAAAATATCAAGAAAAAAATCAGCTTTAATGAAAGTTAATGGAACAGCCTCAGTGTCGCCTTGATGGGGACAGAATCTCCTCCCTGCCTGATTCCGACCTTCATTTTGTTAATCATTGCAAGTATCTGGAGATTCTCGCCTGAAAACAAATGTCAATTTGATAAACTACATTTTTTTGCTTACAAAGGTTAAATCGAGAATAGATTTTGTTTTTTGTAATAAATTCTCATTTACTAACTCTTTCTTTACTTTTTCTTTAATTTACTCTTTCTTTCTTTAATAACTCAAAAAATCTTTACTGGTTAAATTAACAGTTTTTTGTTTTTTTTTTTTGACGAGTGACCCATGTTGTCTACTATCAAGCAATTCAAGTTTAATTTCCATATGTAAGTGTTACACACATAGTTTTGGTTGATAATCGTACATAGTTTCGGTTGAGAAGCTATTACCAACCTACACTTTCATTTTAAATGCACACAGATTAACACTTTATTTTACACTGCTATACAAGTTGCATTGTTTCAACTAGTTTGATTTATGAGTATGCCGGGTCCAAAAAACCCTTGAACCCAACCTGATACTATAAAAGGCGCGTACGCGTCATGCACAGTATTTTCGCTGATTGAAGCTGGTCGGGCAAGCAGACTTCCAGCGGGCCAGTACTGATGAGGCAGCAAAAAGGGACGTCTCGTTCCTGTCAGGAAACCGAAGCAACCATGGATCAAATAGATCTCTACCATGCTGCACAGACCCTCGCCAGGGTTGACAAAATTCAGGGCAGAACCTTCAACACACTCTCTGTCAGAGGCCAGGAGAGGGACGGACATCAAACATTGCCTGAATCTACATGTATACCTTTTGTATACCAGAACACGGGTTTCACAGAAGTCTCGACCCTCTGTCGGCCAGACACTTCTAGTGTGCTGAGCGGACTATATTACTATCTAAGCCTGACTAGGCGAGGAACACTGGTTCAAAAGGCCTGGCTCCACAGGCTTACACTGTGTCAGTATCTCCATCCACTGCAGAAAGGATCAGTGTGGATACCGAACCTCTCTATCCACACTGATCCTTGTGGGTGTAGCCCAGGTGTAGCCCAGCCGGCTACACCTGGTGTAGCCCAGCCGGGTGTAGCCCAGCCGGCAGCTCTGCAGCTTGTACCGCGTATGACTTGTGGCCGTCGTAAGTGAACCCAATCGCTTCGACAGTGTGAGTGAGCTTCTGGGTGAGCTATTCCAACTATGCTCTCATCATATCAGGCAACCTATCAATGTGAAGAACTTTAGTCATGTTAATCAGTAGCTTGAATGAAATAGAGTTCTCTGACAAGTTTTTATGAAATTCTGAATTTTCTGTGCCACCACGTTTGGTGGAACAGTCACAATATTTAGGGGGGGGCATCGCCCAACCTTGTTCATGCCTAGACCCGGACCCCCTTCTCATCCAGGTTTAGTTCTCAATTAACCCACCAGCTTTCAATGCATAACTGATATTTAATTAAGTACAGTTGATTGATATACAATGTTTCGTTTTGTTAGTTTTAGTATAGGGTTTTATTTCCGCAGAAGCTCTTATGTCGGTGAGTAGTTTAACTCTGATTTCTCTCTGTAAAGCTGATTGAAGATCTGTCTGGATTTGTCACTGAAGCTCAATCAGATGCTAGTTAGTTGTGATTGACACTGACTGACGTGTGCGTAGCTGCTAGCGAGCATCAGGACCCAGCTGAGAAGGATCTGGAACACGTCTGGAGGGGTGAGAGGGTTCACTGGTTCTGAGGCAGAGGAACCTGCTGAGATCTTCTGATCTGCTCAGTCTGTTCTTTGCTCACACATCATGGTGTGTTCAGCTGCGTGGAGGAAATACAGCTCTGTGTTGTTTTTACCGGTGATGTTTTCAGAGCAGATCTAAGAGGTATATCTGATACTGATACTCATCACTATGCAGTTTTCACTTAATCAGAATAAAAATAAAAAAATACACGTTTTATGAATGATCGAGGGTTGAATGCGCATTGATGAAATTCTGATTGTGATGGGAGAGATTGTGGAGATTCTGTTTGTTCAGAGAAGTTGTAGTGAAGAAGGTTGAAAGAGACAGAGACTCAGACAGAAAGAAAGAGAATAGAAGAGACACAGACTCTGACATACAAAGTCAGACAGACAGACAGACATGGATAAGAGAAGAGACTAACATTCAGACAGACAGTAGAAGAGCTGAATCAGAGACTATCAGAGATAGATGGACAAAAGGATGAGAGACAGAGACAAGACACTCAGACAGACAGACAGACAGACAGACAGATAGATAAAGAATGAGAGACAGATAGATAAAGACAGACACTCAGACAGACAGACTTAAGGATGAGACAGATAGATAGATAGAGACAGACAAACTTAAGGATGAGAGACAGATAGATAAAGACAGACACTCAGACAGACAGACAGACAGACAGACAGACTTAAGGATGAGACCGATAGATAGAGACAGACCCTCAAACAGACTGACAAGGATGAAAGACAGGTTGAGACAGACATTCGGATAGACTGACAGACAGACATTAGAGTCGAATAGAGACAGACACTTGAATAGTCGAATAGAGACATACACTCAGGCAGACAGAAAGAAAGAAAGAAGAGACAGAGTAGGGACAGTTACTTCAAACAAATCAGAAAGAGAAGGAGACAAAACCAGACTGCTGAAATGGCTGTAGAACATACAGACACCGGCAACACATGTACAGAAAGACTGAAAGAGAGACCCACATTCAGGCATATGGTCCAGAGGTAGAGACAGACAGACAGACAGACAGACAGAAGGGGAGGAAAATAAGACAGGTAAACAGACAGACATACATACATATATACATACTGTCACCCTGCATCAAGCAAAGTACATGAATATTTCATCAGGAATGATGGAGGTTTTATCTCAGCTCAGGGTTCCAGAACAATTACTGCTAAATTCTCTGTTTCTTCCCTCCCTCTCTCTTTCTTTCCCCGTCAAAGCTTTTCCTCTGGCTGCCCGAGTTCAATGCTGCTTCTCGCTGCTTCCCCCTCCGCTTTTAAGGCTCCATCAAGCGCTTCTGACCTGAAGGCAGAGTGAAATAATAAACTGAGTCGCTGGTTCAGACGGACAAAACGTTCCGTTTGTAAAGAGCAGATGCTCTAAGTTCTACATTTATCAGGAAATATATTCCACAACATTTTTGTGGAATCTGCTGATAGGAAGTCAGTGTTTGAAGACAGGCCCTCCTCTCTCTTTCTCGCTTACCCTCCTCACCTTCTCCCTGTCTCTAACCTCCTTCAACTTTTTTTCTCTCTAACCTCTGTCACCGCCTCTCTCAATCTCTAACCTCATTCACCATCTCTTTTACCTCCTCCTTCATCAGCTCTGTTACGATCCTCTCAGAGCAGAGTGCAGATAAGCAGAGCCAGGGATTGTAGTGCACAAAACCACACATTTAATAACAAAACTCACATAAACTCAGGACAAACTCAGGAGCAGGCTGGTGCAACGTCAATGACAGACAAAGACATTGACACAGGTGGCAATTTAAATACATGGACTAACGATTAGAACAGGTGGAAACAATGAAACAACAAACAAAATCCTGGCTTTTGTAGTCCATGATCAAGTCCATAATCGCAACAACCTCCTTATCCCGTTAACCACTGTTTTTCAATTCATAACCTTACCTAGTAAGTCTTTCTAACATTCATCCTCTCTCTTTCCCTCTCTAATCACCTTCATCACCCTGTTTTGTCTTGCTAACCTCTTCATTCACATTCTTTCTTTCTCTAACTTCCATCTGCCTCTCTTTCTATCTCTAAGCTCTATTCTTCCCTTTCTAACTCGTACTTCCTTCTTCATCACTCGTTCTCTCTCTCTCCTTCCACCTCCTCCCAACTCTCTCAATCTCTCTCTACCCTCTGTTTCACCCTCTCTCTCTGTTTTTTATCTCAAAATTTTGACATGTGTACCGGCTACTGAAGTGCGTCTGAGAGGTTTGTTGTGTGTTTTTGAAGCTCCTGCTGTAAAACAGTGTTTTGCTCTTTTGTTCTGCTCGTTTGACCCAGTTTCAGGGTCGAGTGCCGCTGGAGCGGATCAGCATCTGATTGATGCCATTCACCGTTTCGCTCACAGTAAACGGCCTCGCGCTCTTCGTCTGAGCCGCGTAATGAAGCCAATTACTGTGGATCCTGCTGCAGTTCCGGTCAGAGGAGGACGAGACGCCGTTATAACAATGTGTGGAGGATAACGAGCTGTTCCTGAGTGACTCCACGATCCGTGTCCTTGTTTATATTGACAGAGTCGCTGACATTCAGCTTTAATTCACTGTGAAAGACACAAGATTCCACGAGCCACTGGAATTTATTACACAACCTCGCTCAATTGAATGTTTTAGTGCAACTAGTCAGTGTATGGAGCATAAGTAAGTAATCAAAGAGGTAGTTATTGTCTCTGGAGGAGTGTATCTGGAGAACTAGTCAGTGTCTAGAGCTTCGTCAGTACCTGGGAGACAAGTCAGTGTCTGGAGCACAAGTATATGGGACAAAACGTATTTATCTAATAGACTAGTCAGTGTCTTGAGTCAAATTAGAGTCAGTAATCAAAGAAGTAGTTATTGTCTCTGGAGGAGTGTATCTGGAGGACTGGAACTAGTCATTGTCTGGAGTATAAGCCAGTATATGGAGGGCTAGTAAGTGTCTGCTACATATATCAGTAATCTGGACTGGAGGACTAGTCAGTGTCTAGAACTTAAGTCAGTGCTGGGAGGACTAGTGAGTGTCTGGACATCCCTCATAAGGCTGCTGCCCCCGCGACCCGGTCCCCTATAAGCGGATGCGAATGGATGGATGGATGGATGGATAGATGAAAAATACAGTTATAAAAGTTGGTGTTGTGTTGGTGGGACTAAAACGTATTTTCTGTAGGACTTGCTAATTTTGAAAAAAGTCACCGTCTAGAAGAACTATCAGTGACTGGAGGACTGGTCAGTGCCATGCTGACTATCCTGTTTGTGTGCAGTGAGCTGCTAATTAGCAGCAGATGATCTCTTTGACTGACAGAGTTGAATCCCTTGAGTGAACAATTAGCTACAGTGACAACAGAAATGTGTGATCAGCAGAGAGTCGAGACGGCCACAAGCAGGTGGGCAGAGCAGAGCATCATGGGTAATTAAACTGCAAAGATCCAGACAATGTTAATTAGCCGACCAGATCCCTGCCCTCTGTGTCGAACGCTGAAATATTGACATAATCACAACCTGTGGATGTAGAGTTCATTGTTAAATGGAGACTTGTTTGTTTGACTTTGATTCTGTGGTTATGACCTTCCTCTATAATTGGCTCATACGAGTTTCTAATATTTTCCCGGAAGACAGAGGAAGTGAGAGATGTAAATGCAAGTGTTCCGATGTTCCTGTCTGTCTGTGAACATTTTACATGGTTCCACGAGCAGATATAGTTGAAATTCTTCTTCCTGCAGCAACTGAATCTGTTCATTATCTCAGTCTGTCTTTCTCCCTCTCTCTATTTCTTTTTCTTTTACTCCTGTTCCTCCCTCCCTCTCTCTCTCTCTCTCTCTCTCTCTCTCTCTCTCTCTCTCTCTCTCTCACACACACACACACACACACACTAATCTTTTCTCTCTGTCTGCCTGACTCTCTCTCCCGATTTCAGCTTAATGAGAACAACATGATTCCACTCAGGTGTCTACGACATTCTGAACCGAAGATTTAAAAAAATCCCATTAAATCTATAAGGAGTGAAGCTTTATCTTTTAATTTTTGTTTGTTCAAAGGTTTCAGATTACGAGTGTGTTCAATTCACCCCCTCCCTTCCTGCTTCTCTTTCTCTCCGTTAATTAAGTGTAAGTGCTCTCTGGTTTCATTAATTATTGAGAGCAGGTAATGATGTTCCATGTCTCTGGGCCGCAGAGGAAACATTCAGCATTGCTGTGTGAGAGGATTTGGTCCAGTATAGTTTTTTGGTTTTGGTTGGTTGGTCTTCACTAGCCCCTTTCACACAGCAATTCTGGAAAAATACCAGATACGACTTTAACGGTAAAGACTGTTCTCACAAGCGCTGCAATTCCTGCATTTTAACGGAAAAGAACTATTCACACAGCGGTTTCAAAATCCTGGTATTTTTGGTGACATCATCAACTGGCAACACGCTTTAAACAGCTGCGCTTTTGTAAACATGAATAATGGCGGTAATTGTATCATATGTGACGGCGTCACTAACTGTTACTCTGATGTGGTGACGAAAGTCTTCATCCGCCCAAATTATTAGAAGCGCTTTGATTTCGCTGTCGTTCCAGTCGGAGGACATTTCCCACTGTGATTTCTGTAAACAGCGATGAGTGACTATTCAGTGACATCATCAACTGGTGACACCTTTGAACGGCTGGACTTTGAACTTCTGCATGTTTTTTCCGGGAATCTTCGTTCTGCTTTCACACAGGGCAGAATAATGGCAATATACCGGGAACGTTACAGGTACAGGTGCAAAAATAGCTCGGGCTGGCGACTAATGATGACGCGTATTTGATTGGTTGTAAGTTGGCAAGATGACGTGTAAGATAGAACAAGGAAAACAAGGGAAATATAACCTTTGCGATCAAATGTTAAATCTATACTTAAACAGCCTAATGTTTAAAACTGTATGACGCTGCTTTTGATTATAGTTATCAATATGACTGATTATAGTCGTCAATGTGGAAAACCAACATTTGGGCAAATTAAACCTGACTGCCCAAATAAATAAATAAATAAAGGTTTTCTATACAGTCATACATTTACTCGATGATACTGCTTGGTCCGAGTGCTGTAACCGGGGTGTGACATCATCATTAGTCGCCAGCCCGAGCCGATTTTGCAGCACGAGCCAATTTGGCACCTTTTCACGGAACAAATTTCCCGGCATTTGTCTGTTCACACATAAGTGCATGCAGGCAATAAACCGGTATTTTGCCGGGAATGTCTGCATGTGTAAAAGGGGCTACTTTCTCACAGGCGTATTATTCTGCTCTCTCCCAGGTCCTCTCCGCGTCGTGGTCCCGACCGAGTCCGTTTCCACCCACATGGGTGACACGGCTTTGCTGCGCTGCGAGGTGACTGGTGAGCCCATGCCAGTGGTGCGTTGGCAGAAGAACCGAGAAGACCTGCCTCTGCTCTTTGACCCTGAAAGCAGAGTGGTGGTGCTGCCCTCTGGCTCTCTGCAGGTCAGCAGTGTGCAGCCCCCCGACTCTGCCACCTACCGCTGCCTGGCAGAGAACCCAGGCAGCTCTCGGACGGGAACGGACGCCGACCTGCGGGTTCTTCCAGGTGAGATGTCTGATTTTCGTCAATGCAGCAATGGGAATCTGGTCCAGCTCTCTGATGTTGGTGTTGCATGATATTTAGTACATTTTCAAGAGGAAATTGACAAACGTTGTTAGAAACGGCATACGATTGCATCCAAAAATAAATTTCACTCTCCGAAAGAGTCGTTTATTTACACAAAGTCCCAGATCGACTGAAACAGCCTGGAGAAAGTAAAGCAGATCCAGTAAGTGTGTGTGAACTCTCAGGAGACGTGTTGAGCCAGACAGACTCTTCCGCCGGCTCGGTGAGGAGCAGCAGGAGATCAGACATGAAGAGGAAGAAAAGTCCTGAATTTTTAGACAGAACCCAACAGATATTCCCCTCAGGGCTGAACTGCTGGTTTCTGGCGGTAAAACCAACATAGTTTGGAGGCTCCGGCCAGACTGGAGCAGGAATTCGACTTTTTTTTGAAGGGTAAATGTGAGCAGAGAAATTTCTGCATTTTCAGACTTGAAAAAGTTGCATCAGGGGCCATCAGTTCATAATGTCCGGTAATGGCCGACACATTGTAAATCCAGTATTTCTTTGTGCTGAGCTGTTGTAAACATTGGTGTCTAACACCAGCTTGTGTGTGTGTCTGCGGTCAGAACCTGGAGTGCCGCGAGAGCTGGTGTTTCTCCAGAGGCCAATAAAGGTGACGGCTCTGCTGGGCAAGGATGCGGTTCTGGAATGTTCTGCCTCTGGCTTCCCCACACCATCCTTCTACTGGTTGAGAGGAAACGAACTCATCCAGAGCAGGTGAGGCAGCGAGTGAGAGTCAACATGACCTAGAGTGAGAGAGACTGACAGTGAATAAAACAACACAAGTGATGTCACAAGTGTAAAAGAGAATGCGAGAGAATGGTTGAAATAGTGATAGAGAGAGAGAGAGAGAGAGAGAGAAAGAGAGAGAGAGAGAGAGAGAGAGAGAGAGAGAGAGAGAGAGAGAGAGAATGAGAGAGATGCTGACTGTGAGAGATGGAGAACTACACAAAAAGATAGAGTGAATGAAAAAGAGTGAAGGATGGATAGTAAAAGATAGAGAAAATAGGTGAGTGAAGATAAACTAAAGATGATGAATGGGAAAGAGTCAGTGTTGGTAAAATAGAGAGAGAGAGAGAGAGAGAGAGAGAGAGAGAGATGGTGAACTAAAGAGAAAGATGGAGTAAATGAGTAAACGTAATAATAATAATACAGAGAGAGGGAATAAAAGAGAATGAGAAGGAGTCAGTGATGAATAATAGTAATGCAGAGAGAGAAAGAGAATGAGTTACGGTGAACTAAAGAGAAAGACGAAGTGAGTGAGTGCCAGTGATGAATAATAGTAGAAGAGAGTGTGAATGAGTGATGGTGAACTAAAGTGAAAGACGGAGTGAGTGAGTGTCAGTGATGAATAAAAATAGAAGAGAGTGAGAGAGAGAGAGAGAGAGAGAGAGAGAGAGAGAGAGAGAGAGAGGGAATGTGTGATGGCAAATGAAGAAATGCTTGTTGTGTGTGTTTGTTTTGCAGGTCTAAGAAAGACTCTCTCTGACGGGCTCGAACCTGCTGATCAGCAGTGTGACAGACCGATGTTCCGGAAGCTACAGCTGCGTTGCTCACAACAAGCAGCAGCACACTCGGCCTCATGTGAACTCTCCGTGCTGGGTGAGTGAGGGATGATGAGTCAATTAGAAGAGTGACTCCATTCATTCTCCTTAACTACAGATGTTTCAATTTCTCTCTTTTCCTGCTTTTACCTATCACTTCTTTTCTCTATCTCTTTATTACATTTCTTCTATTTTGCTCTTCTCTAATTTTATGTCATATGTTTTTCTCTTTTGCTCTCTGTTTCACTCTTTCTCTGTTTCATTGCCTTTCTTCTTATAATGCTTTTTTGCTTGGTTTTCATATACGGTATCGCTTTCCTCGTTCTCATCTTCACTTGTGTTTATCTCTATTTTTTGGGCTTCTATTTTTTCTTTGTCCATCTATATATATAACGGGTGTGTGTGGTTCAAGTTCAAGTTAATTTATATATATAGCGAATTTCTTAGTCCAAGACCACGCAAAGACGATAAGCACTGGAGTGTGTGGGTTTGTTGTGTGTGTGTGTGTGTGTGTACATCTGTTCAGACTGGCCTTTGTGTTTCTTCTGACTTTTTTTTCTTTGTTTTTAACATATTTTTATCTCTCTTATCTGCCCTGTCGCTTTTTTGATTAGAACTCTCTTCTCTTCCATTTCTCTCCGTGTTCAAATGAAAAAATCTGACAAGTGTTTTTCTTTGCTTGTGGTAGGGGTGGGCGGTATATAAAAACCGGTTTTAACTTGAATACCGGTATTGAGATGTGCCAACGATATGGATTTTTGCAATATCGTGGTACCGTGGCACTTTCATGAATTTACCGTTTTACACAAATATAAAACACTTTAATACAGTAAAATAACATTTGTTCGTTACAACTTTTAATTACGACACGGAGACATTGCCAATCGAATACAGGAAGCGTGTAAGAAACTGCCGTTTTTTTAGAGCGGCTAATTTAGCGAGCGCGAGTCCGTAAAACGCGAGCACGAAAAAATTCTGCTCGTTTAATTGTGTCGAAGTTAGTTTTCGATTGTTACCTTGGTTTCACACGCAACTTTAGAATCAGCGCGCGCGCGAAGATAGAAAGCGTGACGCATGGCTGCTCTCCTTTTTGTTCTCTCTCACTGTCTATCTCTCTCTCACACTCGCTGCCTATCTCTCTAATCTGTCTCTCTCTCCAGCTGTCTGTCTGTCTGTCTCTGGTGTCTGGCAAGACTCAAAGTATATATCTCTCTCTCTCTCTCTCTCATCTCTCTCTCTCTCTCTCTCTCTATTTAATGTTTTTTTCAAATGATGCCTGGGCTACTTTTAATAGATATACAGTATTAAAAATGACAGCTGCTTCTCCAGGTTTCCCCTTTTTTAATTTCGTACTTTATATAAAATAAGAATAACCCCCCCACAATATCGTGATATAATACTGATGCCGTCTGTACACTAGAAAATACTGTGATATGAATTTTGACTCATATCGCCCACCCCTACTTTGTGGGTTTATTCCTTCCTTTAGAGATGTACCTAGTTACCCATCTGTACGCAGACATGTTTTAAGGGTTTGATTTCAGGATGAAGAGAGATATGGGATTACAGGCCGCTAACAAGAGCTCTGAGCAGATTACAGCAGATTAACCTTCATAATCACAGAATCCAGTTACAGTCAGAATCTCCCTCTCCGTCTCTTCTCTCTCCCCTCACGCTCCTCTCTCTCGCCATGCTCGCTCTCTCCCTCTCTCTCTCTCATCTTCTCGCTCTCGTCATTGGCTCTCCTTTGCTCTCATATTATCTCATTCTCTCTCTCTGTTTAGTGTCATAAATCTCTCCCGCTTTTTTTCATCTCTCAGTCCCTAATTCACGTTTCTGTCTCTCTCGCTCCTCTCTCTCGTCTCCTCTCTCTCTCTCTCTCTCTCTTTCTCTTTCTCTGTTTACAGAGATTGCCGGAGTGTTTGTGTTCTCTGCAAGGTGGATGGAGATTAATTACAGCTGCTCAGCAGTTTGTTGACGACACTTATGTCCCGCCGCGTCTCGCGCAGCATGTTCTCACAATCCCGTCTGCTTTAGCTAGCCGTTTAGTGAGAACCGGTGATCTGGTGACAGAGAGTGTAGCTGGTGTCGGATGGTCTGCGGATCTATGGCTGTTAGAATGTTCAGCACTACCTTGTTGAACATGCAGGGTCTTTCTTGTGAGAGAACCAGAATGATTCATAGAGATAGAGACAGACAGACAGAGCAAATAATTGGATGTAGAGAAGGAAAAACAGAAATAGAGAACTAAGGGAGATAAACAGAAAACGACGAGAGAGATGTAGAGGGAGCAGATGGTGAGTGTTAGGGATGTGGTGTTGCTTTTCCAGGATAAGGATGAAGGTTAAGGTGACGCTCAAAACACGAGATTTACTGAAAACAGACAGGATTTATTTAGACATTGAAGACTATCTTAGAGGGTTAATCCTCATCCATTCACAGATCACAGTCTCAGTCTCTCGTTCACCTGCGGAGTGAAGCCACACAGGTACGATCAAATTCTCTTGAGGGTGTCACAACTAGCATTAGCATTAACTGGGGGATGTTTTGTCACCTCGGAGAGAAGAGAGAATGTGAGTGTGTGTGTTTTTCTGTCCCAAAGTGGAGCTCCATGACCAACTTTGAAGGCTTTGATCAAGATTGAGCTTTCCTAGTAGAGCTTTCCAAGTTTCCTTGTTTAGAACACCAGATAATAGGTTCAATTCCCAGAGAGAAGCATTAAGTTGGATGCATTGTGGGAAAAATAGAAAAGTAAACAGTAATGCTATGTAAGTCGCTTGGATAAAAGCGTCTGCTGCAGCCACAAAAGCAAAAGATTTTAGGACTAGGGTCACGATTGTGTTTTGGTCAGGAGTGTCATGTTAGAGTGAAAGGAGGGACGTAAGGACTGTTTTATGTCAGTGGTGAAAGCCTGCTTTGATTTATCTAAGTGTGTGTGTGTGTGTGTGTGTGTGTTGTGTGTGTGGTGTGCGTGTGCGCGCGGTCGCACATGCTGCCGGTTGTTTGTAAACGTTTGTAATTGGAGAGTTTTGCTCGTTGCCTCAGGCGAAGTGGGAAACACCGGTCACAGTGGAAATCGTTTAGTTTAATTAGTGTTATTCAGTGCAGATAAAGTCGTTCTGCTGCGCGTGTCCTACATTCATCCATCCACTCGTTCACTCTTTCATTAGCAGACCTACCTCTTATTTCCTCTGCTTTGGTTTGTTTCCTGTATGTGTAATTTCCAGGAAACCGGACGAACTGCAGGAATCCGCCTCATTTCCACTGCGCGTCTGATGCGCGTCAGACTATTATTGAGATAGCTGGATCGATACGTAATTTCGCTCTCGCTGGAATGAGCTTCTCATTCCGCAGAGAAGAACAGAGTCGATTGGAGTCTGTGGAAAGCGGCGTTTGGGTTTGACTTTAATCATGATGTTTCGGAGAGCGATCAGCCTGAAGACGGAGTCTAGCAGATATAATGATGCTCTCACGATAATAACCTCTCAATCTCTCTCTCTCTCTCTCTCCTCTCTCTCTCTGTTGTCTCATTCTCTCTGTCTATATGTTTTGTATTCACTTCTACACTATTCTTTGTCCTCTCAAGTCCCAAGCAGATTTGACAGATCCTCGGATCTCGGAGATTCTCAGAACTTTCTGAACTTCAGTTCTGATCTCTCGTTGTATCACTCTCTCTCTCTTTCTTCCAGTGCCTCCCAGTTTCTCAGCTATCCTGCAAACACATTTGCGTACGAGAGCGCAGACATCGAGATGGAGTGTGCGGTGACAGGAAACCCACAGCCGACCGTCCGCTGGGTGAAGAACGGAGAGCTGGTCGTTCCCTAGTGATTATTTCCAGATTGTGGTAAGAAAATTAAAGACTGAGAGAGAAACAAAGAAGGAAAGAGACTTAAGAGAACAGTAAGACTCAATGCAAGTGAGAGAAAGGCAGAAGAGGTCTAGAGAGTAACAGAAACAGACAGGAGAGATAAAGTGACAGAGTGGTCAGTGTTTAGGCTCGTGTTTGGGTTGGGTTGAGGTTAGTTCATGTTAGTGTTTTGGTTAGTCAAGGTTTGTTTCAGCACTGCACTGGCAAGTGTGTGTGTGTGTGGTGTGTGTGTTTTTTTTTTTCATAGATTAATTAACCACATAGTTGGTGACGCTGTTTGGTTTGGGAATTGCATGTTTCCGGTTTCAAAATGTACTGCTTAAGAAGAAGAAACACGACTACATGTGACTGTTTTTGAAGCCACACAGAAGATCTTTGCATTGGCTGTCTATTGGAAACCCTAAAGCTGATTGGCGGTTCTTTGCGTTTGTTGCAGGACGGGGGCAACTTGCAGATTCTAGGCCTGGTTGGCTCTGACGAAGGCTTTTACCCAGTGTGTGGCGGAGAACGAGGCAGGAAACAGTCAGGCAATGGCGCAGCTCATCCTGCTGCAGGCCGGTAAGAGCGCATTCACCACGGACGCTGCAAATCACGCTCCCATGCGCTGATCTCAGACCTGTGTCAGCACGCCATTCACTCACACTGATCTAAGATCAGCTCCATCAGACCTGCTGCTGCCACTGCCAACACCCATCCTTCCATCATCATCAATCAGCGTACCGTCTGTCGGCGGATAATGAACCTCGTCCCACGAACCATCTGCTGGACGTGTGTTCACACAAAAGCAGGAAGATTAAAAAGGCTGATTCATGGGGCGGTGTCAGTCATGAGCTCCGCAGCAGCTGAAGCTTCAGAGATCGCTGTGGTGTTTGGTTTAATCATGGTTGGAACAATGGTCGGTCGACTGGTCCCTGCGGTGATGGGCACAGATGGCGCCTGCGCTGCAAAGCATTGCTGCGCCGACACAGCTGGGGTCAAAGGCAAAGCCGGCACCCGGCAACCAGACTGGGCTGTTGCCACGGCTCAGCACACTGGGAGCGTGAAAACGCGCCTGGGGCGGGAAAACAGATGCCACACTACTTCCTGAATACTCTATGAGAGAGAGAGGGAGAGAGAGAGAGAGGATGAAAGAGAGAAGAGGAAGGGAGTGAGGGGGAAGAGATAGATTGAGAAGGTGAGGGCGAGAGAAAAGGAAGATGGAGAAGAGAAGGTAGAGGAGAAGAGAGAGAGAGAGGAAGAGAGAGAGAGATAAGACACACTCATCAATATATTGCTTGGTAAGAACGAGAAAGATGAAAGTTTACATTACAGAAGTTAGAGAGTGTGAAAGAAAGCAATAAAGTCATGATACAGGCCTAAAGACAAAGAGCCAGAGAAGATTGACAAATCGGTGGGGGGGGGGTGGAGGGGGGTTATATAGAGCGTACGGAGAGAAAGTGGAAAAAGTAAGAAACAAAAAAATAACTCCAGTAAAGAAAGAGATTTGAGAACAAAGTGCCCAACAAGAAAGACAAAGATCAGCCAAGTCCCACAATGAGTGAGAGAGAACGGATAGAAACAACATTGCTGATTGAGATGGATTGAGGGACAACATTTGTAAGGTACAAGAGGAAAAAGACAAAATCCCACAATGCAGAGAGTGAGAGATAGTGTGGGAGAGAGAGAGAGAGAGAGAGTGGGTGACAGAGAGAGAGAGAGAGGGTGAGACGTAGAGAAGACTGTGAGGATGAGAGGAGAGAGAGAGAGAAGAGAGAGAGCCAGTGGTGGGTGAGAAGAGAGAGAGAGAGAGAGAGAGACAGTGAGAGAGAGAGAGAGAGAGAGAGAGAGAGATGAGAGGAGAA